>OZ017741.1:92296852-92669352 GCA_963969285.1 Odontomyia ornata | reverse complement strand
AGTAAGCCATCTTCCGATGAACCCTCATCCATCGAACAGGCAAGTTCGATTGCGCAAAAGATTTGAATGCTTGCGTCAATAGTTTTTTTAATGGGCAATGGTATGCAATTTTGTTAGTAGGAAAGGAAGAATGAGTTTTTGTTAGTATAGTAACGAATAAAATTTTGCAAGTGGGAAATCAAAAATAAAGATAGGAGTATTAAATTTAAGGGATAGGAGTGGAAATAAAAAAATTAATGTGGATGGGGAATAAAAGAATAGGTAAATGCTGGGTTATTTCAATATATAAAATATAATGAACAAAGAGAAAGTAAAGAAAAAGGATAGGAGTGCCCGAAGGAAGGTGGAATGTAAATTCGTGATTATCGGTGCGGCCGGAATTTGCAACAATCGTGAGGACGACCCAGACCCTGAGTGCCTTTCAGCCCCGCGAACAATGAACATCAGCGAAGATAATTGGGAGTCAAATGGAATCAGCGTAGAAGGTCCCGAGCAGCTTACCAGACATCCTCAAGCTCATATGACATGCCCAACATGGCGACGAACCACTGCAGGAATGTCATGGAGCAAGTATAGCCGCAAATCGATCGGCTGCATTGCTTACGGCGAAATTTCGCACAAAAATTTTCTGCCACTGAAGTAGCTCACGGGGGTGAGCGTGAAGGTTCTGACGTTGAGCTACCTTATGGTAGGCTTCTTACAACTAAGCTCTGACACGATCCCCTACAGCTCGCAGACGATTGATGTTCGCGCCTAACTGTACTTCTAAGGAGGACGCATTCGGGGTCATGCTGGAAAGGGTAGTACCCAATCATGAGAAAGTATGACGTAAATTTCGTGGACTCATGAATCACCCTGCGAAAAACAAAACATAGTTCCGATCTCTCATCCCACGTGCAATGGCGGGACCCTATGTAAACTATGATGGCGTTCAATGTCAACTGTTTTGATCTCTTCGAGGTATTTACGTGCAGGGAATAGGATGGAGTGAGGCAGTGCTGCACCCCATAGTCATTCATAAACTTAGCAAATACCTTGGAGACGAACTGCACACCGTTGTCCCAAGGTCAAAAAGATTTTGTGCTCCAAATATTGCACGGCTGATTCCGCAGTGGCTTTAGCCATGGGGTTGAGCCATATGAGCTTACTGTAATGGTCCAGAACTACAAACAATCGGGTATTTCCCGATTTTGAACGGGGGTATGACCCATGATTTCCACAAACAGGCGCTCCACAGGTCTTACTGAATCTCGTGGGGGTCTCAAAGTAGAATTAGAAAGCTTGACCTGTTTCCATGTCGAGCAGCTTTGGATGTGCTGAATCACACCTTGACGCAAGTGCGACCAATAGTAATGTCTTTGTGAGATTTCTATTGTCTAACGAATTCCACAATGCGAGCCCCGGATATCATAATCAGTTCTAACTATGAGAGGCTATTGCTGACCGTTAGGAACCAATAATTTTGTTCGAGTAATATCCGAAGTCAGCAATACAGGAGAATCAATGATGATGTACACTCAGCCATCAGAAACTTATCACGTAACTTCAAAATTTGCTCCTCGAGATGTTCATACTCGGTCTCCTGAAACCCAGACTTTGGACTCAAACCATCAATATGATTGTGCTCCGGGAGGCAAGTAATGAACAAGACCACCCGCTTATCCTGCAAGCAAAATCTCGGCAACGCATCAGGCACAATATTAAGGGCACCTTTCCAGTGTACAATTTGGAACACGCGGTTTCAAACACCAGTGAGCCAACCCACCATAAAGGTCCGACTGCTGCATAAGCCATTTGAGGCTATCATGATCGGTAATGATGGTGAAAGGCAATCCTTCAATATATGCCCTGAATATCTTCATGCTTTGCACCGCAACTGAGCATTCAAATTCGATAATGCTATAGTTACCTTCCGCAGCGTTGAGCTTCATCGACATATATGTGCTGAAATGCTCTCCACCCCCAATGCCGTTCAAAAATAAAGCACTTCCAATACCCACATTGAATATAGAAGTGCCTTAGAGCGAAAACAAGTAACTGCTTTACTTAATTGAAGGCACCGTCGGTGGTAGCAGACCACTTTAGGGAGCGTTTAACCCTTAAGAAAATCCGTTAAAAGGGCGATAACTGACGCAAAGTTCGGCATAAAACGTTTGTATCATCCTGCCATGCCCATGAACCATCTCACGTCCATGGGCACGGCCTATGGATGAAACCTTCTCCGGATCGGTGCGCAGGATATCATCACTTACTACAAAGCCAAGATATCTGATTCACTTCGAAACAAACTTACTCTTTTCGACATTAATGGTCAAATTGGCGTCCACGAGCAGTTTTGCAACAGTACTTTGGAGCTCCAAGTGCTCATCATATGTTGACCTCGTAATAAGCAGGTCATCTACGTAAACAAATACCTTTGTCCTACAACTCATGCGATATTATTTTATGCATTTACCGACACGTTCTTTCTGGAGCATTGCATAAACCAAACAGCCTGGCCTGGAAATAGTACAAAGGCCTGCCTGGAATAGTTGAGGCCATTTTTTCCAACGGGATTCGCTCAAAGGCATTCATCAGGTCCAACCTGGTTATGAACCTGGTGCTCTGCAACCATGCTAAAATGTCTTCAATCAGCGGCGTCCCTAGCTATCAGCTCGTGGAGGCATCTAACGTCAAAACAAAAACATAGCTTGCTGAAATTGGCGAGCTCTACGAACTTTGGCTTTCGTCTATTACCCCCAAAAATAGCATACGATCGAGTTCACCATACAACAGTTTCTGTATAATGGGCAAGACAGCATAATGCCGCTGTTTCATGGATCGAGCAGAACCAGTGTTAATGTGATGAGACACGAGACGGGTCCAACCCAAGCCTTTCAAGTTATATGACGGAAACCATCCTCTGGATTCAATAGGTGAAATTCAGGGCCCAGAAGCTTTGCGGCTGCTTTGATAGCGTTGACCTGGATGCTATTTTGAAGAGATGCAAGTATTCAATCCCAAGATACACGGCTTGTGTGGGGTAACCTGAAGTGTCATCAATTCGATGGTGCTGTTGAATCACACCAATGTGGTGACGTATCCCAGAACGGGATTCTTCTGCCCTGATGCAGTTTGGGCACGGACATGCACGGAATGCATATGCATGTCCAAGTCTGACAGTAGGTCAAAGGCTCTGGCTCCGAAAATACTGACATTACCTCCGCTATCAAGCAAGCCCGTCAATTTATGACCCTTGATGAAAATCTCTGCGTAGAGCCTATTGTCGCTAGGAATTGCAACAATTATCTCCACACAGGCACGCTTCAAGAGATGCCTGGTGAATAAATACCTCCAGGATCTCCGGAAACAATCTCAGAAGGGACGTGTTCTAAAACAGGTAGGTGGTTCTACATCATCACTCGCCATTCTATTGCTTTTGACGAAGTCCGAACCAACAATAGAGGTGCTCGAGCCAACAAAGGAAGCAAGTGCATGAGCATCTATAGGTGGCGTTTCTACTCGGGGTCAGTATTGGTGATGCTAGTTTCGTCGATTATTGCGGCGGCATTCGTCGATGGATGTGAGTGGCTCCCCTGATTTGACACACCCCGTCTCATGTTTCTCGACACTCAAAAATGAGGACAATTTTGTCGAAGGACACATTTAGCCCCGCATCCAAAATAAAACACGCACTGGAGTACTTGAGAGTGATACCGGTAGGTATGTTCAAGGTCTAGGCAATCCCAGCAAACACTGAACTAATATCCTGACCGCGGAGGGGCTAAAGAACGAGATTGGGCAGCAGCTGAAGACGATTTTGCGTTTGTTTTGCTCATCCAAGTAATCTTTCTTAGTGCTGCTAGTTCGGACTGCGGCAAGCGTCGTACCTCTCGACGTTATAGAAAGGCGACGGTGTTTGGGTGATATCAGAATACGAAATATCGGTATTTGCGAAATAAACAAAATTCTTTGGTTTCAAGGAAAACTAGTGTTTTTAGTTAATTTAATGACAAGCACAACAAATATATTTTTGCTTTAAAAGAAAAAACAGTGTTACTCCATTTTAACTATCTAAAATTTTATTGCAATATTGCTAAATTCATTGACTTAGCCAATTTTTTTAGTCTTTTTGTTAAATTATATATTTGGAGAAAATACAATCAAAAGTGTTGTCTGGTTTGATGGAAAGCCCATGTGTTTAGGGTTCAAACACAAAAAAAAGGAATTGTTCGAATAAAAGAATGAAATTTAGATTTTGAATAACATCTTTATTCACCGGCGGTTCGATTTCAAGTTCAAGCAAAAAAGCAAAATAAAATGAAAGTACAATATATCATTTGAATGTAATCTAAAAATAGCACAAGCAAAGCAGCTAACATCATAAACTTCCTCGGCACAACAACAAATACAATCCAACATTCTGATTTGCAACCGTATGATCGTAAATGCCTAACGGGTGGCAAAATATCCAAAAACGTTTAAATGCGAATTGTATTAGCTAGAATGTGATGTTGTTGCTATCGTCATCGGTTATACAGCAATGCGGGGCTCGATGGGGTAATATTGGATAATAGTTTTTGATTGTACGGAAATGCAGCGTTCGATGGGCTGAGACTGAACATTCTCCCCCCGTTGAAAGCGTTACTTGCAATGTTTTCAAATATATACTGCATCTCGATTTTTGTAGTACTACGATGTCCCAGGTTAAATACTATCGATAATTATGTTGGCTGTTTTACAAAAAATGTGAAGGAATAAAGGAATGATGATGGGATGCATTGGAATTTTTAAGCATTTAGGTTGCGGGTAGTAATGGTAAGTATACAAAGTTTGGATATTGGTCTTTTAAACGTGTCGTCTTTCGTTTGAATGGTTGCGACGCGTACAAGACCGTCCGATCCAGGGTGAGTGTCTACAACATGTCCCATTGGCCAGCGAGATGGCATTAATCGATCTTCCTTCATAATCACCAGATCTCCGATTACCAAGTTTGGTTCGATCTTATTCCAATTCGGGCATTGTTGAACTCATGACAGATACTCGTGGCTCCATCGTTTCCAACGCTTGATATATTTTTTGTACAATGAGTTTGCGTGTCCAACAATGATGGCTCGGGAAGCGTGAGTAAGCTATCGCCAATAAGGAAATGTCCCGGTGTTAAAGGCGTCAGATCACTTGGATCGTGTGTGATTTCGCAGAGCGGTCTTGAATTAAGGCAAGCTTCTATCTGTGTCATAAGAGTGGTGAACTCTTCAAATGTCAGAGTAGTTGATCCAATGGGCCTCTTCAAATGATTTTGGTGGATTTGACACCTGCTTCCCACAGTCCTCCAAAATTAGGCGATGCTGGGGGATTAAAATGCCATTTTACACATTCGTTTTCCAGAGTTGAAGCGATGCTTTTTCCTATTGTGTTGGCTATCGTTCCATGTTGTTTTGTCAAAATAGCATTAGCACCCACGACATTTGTACCACAATCGCTATAAATATCTATGCACAAACCCCTCACCCATTGGTGGTGAGGTTATTTACGACTTCTCAATGCACCGCTTTGGTTGAGAGCCATATTAAAATTGCCACACATCCTTTGTAACTTTTGGCTCCTTTTGCCTTGGACATACGGATGTCAAAAGGTCCGCAGTAATCCACGCTAGTATGATTGAATGGCTTGGAGATGTTTACTCTCGGCGCCGGAAGGTCATCCATTAGTTGTTGGTGAGTTTCGAATTTATATCTGCTGCAGGTTATGCACATGATTTGAGAGGCGAACTGTGCTTCGGCTTTTTATAATCCAATATTGTTTCTTGAGCACTGCCATCATTAGTTGTACGCCGTTATGAAGAGTTTTGTTGTGAGGTAAGATAATTCCATGTTTTTCATCGAAAGTCATATCCGCATGGCGTAGTCTACCTCCGACTCGTAAAAGGCGATCAGTATGCAAAAATTGATCAAGCTTTAATAGTGTGCTTAATCGCGAAATGGGTTTTCCTGTTCTCAATTGAAGAATTTCCTTTTGAAAATGATGGAACTGAATTCTTTTGTTCCAAAACGATAACGCATGATGAATTTCTTTGGATTCCAAGTACGATGATTCTCTTTCTTCAGCCTTCCGTTTGATGTTAATGGTGAAATAAAAGCAATAAGCAGTCACTCGGCACAATTTGAACAATGATGAATATTTGGATAGAAGATCCCATTCCGTGGAGAGATCAACGTGAAGAGAGGAGATTTTTCGAATTTCTAGTTCGGTGGAAGAAATATTGGTGGGGTTTGGCCACATTTGGGCTTCTGATTCAAGCCAATGAGGTCCGTCCCACCACAAAGTGCATTTTCTAAAGTCTACTGGTGAGAGTCCTCGAGATGCTACGTCGGCAGGGTTCTCCTTCAATGGTACGTGCTTCCAAGTATTGGCACCTAACAATTCATTGATTTGAGTTACTCTGTTTGCCACAAAGCTTTTCCATGTTGATGGATGAGCTCTTAACCAATCTATGATGATTTCCGAATCGGTCCGTGTGCGGTGTAAAATTTTGTATTTGTACTGCCTTTATGACGGAGTCTATTAGCTTTGCAAGCAATAATGCGCCACACAGTTCTAATCTGGGCAATGAAATAGTTTTAATGGGGGCCACCTTCGTCTTTGCAGCCATTAAAGAAACCTTTCTACCGTTTCCACACTGAACGCAGACAAAGACCACTGCTGTTTAAGCCTTCGTTGAAGCATCGCAAAAGCCATGAAATTCGACGTGATAGTTTGGATCCGTATAATGAATCCATCTTGGGATTTGAATTGATGGAATTTCTTGTAAAGAATTATAAAAGTCCAACCACTTGTTGCTGATGTCGTCTGATATTGCTTCGTCCCAGCCAATACCGATGAGCCATAAATCTTGCAAGAATATCTTCGCTTGGACATTTGTAGGAACTATCCATCCTGAAGGGTCAAATAACTTAGCGATTTCAGAGAGAATTCTTCGTTTCATTAGAGGTTTGATGAGTGGTTCTATCTGAAAGGTATTCGAAAAACAATCGTTTGCTGGATTCCATTGGGCACCTAGTGCCTTTACGTTGCTAGCCCCATCGATACACAATGGTAAGACATTTTCATTGGCTTCCGCTGATATGTTGCGTAAAACCTCAGGTGAATTCCATGACCACTTTTGCATTTGAAATCCGCCTGATTTCATAATAGCCTTGACTTGATTCGTTTTTTCTATAGCTTTCAGAATGGTGAAGTCGCCAGTAATTAAGTCGTCCACGTACATGTCGTTGGGTATAGTTTTGGATCCGATCGGATGTCTTTCTTCTTCATCTGATGCTAGTTGCTTCAAAGTTCTGATCGCGAGGAACGGTGCTCTTTTAGTTCCAAAGGTAACAGTTGAGGGTGCAAAGTCTTCTATGGGAGCGTTGGGTGTCTCCCGCCAAACTATACGTTGAAAGTTTGAGTCTCTTGGGTCTACCCGGATTTGGCGATACATTTTTTCAGCGTCGGCCATAAGAACAATCGAATATTTTCTCCATCGAAGTAGTAACGTTGCCAAATCGTCTTGAATTGTTGGTCCTTTCATAATAACGTCATTCAATGATATCCCGCTTGATGTTTTTTGAGAGGCATCGAACACAACACGAAGCTTGGTGGTACAACTACTTTCTTTAATGACTGCGTGATGTGGGAGGTAACAAGAAGCGTATGTCCCATTCCCGTTGCGTTACAAAATAGCATGATCTTCTTCGGTAGTTTCCACTCGATACTGGTGCTTTAATGCAGGATGCCTCTGGAAACGAATCTCCATTTGATGGAGCCTATTAATGGCTATATCTCGTGACTTACCCAGGTTGGTGTTTTTCCTATCATATATGAACGTCAAGCCGATTTGGTATCGACCGTCTGAACACCGTAAAATGTTATCTTTGTAGAAATTTTCACATTTTTCTTCTTTTTCTGTGATGAATTTCTTAGTTGGCGCTTCCTCCAATTCCCAAAACAGTTTTAACAGACTATCGAGTTCGCATTTTATGTGAAAATTTTGAATACTAGTGGCTCGAGGGTGACCAGTTCTAGGTTTCTTGTGCGATTGGTGTTCCTGATGGGCCCTTTCTGAAACCCGGTTACATAATTTTCGCGTAAACATCAGCCCCAATAACTAGATTGATCCTCCTTATAAGATCTGCCAATTTCAAGTCCTGAATATGAACCCATTGATTACAGAAAATCATTCGACTGGGGAGAAGATTTGTCAATGTTTTTAAGACAAAACAGTTCATGCTAACTTTATTGAAGTTATCGAGAGGTTTAAGTTGCAGCTATGTTTGCTAGGAAAGTTTGATGATAAGTGCCCTTGCCCTAAGCAATTAATACATAAGCCTTTAGCCTTGATTGTATTGAATCTCGAAGCATGTCTCATCGCGAGAAATTCTGGGCATTGCCGAAGATTATGTGATTGAAAGCATACACAACATATAGGTGTGGTCGCGGTGTGGAATGTTCTAGTTTGCGAAAAGCTCTTATCTGGTTTGGCATCCCTTAAACCTTTGGAGTGTGCAGATCTGAAGGACTTAGGTGGGAACGCTTCCAATACACTGAAACGACCTAATAAGTTTTTAACAACTTTCCATATTACTAAATCCGTTCGCCCACTGAGACTTTGCTCCCAGAGCAATCTCGTAGTTGGTGGTAGCTTTTCGATCGTGATGTAGACTATCAAGTCATCCCAAGTGTCGACAGGGATGTCTAAGTTTTTAAAAATTTGTAGGCACACTTCAGTGATATCAAGCATAGCTCTGATACACTCGCAGTTCTCATAGACCGTTGTCTTTTGTGATAAAAGGCGCTTTAATTGAGTATTTACCAGAGCACGTTTGTTATTATATCGCTCTTTTAGAAGTTGCCAAGCAATGTCGTAATTGATATTGGTTACTTGGATATATCTAAGAAGCTGATGAGCATCTCCAGAAACATGAGGTTTGAGATATTGCAATTTTTGAGCAGGGGATAAACTTCGATCCTCATGAACAAATCGTAAAACGAAAGCCAGTTTTCGTAATCACCGGAAAATTTCGGTAGTTCTATTATCGGTAATCTTATTCCAGTTTCTCTATTTGACTAAGCCGCCATTGCAACCTCAGAAAACCCTTCGTATTTCAGTGTCACCTTGACTGGCTCGGATGGCCAATCTGTGATAAAGGCTTCTTGAATGAGAGAGTAAGATTGAATGTATAATTCTTCGACATCGGAATAGACATGGTTTTTAAAATAAGTTTTGCCGATAGGTGAAAGAATCTCATTTTTCACTTTAGCGCTACAATTTTCACATTGCAAGCTTGAAAATCATCTCAATACTCTTTAAGCATTTGAAGTCGAGCTGAATAATAGGACTTTGTCTTCCTGTCTTTCCCATTCTTCTAGTAATTTCTTATAAATCGTTCAAGATTTTTTCTCATCCATCGTATTCAATTTGTATGTTAATGTAAATACAGATAAAGAAAAATATTTACCAATCCAGTTACCAGTCACGTTATGTGCTAATTCCAACACGGTGTTCACAATAGAGTATTTTTCTCAAAAATTCAATGATACTAGAGTACAACGTCCACTTTGTAGTTTCAAATCCCTTTACCACGAAAAATCACTGCAGTTAAAACTTTAAGTTTAGAATTCAAAACTAAAGAATTCAAAATCACTGTTCACAAAATCACAAGAATCCGAATCGTAAATGTTGCCACACAATTTCACTAGAGTTCTAATTGCGTTTGGACTAGACTCTCTAGATTTCAAATTTTTTTCACAAATCAATAGTGTTCATAAAGTTTCCGATATTCTTAGCAAATCACGTGACCTCAAAATGATATCAAACTACACAATTCACGAGAGTTCAAAATGTTTTCAAAATTCACGAAATCACTAGATTTCAAAATGTTCGAAATGGATAAAACATACGGCTCGACGGACCATGTTTAGGGTTCAAACACAAAAAAAAGGAATTGTTCGAATAAAAGAATAAAATTTAGATTTTGAATAACATCTTTATTCACCGACGGTTCGACGGTCATTAGAATGTAATCTAAAAATAGCACAAGCAATGCAGCAAACATCATAAAGTTCTTCGGCACAACAACAAATACAATCCAACATTCTGAATTGCAACCGTATGATCGTAAATGCCTAACGGATGGCAAAATATCCAGGAACGTTTAAATGCGAATTGTATTAGCTAGAATGTAATTTGTTGCTATCGTTATCGGTTGTACAGCAATGCGGGGCTCGATGGGGTGATATTGGATAATAGTTTTTGATTGTACAGTAATGCAGCGTTCGAGACTGAACACCATGTAGTAGGAAAACAGCGTTTGATTGTTGTAATCGGAGAAAATTTAAACGGGAATAACTTCTTTACATTCTATTAAAACTCATAGAATATAAGAACTTTTTAAAGGACACTTAAATATCAACTTTTATCCAATTGTATTATCCTAATACAGTTATACTGGCGAAATAAATTAATTTACAGATCCAACTATTATTAGAGAAGTTGAAACAAGCATTAAGTTATTTGTTATTCGCAATTTATTCACCGATTATTTTGAGGTGCTCATCTTCAGCTATTCATTAATAGATTCAATCGTGTTAATAGCATATTTCTTCTCATTTGAAATAGCCGCCATTTTGTTTTACGATTACGAATGTCACCCCTAGAACAAATTCTTAAAGATATCCATTATGCATATAATTCCTGAAACTTTCATGCAAATCCTAGCAAACCCGTAGTATCTGAGTTGATTGAACGCATATTGTCCCATAGCCATGTGTGCTGTTGCAATATAGGAAAATTTAAGCCCCCATAGCTTTTTTAAATACGATTCAATTTTCCTCAGATTTTCAGTTGACATTTACAACTTGAATTTGATTGAATTTGAGGGTGGCCTTAAGTTCTTATTTGAGAAAATTTAAAATTGATAATCATACTATTACTAACGAACTTTAATGAATTTCGACTTCTCATGTATTTGTTGTTGTACCGCTCATAAAGATCTACACTCATGATTTTTTTTCAGATTTCTCGGATGAAAGGCTTCCAATCGGGAGGGAGGGTACGCCTAAATCTTGTGCATTTCCCCTTCAACTGCCTCCCTCGATACTGATAAAGTAATTTTAAGACCTGTGTTGAAAAGATCTCATTGAGACCTTTCTTATGATTCCGCACTTGACCACCTTTGATGAAAATTTTTTTTTCGAAGGTCACTCCCCTATATGGGAGACCCCCTTAAAACTCTTTGAGCTTTTTTTTCACCCCAAAACTTTCTAGAAGTCATAACTTTCAACCTTTCCAAACTTTCGGAGATAACTGCTGCAACGTATAGACAGACGGACATAGGTACCGATTTCAATAGGGCTTAGTATTTCAGTACAAAACCCTTAAAAAGGGATAATCAATGGAAAAGAGTGTTTTTATTGAGACTACGTTGCACGAGGTGGCTTCTGTGGAGCACTGGAGATAGAGTACTAAGAAACAAGCTACTGCTGTCACTATCAGATGACTTATTTTCAGGAATATCTGTTTCATCAGAATCTGAAAACTTCTCTTCTCTTTTTTCCTATTAGCTAATTCATTGGATGCTGCACACATTGCAATTATTTTTCTCGACCTTATGGGATACATTTTAAAATCTCGAAAATCTGTTTTCAGAACGACAAAATTATACCCACGGCAACGGAAAAACAGAGTTGGGGAGAAACAACTGAGCAAAAATACCACATAGCACCATCAGACCGAACAAATACATACCTACATATACAATTCTTCTTATTCGTAGCACTACAGCCCCTCTCGGGCCTTCGCTGCTGCAAATAGTACCTCCAATTGTCTCGGTTCATCGACCGTGTCCTTAAATGTTGAAATCCGAGCAGCGATAAACTGTCCTCGTCAACCGAATCAGACTAGCGTTTCCTCAGTCCCCCCACTGGTCTCCGGCCTTCAGTTCACTCAACGATTACCTTTTTGGGTATCCATTATTTGTGTTCAATTCATGTGGTCAGCACATTGCAACTTCGCAATCTTAATATCGTTGAGACCTCCAGTTCGTCAAAAATTTCATACAGCTCATGGTTGTATCGAATTCGCCACTGGTTCCCGTGTAGCTTCGCTCTGATTATTCGCCTCAGGACCCGCCGCTTAAAGCCGTTGAATATGTTGGCGGATGCTTGGGTTAGGGTCCATGTTTCAGACCCATAGCATAACACAGGTCTTATCACAAATTTGTATACTTGGAGCTTTGTTTTCCTCTGTCTTTTTCATTAAGGGTTCTCATTACTTTGGGTAAAGAAAATGAGCCTATTGACAATTAATCGTCTGACTATTTGGTAAAGAATGTGCCAAAAAATTACCGCATAGTTGCACATAACTTGCAAGATAATGTGCAGGTTGTTGGTCGTCAATTTGAAGTGATGACTCAAAATCCAGCTTGAAGCTCATGCAAACGTACCTCCAGTTGAGATCAATGACGTTAATTTTGTCGGTATTGAAGCGGCTGTAGTGTAATACAGCGGTGAGGACGACTACGATGCCAACAAAATTTTAGAAGACAAGTGAGGTATGTGAATGGTTCAACATTAATGTCCGGCTTAAATTCTTATTTTGCCGTCGTTCACTATGTGGATGTATGGCTATATTTTTGCGTATGATTACTGTTAACAGTTGGTACGCTTCAAGTGGAATAATATTCGTGAAATTTTGTGAGACATTCCAGTGTTCGTATTAAGTTGTCCCAATCAAAGGTATTGAGAAAACGCTGATCTGACGCGTTCGACGAAGACAGTTCATCGCTGCTCGGATTTCAGAATTGGAGGACGCGGTCAATGGACCGAGACAGTTAGAGGCGCTGTTTACAGGAAGCGAAGGCCCAAGAGGTGCTGCAGTGCTAAGAAGAAGGAGAATCTAACATATCGACCAGAAAATCGTTTTTGCCCGATTCATGACGAGCCAGGAAACTAGCCCCGGTCGTGACATTGTCAGAGTTGACGGCATGCTCGCTACTATTACATCGCAGTCAATGTATAATCTCGTCAAGCTTTTGAGAATCAGTGAACCATTCAGGTTTATGCAAATCCATTGCTACAATTACTGTAACATGGGGCACAACTCTTACGAGTGTCTACAGCCAAAATGACGGGGTAATTTTTTTTCAAGTGATGTCAGTTTGGGCATATATACAAGGACAACTGCAGTGACAACAACGAGTCAGCTATGCTATTAACCCACTGGTGGGAGAAGGTCAATTCTTCTTCTTCGTAGCACTACAGCCTCTCTCGGGCTGCAAATATCACCTCCAACTGTCTCGGTCTATTAAGCACGTCCTCTAATTTTGAAATCCGAGCAGCGATGACGTCAACCGGTCAGACCAACATTGACTCAGTTTCTTCACTAGTCTCCGCCCCTCAGTTCTCCCAGTGAATACCTATTTGAGTATCCGTTGTTCATCCATACGATTTACGTGGCCAGTCTATTGCAGCTTCCACAGTCTTACAATCGTTGAGACCTCCGGCTTGTCAAAAATTTCATATAGCCCATGCTTGTATCGAATTCGCCATTTGTCCCAATCTAGCTTTGCTTCCATAGCTTCCCTCAGGACCCGTCACTCAAAGGCGTTCTATATATTTGCTGGTCTTCAAGATAGTCAAAACTGAATATAATATTTTGGCGTATTTCGTCTTTTTTATTGCTGGTTCTCAGTAAGCGCCTAAATACAAAAATTTGCTCAAATTTTTGATACGCCCGAATATACAAATTCGCCTACATTTTCGATACTATTTTCACCAAGTGTGATGTTTTATGTATTTGAGGTATTTTTCCTCGAGCTTTGTTTTATTTTCATTGATACACAAGTTTGCTCACATTGTCGATACTACATATATTCGCCAAGTGTGATATTTTGTGAATTTGGGGTATTTTTCCTCAACTGTGTCATGATCCTTGTTTTATTTTCATTGATTTGTAGCCCTACTAGATTTGCTTCACTCTAAAGTTTCAGGGAGAGTTTTTTGACAGTTGTTAATAACCGTGACAAAATATTGATGTTGTCCGCATAGGCTACCACTTGACTCGACTTGAATAATAATGTACCTCGTGTATCAACAGGTAGCTTTTCGATAACACATTCTAGAGCCAAATTGAATATCAATGGGGTCAGCCCTTCTCCCTGCTTTAGTCTGATTTTGGACTTGGAAGATTATCGACATCATTGTCATTGTGGTAAGACGGACTAATTTGGTTGGCATGCCACAGCAAAGCATTATTTGGTACAGTACTTTACGGTCAATACTGTCGTATGCTTACTTAAAGTCAATCGAATTTGGGTTACGTCTATGTTGAACTCCCAGCATTTCTCAAGTACCTGCTTGACTGTGAAGAATTGGTCTATTGTCAATCTGTCTGCTCTAAAACCACCTTGATACTCTCCAATAATACTGTTGGCATATGATCCGATTTTATTTTCTAATATCGTCGTAAATATCGTGTACGCCCTACAAAGCAGTGATGAACCTCTATCGTTTTCGCATTGTAGCTTGTCATCCTTTTTTTGAAGAAGGCACATAATTGATTGCCTCCACTCTTTCGGCATGTGTTTTTGTTGCCAAATATGCTGGATGACTTTGTGAATAGCTTTCTGAACACTGCTGCCACCATATTGAATGAGCTCCACTAGAGTCTCATCGGTGCCCGGCGCTTTATTATTCTTTTGGGCGTTAATCGTGGAAAAAACTTCGTCCAGAGTTCGTGGGGCCAATAGAAGCTCTCCGGGACCATCTATAGGCTCCGATGTTGAGCTGTGCGGAAGATTAAGGAGGTATGATGCCCATCTTTCCATAATCTTGGTTTCATCAGCGATGATATTGCCTCGTTTTAAGCTTTTCACTACATTTTGTGCTTGTTTTATGTTAGTGCTCGTTAGACTTACTTTACTAGCGTTGCAGAATAATTTGAGCTATCATTTGTTCCGCCTGCACTGAGAACATTTCCTTGATTAGGTGTTTTTTGTAATATCTTTGGTTTAGTGTTTTCATCGGGGGCTTTCAATTTTTTCTCCTTTTCTTTCGTGAAGGTAATTTCTTTTTCCTTGATGAATGTCAATTTCTCTAGAAACTCCTCAAACGAACGGATCCTTAGCTTTTATTCTTCATTTTCTTTTTGCATTTTCTTCATGTTATTAACTTTAACGATTTATTCAGTTTCGGTCACTAATAAAACTTTTAACTCATTATTTTCTTCGTGTTAATACCTTTCGAATTTTTTTCTCAACATTTTCTTGCTCGTCATTATTGGCGATAAACATGATACATCTTTTTGATGGCTGAAGCCATCGAGCTACTCCATCTCGTTGAATATTCATCAAAATGGTCGGTTTCATTCCCCTACGCTTTTGGTTACCTGTTTCGACAAGGTTCGCACTTAGACTGGTCTCTGCCTGGCTTGGCTCTCTATGTCAGATTCATGTTTACTTCAATTATATGTTATAGAAGTCAAGTTCACCACATTTTTTAAATTTGCAGTCGTTGGATGACAACGGTCGTAAGCCTACTTTTTCACAACACTCTAGCCCCGGTACTGTAAATATGACCCCCAGCATCATAATTTTTATCTCCTCTTCTTCCATACTTGGTTTTACATCCGTGTTCCTTCCCATAGAGTAATATGTTCCACTACGGTATATGGATTCTTGATTACGCCATATACAATATTTGATCGTGTCATACTGAAGATCATTGACACTCAAGCATTTTTGGTGACACATGTCACCTTTGAGACTCTCCCTTATCTGCCGACCATTGTGCATAGCCGTATATTGGTTAGTCAAACTGAACCTTCTGAGAAACTCCTTCCCCTATCCAAAACTCAGAATTTCGCCTACTCAAGCGAACAAGTACGCCTATGTTTTTCAGTCCATATAAGCCATCAGTCCTTGAAATTCAAAAACTAAAATTTAGCAGTATCCGATGTGTTGAAATTCTTGACCAGATACAAAAATAACTCGATCGGATCACAATTTCTTCACGTATAAATGAACATAGTCAAAAATCTTCTTAACCAAAATCTTTTCGTTAACGTTTACAAACCAATAACGAAGAGTATTTGAATAATACTTTAGCTTGAATGAATATTCAAGGATGAAATCGATTCCCATCTTATTAGGCTTTCATAATTACAAAAATTGAAGCATAACTAAATATATTTATTTATTTTAATTGATTGCTTCTGTACAAGGTTGTATACAATGCTCAATTTTTCTTTATAAATTACCATTTCTTCATCAATTACCCTTATTTTTGTGGTAGGGAGGTGAATGCCCATTTACGCACAGAGTCTTGGACTCCTATGTTCGTAAGAAGGCGAACGAACTACCCACTAAACACCTCCCCTGTCATCCTGAGAACCTAGCCTGGAACCGTTTGACATTTTACTTCGGGACAGTTCTCGTTTTGTTACGCCGTGAGGCGCCTTAATGCTGGGGATGCCTCTTCTGGCAGGAGGGGAGAAGGGAAGAGAAAGTGCCAGACAAGCGATCCCCCAGCCCCAATGCCCCCGGCTGCTGCGAGTCCTTTTTATCTTTTAGGACTGCCAGGACAGAATGTGCCACCTGGTTCCATTTGTCAACCGATTCGAGCATCACCGCGACTATATTATCTGGGGTGAGCTCTCCCGTCTCCCTGTAGAGTTCCCTTCGCAGCCTGTCTGATTTTATGCTCGCAAAAAATGTGTGGCAGGCATTGTCTTCTTCTCCTTGGCAATACTGGCAATCGGGGGACCGTGACCTACCAATCTTGTGTAGGTAAGATTGAAAACACCCATGCCCGCTCAAAAGCTTGTTCAGATATAAGTCAGTCTCACCATGCCTTCGATTTAGCCACGGTTTTACATCCGGGATGAGGCGCGCAGTCCACCTTCCCTTCGTGCAATTCACCCAAGACTAGTGCCAATCGTTGAGCGAGCGCTGTCTCTCCTCGCGGACAACCATCTCCCTCGCATCCTCGTTTTGGCGCAGGTAATAGCGCGGCGCTCTCTAGCAAGGAGGGTGACAGGTATTACGCAAGCGATGACTTTCACCGCCGAATCGAAGACTGTCGAATACGAAGATGCAATCTTCAGCACCCCTCTTCTCTGTTCCTGTGCTAGGCGTTTTCGGAACACCTCCTTACTGAGAGCGTCACTCAATACTTCTGCTCCGTACAGTAGCACTGACCCTACCGCACTCTCACAGAGGCGTCTTCTTGAGGGGCTGGGTCCCCCTACGTTGGCCATGAGTCGACTCAGAGCCAATATTCCCGAAGCAGCCTTCTCAGCCGTTGCCCTCATTTGCTCAGACAAACTCATTTTCGAGTCGATCAGTAGCCCCAGGTACTTCACCGATAGCTTCGACTCGATTCGTAAGTCTCTAATACTGATCATCCTTACTCTAGGGATTCTCTTTTTTGTCAAAATGACCACTTCGGTTTTCTCTAGTGCTAAACTCAGCCCGCGAGCAGTCATCCAGTCTCTCACTCGGCGCATTAGCATACCTAGCCTAAGTTGCGCTTGTTCAACGGTGCATCCAGCGACCAGAGCCGCAACATCATCCGCATAGCCAATCAAGCGCGACTCATCTGACATCTCTAGTCTCAGTAGCCCGTCGTAGGACACGTTTCACAGGTCATCCATTACCTTATTAGTGAGTATGGTAAATATATCTTATTAATCATATTGTAATATTCATGGATAATGAAATTATTCCCATTAATCAACACAATGAGTTGGTGTAAACGTTTCCCATTACTCAGGACAAAAGTAATCGTTTTCGGAGAATGTTCTCATTATTACTTAAAAAGGGAATGGATAATTTAACGTCAATGCATTGCAAAAGTAATTTCGATTGCTTTATCCACGGCAGTTGCAAATCCTTTCATTTATAGAAATAAATCTAATTGTGAATGTAATTATTTAACATTATTCACTCCAAAAAAAGATGGTTGATGGTGAATATATATGCATTTCTGATTTCAATATTGTTTTTTTTTTCCTGAAAAGCCGTCGAGCCTTATTTAATTATACTTATTGATTATTGAGGAAGTAATGATTTATGAACATGTTTCCACCACTTATAACGAAAGCAAATTTAATGAAAATTGTTTATTACTTATTACAAAAGTAATTGTTAATGTGAAATATTTACAGTATTGATTACAAGAGTATTCACTTCAGGATATTTTTCACATTAATGTTTTCGCAACCTTTTTTCGATAGGAAGGCAACCACATTGAAGAATACAACCCTGATCATCCGAAGCTTAAGCGCCGGCCATTCATGCGACTTGTTATATCGGTAGTTGGCAAACACTTTGACGATGAAGATCTACAGAGAAGGGCCAGCAATGCTACCATCTACAAAACTGATCCTTCTGACCCAGATTTAATTGAATTTCACAAAGAAATTGAGGTAGAACTTTTCTTATTTGACAATCGCAGCTACTTTACATTCTTATTTTTGCAGACAAAAAAGAAAGATTTCGCTACTGAATTTATACGCAAACACAGTGGAAAAATGTTTGTTTACCCGTTCATGAGTGAACTTCCAACACTGTTTGTAGGGTTGTTCAAAAAGGTTCTTCGCGTCGGGTATAACATACCAAGGATTGACTATTTAATGTGTGGGCGTAAGTACAAACTAGAAAATAATTAAATTTTGAATGGATTTTTGCCAGCGTGTAGTTTTCAGTTAAAATACATGTAAATAACAATATTTACATTATAGATGTAAAATAGCCTTATAATACCTCATGTTCACAGGTCCTGAACAGTATGAATTCTTACAATGTATACACGAAACACATATCGACATGAAAACTCTATACGAAAAAATTGTGAAAATTGTCCGAGAAAACTGGACGGGGCCGACAACTTATCTTTACCCAATTTACACATATTATTTCCCACTGCTGGCGAACAAAATAAAAGCCTTAACCGAGTTCATTTTCACGCAGCACAGCATCCCAGAATTGGCGGTAAATATTGCTAAATTTAAATTAAATCCACTGGCCTGGAATATTGCTATTTTAAATAACATTTAATTTAATTTTTGACTTATGGAAAATTACCACTCAATCGTAATTAACATCACGACTGCTGCATGTACTACAACTCATTCACCCTTTTTCGGCTCGGCATCACTTTCCATTGATATTTGGATTTATCCACTGGGGGTGCAAACAGGCATTTGAGGATTTAATGAAAAAATTACGAGCGCTACTGCAAGGAACTTACTATCTTAGGGACTACGTTCCGTTGAATTTATTCATGCTAGATAATCGGCATGCAAACAACACGCTCGCCATGCTCGTTCAGGATGTTATCGACTTCATCACTGATTACTTCAAAATTTTGAATCAAAATGAAAACCGAAGGTACTTACTGTTTATTTGTCTAGTATAAAAGCAGATAATATATAGCAGTGGCTGTTAACCTTTGAGCTTAAAATTTGGAGATCGTTAAGCTCGTTGAACAAGTTTCGTAGTTAAAACTGATTCATCAATTATTCACGTTTAGTTTTTTGAGGTATGATTAGTCCCTATTCAGATATATATGCCCATGTAAACAAAAATAACTGGAGCCAAACAGGACCTAAATGCATTTTTGAGTGCGTTTAGAGCCTAAACATTCACTCCAACAAGCGGTTAAAAAACTGAGATTCTACCAGGAGAGTTTTCTACCCAATCTAAGAAGTTTTAACATTCATTTTAAGCCACTGATGAGTACTTGCATAGTTGAAAAATAGTGCTAAGTTGAGAGAAAACCACAAAATTTGTACTTACAAGCGGACGTCATTTTTTAGGATCTTGTAACACAATTTTACAAAACTCTACTAAAATTGCGACCTGTATGTCCATCCATTTTTTTTTTTTTTTTGAAAAATTTGTTGGACTGGAGTGTTCTTTCTCGTTGTAGTCATAAATTTAGTTTACGTTTCATTAATGCGTAGACCAATTGATAAAATGGTAAATTAAAGGATACGCAGATACAAAGAAAACTACTAAGCAAAGGAAATAAAATGCACTGTTTGAGTTTCAAATTGAGGCGAAATACGAAGTATAATGGACGATCAAAATGCTGTGCCTTGATCCTTGGGTAGTGCGGAGTTTCACCCTTGACCAATAATTTCCGTAAATGGCTGATTGGATGGGATAACGTTATATGGAAAAATTTGCAATATGTGGAGATTAAACATTTCATGTATGATGGAAATATTTTCTTTATCTTGTCGGACAAAAAGCCAAAGTTATGTCTGATTTTTCAGGATTTTTACTTGTCTCCTCTACATTTATCGCTCCTATACTTGTGCTTTGCACATCATGCACATGTGCAAATATGATCTTTGAAGACGTTTATGTTTGTTCTACATTGGAATATTTGTGTTTGTGCTGATGACTTTATGAACAATATTTGCAGTTGGAATACGATGAATGGCTATGAAAGTGCATCAGGACAATATTTTGGTTGATAAATCTCGAATCGAAATTACGTGATCATTATTCAAGCACACAGCCGCAGTCACCTTACCCAAACGACTTGTAAAAAGGGGTACCCAGATATTGGAACTAGTATTATTCACATCGATCAACTCCCTTATCTCCTACAATTTTCGGTATACTCAAAACATTAAATAGGACAAGAACAGGAAAAATTCGCTTCAGGGGCATGATTAGTGACATAGATTGGACGGTTAAGTATCGTCTTTGGCCAAATCCGTTAAAAATTAATGGCTCTCTGCAGTGACCAAGGGGCATCATAGCAACGCGACCGTGGCGCCAGGTTCACAAGCTTCCAGTAGCGATGCATATTACAATAGCTACCAAAATAGTAGCAAAAATACCAATCGAAGAAAAACTCGCGAACTCCACGAAAAAAGCCGACACATAACAAAGCCAACATTGACTCTTTGTGTAGCCTTTTCAACACAGCGAAGTCCAAAATAACGTCTAATAGAAAATAGTACCAATACGAGTGAGTCCATTAGGTCGCATAAACAACGATCACCAAATCCTGCATCCAAAAAATTTAACCGAATACGGAAGAATCCTAAAATACAGAAACATCTTCACTTTCAATGCTTACAAGCCCACCCCAAGCCCTCAACAAGCGCTCGTCAGAGGAGGATTGGATGGATACCGGTTTTTTTATTGCCTAAATTATATAAATTATTCATTTTCTATTTACAAAAATTATTTGATTATTATATTGAATTGAACAAAATAAGGAAATAGTATGGAAAATGCAAGCAGCAGTTCATTTTCAATTTTAAGAGTTTCGTTACCGCTGTATTATAGTGCAATTTTTTTTTGTAATGAATCCTTGTGCTGGGGAAAAGAACCTGCCCCACGACACCGCAATGCTAGCTTGCCAGCACACTCACGAGTCCTCAGACAAGGCCAATCTCGGCAAACATCACCATCCTCTGGCCGAAGCAGCAGACCATCGCTACAGTCATATACGGACATCATTTATATCTACATCATTTCACTACAGATGTTATTAATAAGAAAAGTGCTTATCACAGCAGAATAGTCATAATTCATCATTGGGCTACTACAGCAAACATAAAGTACTCAAATGCGACGTTCAGGGATATTTTTGGATATAGCTGACTTTTCATTTACCTTCCATTGGTCATCTTGAAGCGTCTTCTTGCACAGCTACGTTCATATTTTGTTTACTGCCTGAAACATAATTTAAAAGCATCAATTTTTACAGTATCGTAAATATTTTCTACAATACCCTACTAAACCGCGACCTGTCTGTTCGTGCGTCACAGCAACTTTTCTCGCAAATCACATAAGCTAGAGTGATGAAATTTTGTACGCAGATCAAAAGTGATGCTTTCTCAAAAGTGACAGTACAAAAGAAGTATTTCAAGTTGTTTAAGGGGGTCTTCCCATATGGGGGTGATGCTTTCTTCAACCAAATGTAGACGATGTGTATCAACTGAAAAGTCTTTATGATAACTTTCCAAAACATGTCTTAAACTGTACCCATCATTTTATAGTGAAATGAGTGGATATAATGTCCGTGAACGACTGCAGCGATAGTCTGCTGCCTCGGCGAAAGAGGATGGTGAGATCCGCCGAGATTTGGCCCTGTCTGGGGGCGCGTGAATGCGCTGGTAGGCTAGCGTTGCGGTGTCGCAGGGCGGGTTCTTTTCCCCTGCACATGGTCTCACTACAAAAAAAATTTCGCATTCACGAATTTGCAGATACAAAAATGGATCGACCGGTGTCGAGGCTGAGGTAACCTAGTAAAGGTTGAAATTACCAAAGTAAATAAAAAACTAGGCCTGGCGAAAACAGACGAGACTCGGGAGTACTGCGTCCTTACCGACTATACTTAAGGCCCCCAAATAAGAGTGGGGCATCCAGAAGGGAGCGGTGGTTTCAAAACAAAAGGAATTTGTTCCGTAAATAGCGCTTCTTCTTAGGTATCACAACCATTTGATCGAATATACTTGAATATACTTTAAGGCCAACCTAAAAATTTTTCATAAATATTTCAATAGTCGAATATTAAAATAATCGGCATATTCTGAATGGGGAAAAAGATTCTTATGTTTCTACCAATGCAAAATGCTTTAAGTCGGCCTAAATAAATTTCTTTTTAAAAATTAATCGGACTGATGTTATTGTATGTGTGTCCTCAAACCGAAATTTCGCCGAGGTAATCTACTAAGGGTGGAAATTGTTTTAGCCAGTAACAAACTGGGCTGGGAGAAAACAGACGGACTTAGGAGCTGACTTCGTCGTTATCGACGATATTTATGGCTCACAAATAAGAGTGGGGTATCCAGATAGAAGCGGTGCTCCCTCGCACCATCCCAACCGGATCAATTTCCAAATGTAGACATAGCCATATATTTCCTATTTAAGTGAAAAATTCATACAAATACAATTTTCATGAATTTTTCCATTGAATGTGAAATATAAACGTGGCCAACATAATATGTTATAGTATTATAAGATAGGATCACAGAACACTATACCATAAAAGGGGACGTAAGCGGAAGGCCACTCTACCCGGGCAAGAGCCCCTATAATACAATAAAAGGGGAGAGCTCGCCCGATGGTTAGCTCATTTTAGTGAAGAGGCCTGCCATCGTTGTGGGTCCCATACCCGGTCAGGTTGGATGAAAGGAAACACCAAAATTAGATTATTCAATTATCTATTCATTATAGTGCAGAACAAAACATATAAGATATAAATAAATTGAATACAAAGTGCTATAATTTTACTCTACCCAACCAATCAACCCGCATCCAATCGCTTTTACTCTTGTTTTTCCTTTCTAATTCAAGTCTTATTACTATTACAAAACTTAAAAAGAAATTTGATCAACAAAAGAAATCAAAAAAGTACTATATATTTTACTCCAGTTAAGATGATGCACAGTTTAATGTATTTCATATTTTCATTTCATAATCGTGCATATAAAGTACACGATACCCAATATTTGGAGAATTTCTTACTAGTTGTTACGTTCAATTAATAATTTAAGACAAAAAAGAATTATTGTAAATAAATATATATTGTAAAAAATTTATAAATGAGACAATCGGGTCCTCACCATCATCCTCGCCGGGCGCCCACTGGTGATGTGATAGTCCTGGAAACTAAATGCAATGGGCAGCAAAATTTCAAATTACAATTTTGCACTTTATACAAAGTAACTTTCTTAATCATGCTACTAAATATGTACGTTAAGTTATTTTTGGATGCCTTATAAGTGGAAGTGTGGGGAGAGCCTACTTTCACTTCCAATTCGTAATTTACTTCCTTAAACCTCGATCGAGTAATTCCGCTTGCGGGTTAACTTGATGCTCCTGTTTTACCGTTTAGCTCTGAACAGAACCGTGCGTGCGTGTAATTTTTAGGGGTTTGCATTAAAATACAGGGTGCGTACGGTATTTGAGGACAACTTGAGAGTAAAATTAATTAGCTTGTATTTTTAATGAAATTTCAGCAATTTTTCATGCAACGTTAATTTAATATATGGCTATAAAGTTATTCAATAAAATCGCCATTAGCAGCAATAACCTCTTCGATCCGGGTCCGGAAACGATTACATGCCCGAATCAAATGCTCCTTGTTCATATTGACCATAACGGCATTAATAGCAGTCTTCAGCGAAGAAGTGGTACTATGTGGACGCTTATTGGTCTCACGCTCAACTACTTCTTCTTCTTCTTTGTAGCACTACAGCTCCTCTCGGGCCTTCACTTAGAGATAGTTAGAGTATCTAATTTTCATGACCGTATTGATTTTTTCGGAAGTTGATTTGGTCAGTACCATGCTCCCGTGTGCTTGCTCAGCTATGATATGATCTTATTGAATCAGTACATATCAACACTGAGTGAACACTCGTAGTCTGTCCGAAAAATCCCCTGAACTAAATCACGTTGCTCCCAACGAGATTTGAACTTGGGACCTTCGGCTTATGCGTTCATGCTTTTACCACTAGACCACACAAACTACTCAACGCTCAACTACGCCCCATACGTAATAATCCAAAGGATTGAGGCCGGGGGAACTAGGTGGCCATAGGTTCGGTGTTATGTGGTCATGAACATTTTCGGCCATCCAATATTATGTGGCCATCGCTTTATGTGAAGGAGCAGAGTCTTGTTGAAACATGTCTGGTCTGCCTCCGTTTACATTGTCTATCCAAGGTTTCACTACCGTCTCCAAAACCTGGATGTATGCCGCAGAGTTCACTCGAAGTCCTTGAGTAAAAAAGTGTGGTGGCATAACATGTCCTTCGTTGCTGACAATACCTAACGCCATAACAGTGGCTGGAAATTTTGTGTGCAAAATAACAGGAACCTCCACAGGATTTGAACAAAGCCATCTGTCATTTCTGCGATTGGTCTTTTGATCTTGGTCAAATTTTTTTTTGTCGGAAAAAAACCATAACAGTTTGGGCGCTTCAGGGTGTTTGATTTTGTTTAAAAGACGTTTTGATCGGAAAACTCTCTGTTCCCGTGTTTGTTCCGACATGAACTGTCCTCTGCGTATCACGTAAGACTTATACTGAAGGTCTTCGTGGACAACTCTACGAATAAAGCGCTCAGAAAAATGAAGCTCACTCGCAAGGACCCTCATTGATTTTGAAGGGTCTTTGCACTTGCTCTAAAAATTCGGCAGATCAGACAGTGTGAGAACGTTGTTCGTGCCTTTTGCGTTTTGCAACTAATTCTGTATCGCCTTCTGATGCTTC
This sequence comes from Odontomyia ornata, assembly GCA_963969285.1. Taxonomy (NCBI): domain Eukaryota; kingdom Metazoa; phylum Arthropoda; class Insecta; order Diptera; family Stratiomyidae; genus Odontomyia; species Odontomyia ornata. The sequence continues at coordinate 92,644,091 of OZ017741.1, read as the reverse complement.
CAATCCGGCGAACCTCATGCACGAATGAACGGGCGCAATTAATTAGAGATCTCTAAATCTATATGGTTCGCGCATATAGCGACGATGACAGCATGTCTCTTCATTTCTTGAGTGATGTTGTAGTCCGCCATTTCTCATCTGAAAAGGAAAAAAAATTCGCAAAGTTGTAGTCACATATATGCATGCCTTCAAATACTGTACGCACACTGTACAAAACCCTATTGCAATCACGACCTGTGTTCGTCTGCCCGTCCGTCTGTATGTCACAGCTGTTTTTCTCCGAAACTATAGAAGCTACAGCCACGAAACTTTGCGGAAAGGTCAGAAGTGGTGATTTCTTGAAAGTTTTGGGGTAGAAAAATTTTTCAAAAGGGTTTAAGAGGGTCTCCCCATATAGGGAGGTGACCCTATAAAAAAATTTGTTCCCCATTGGTAGTCGAGTAGGGGTGTCATTGGAAAGGTCTTAATGAGATCTTTTCAAAACAAGTCTCAAATTACCTGATCGGTATCATGGGTGGCAGGGGAAGGGGAAATGTACGAACTTTTCGCGTTTTCAGTCTTACCTGCACAAGATTGGTAAGTCACGATCCCTCCATTGTCGGTTTTGCCCAGGAGAGGAGGACAATGCCTGCCACACATTTTTTGCATGTTCAAAATGGGTCAAGTTACGAAGGGAACTCTACAGGGAGACGAGAGAGCTCACCCCGGATAATATAGTTGCGGTAATGCTCGAATCGGTTGGCAAATGGAACCAGGAAAAATGTGTTTTCCCCTTCGGGATTGGACACCTGTAACCTAAAAAATCTGAAAAAAATATCAAGGGATATATTTATGAGTATAACAATAACAAATACCTCGGAAGTCAAAATTCGTTCAACTTTGTCGATAAGAGTATGATCTACGAACTTCACATTTTCTCCAATAAAATTGTATGGATATTTAAGTAGGCTTCTACAAGATCCTAATACTCTATAAGTTTGATGAAATTCCTATTATATTCACGGAAGTTATATCCATTTGAAATTGCTCCAATCACAGCAACAATAACACACTATTTTGGTATTTTATGGACTTTCCATCGAATCTGACAATGAATTTTTGATTTGATCTTCTTAAAATCTTCAGGTAAGATCGATGACATAAATGCTTTTGGAATTTCATGAGTTGAGTGATTTGTGTTCGTTGAAAATGGAGAAACAATAGATTTTCTTTCAAACGAACAAATCTCTTTGACATGTTTCTTGATTTTATTCGTTGCTGGTGACTGAATTTTGTAAGTTGAGTACAAAACCCTTCTGACATGAGCGTAGGTCTTTCTACCCACCTTGTTTATTATTGTTTTTATTTATGCGCCAAACAGAGGGAGAGAGAGACGCTTTATTCTTTTTAGGTTTTAATATTTCGATTTATCGTAATCTGGTCAAGTGGTGCAAGAGCGAGAGAGTCTTTTATCAATTCAAACCTTATATTCTCTTATTAAATGCAAAGTTGAAAGCCCTTGGGAAAATTTTGAAGACTTAAAAACAGATCATTCTTGCTTTGCCGACTTCAAAGTTTGGACGCTATCGAATGTAGAAATTAAGTTGAAAGACCCTGATGATAGCAGACGTTAGAATTAATGTTAAATTTCACCACATAAAATATAAGAAACAAAACTAAATGATGTTTTTGCTCGTGAAATATTAATTATCTTAAACCTTTCCACGGTTATTCCATTTATGGCTCATCATGATCACAAAATATTCTTGATTCAGCGATTTCCCGGTTTTCTAGCTCCATAGAGGCGAAAACAAGAAAAACCAGCGAAATAGCCATACACATCGGAATTAACTAGAAACTATGCCGGATGGATTCCCATGGCGATTGCAAGCGGCAAACCAGAACAGAACTCTGTACTCGGCGCTGTCTTTTCCACTTTCTCTCACAAAATCCTGGTTGCAGCTGCGATCAGATAACACAAATGAATGGTCACGACAGGGCCTGAAAACGGTCACCGGGTATCCAAGTAGGCCCGCACGCAGGTCGAATGCGTTTCCTTGTTAGAACATACCAAAAGAAATTTGCGAAAACGCACACTTATGTGAGAATGAGTGAAATTCCACGCGAAAATCACCACTGATTTCCCAGCACAACACAACTCCAATACAAATTTTGCGAATCCCTGAAACACTTCACGAATGAGTTTTTTTTTCAATTTTTCTCGCCGTGAACGATGATAGCAATTTTCACACTTGAATTTCGCAACGCCCGACGGAAACTTTTGAATGCAAAATTCTCACAGAAAACTTCAATTTTCGCGAATGTAACGTACTCTCTGCAGTTTGCAGATGCTTTCCAACGAGCCTCGGGAACTTTATCAAATCTTTCATGCACAAATCAAATAATGCCTCCGTAGAAGCACTTAGCAAGCAATAATCGAGTAAATGCGCCTAATAAATGACGGGTATGATATCCATTTGCCAAACTTGTTGCACGACACGTTAGATTACGAGCAGACACGGCTCTATGAAACGTTCAGCGTCAGAATTTAATCCGATGTTCTTTTATACTTGCTTAAGACTCCTCAATCCGTCCAAATCTCCTTATGGTTTAGCTGTCGCGGCTGTAAATCTTGAACCGCTGCTAGCTCAGTTGAATTAGATTGCATTCGCCAATGCAATACATTGATGTGATGCACTAAATCAGTGCTCCCATGCCGAAATTTCAATTTGTAGACTTGTATAATTAAGTTAATAAAATAAATAATAGATTGAAAATTTAAAATCATAATAAAAATATAAATATCATATAATAACAAATATCAATGGAAAGAAAAATTTACGTGTAGTAGAATAACTGAAAAAAACAATATAACTTTATGTTTATAATAAAAAAAATTTATTCTATAATTTACGAAAAAGTTAAATTTGCATAACTCAATTATTCAAATCTGCAGCTGTAATTTCGCAACAGTGTTCTGCGGTTTTCGGGCAGTTGGCTTGTGTGACTGATCGATTACTACAATTCGTATGGTGGGGTGAAGCGTGAGGAGAAATGTACGAATAATTTGTGTTAGGCCAGAAAACCCTGAAAAAATCACAAAAGTAGGTTTTTATGAGTACAAGGGCAACAAATGCCTCAGAAGTCAAAGCTCCGTCGAATTTGTTAATAATAGTGAATTTTTCGAATTTTATGTTTTCATCTATAAAAACGAAAGGTGATCCTTAAATTTGCCAAAAATTTGTATCTGAGTTTTTTCGTGTAAAACGCATGTTATCCAAAAGTTTCATAAGCAGCTAAGTTATAGACGGTTGAAAATTTAACAATTAGATAATTACATGTAATAATGTTTTACTTAATACGTGTTCGCATACGACCCAAACACTAAAAATGTGTAAGAATTTTGTTGAAAATTTCAAAATTATTTTATGACATACCCTTCTGGCAGGAGCAACTTCCTGCTACTTTTACTATTTTAACTCAATCATTGTAAAATAATTCTAAAGATATGTATTTTAGCAAAGTATCGCTAATTTAATATTTATTAGCAGAAAAAAATGTATAGACTCGTCGAATCTATTCATTTGAATTAAAGTATGCCTTTGCAGTTCTTAATTGTAATGATTTGTACATATTGAGAAATGTGCTCCGTTCGCCATAGGTTGGTAGCAACTTCGAATCACTTCCTCATATTAAGCACTGGTTTACTGCCAAATATTGAGATTAGGACGAGTGTAATTATCTTCTTAATTAAATTTCACTTGAATATTATCGTTCATAGAATTTGCGATGAATTCGAGGAGATGTCGATGAAAGCGGGCGAGCGGCCCAAGGAAACAGCCGAAGTAGTAGCATTGCAGAATTATCTCACTGAATGCCGGGATGAAAGGATTTTCAAATTGAAGGATGAAATTAAAGTGGTAGCAAAACGAGTCTCGTTTCTATTGAGATACGCCACACTGGAGGGTAAGCATGTTTGCGTTATTCAAAAGCTCTTCAAAGTGCTTTTCTGCTAGATTACAGCAAATCTAAGTCAGTATGTAATTTTCAAAATGGCTTTATCCAATCCAAATGGATTAGCTATTTCATGGAACAATAATCAATAGACAAAAACACTTCATCAAGGTTTAACCATTTGAATGAAGAGTGTGATTATTTGCTTTATCCTTTCTAGCTGAGGATATTCACTTGAACTCCCGAACATTCCTTTGGCCATCAGAGCTTGAACAAGTGCTGGAATTGAGCGCATCTCGATTAAACGTTGTGCGGGATAATTTGGAAATTGCTCTTCGGTAATTCGAGAGAAAAATTGATTTCATTGTAGACAGAAATTTTAAATAAATTATTGTCATCAGAGAGAAGCGAGCGAACTTTGAAACATTTATTTTATCTGAAAAACGAAGAATGGATACATTTAGAATGCGAGAAGCCAGAGAAATTTTGTCATTGGAGGAGCTGAAAGAAAAAGTTGACATTGTCGATGAACTCATGGAAACTTTAGAGGTAAAAACATAAGATTAGTTAAGGTAAGCCCCTTCAATCCTTTTTGTCTCCTTAAAGAAATGCAGCAGAGAAGCGAAACACATCAACCACGAAGAGCAGTTACTGCAAATTGATCAGTCCTTCTTTCCGACTCTTGCTGAGCTAATTGAGAAGATGGAACCCATTGAAAAACTTTGGAAGACAGCATATGAGTTTGATAGAAACTATGAGCTTTGGTAAACATTTAAAAAGATATTACCTGCCAAAGAAATTTTTGACTTATTGAAATTACAATTCTAGGTTCTACCAGCCATTCGAAAATATGAACGCAGACCTCATCCGATCGGACGTCGAAAATATGTCTAAAATTATGTACAAACTTTCTCGTCAGTTAGTTGGAAACCCAATGGCGAAAAGAATGGCAGAACAAGTTCGAGTCAAAATAGACAAGTTCAAAATTTATTTGCCAGTCCTCGACGCGATTTGTCGTCAAGGTCTACGAGCACGACACTGGGAACTGATTTCTAATAAACTGGGCAAACTATGTTCTCCAGAAATTTTTTCAACCCTCGAAGCAATGGTTGGTGCAGATATTATGACCATTATCCCTCAATTAGAAGAGATTTCAAATGCTGCTGGCAAAGAATATGAATTAAACACACAATTGGTCAATATGCAGTCTGAATGGAAGGACGTTAGTTTCGAAGTGTTCCCATATCGCGACTCAGACACGTATATTTTGGCTGCTGTGGATGATATCCAAACTCTTCTGGATGACCATATACTGAAGGCACAAGCAATGCGAGGATCACCATATATTGTTGCTTTGGGAGCTAAAGCAGATGACTGGGAAGATAAATTGATTTCAATGCAAGATATTTTGGATGTTTGGATACAAGTTCAATCCACATGGATGTATTTGGAACCTATCTTTAGCTCAGAGGATATTATGAGACAAATGCCGGTCGAAGGAAGAAATTTTAAAACGGTTTGTATCTTCACCAACTTTTACTTTCATCGACGTTGTATTTTATCATAATTAGGTTGACAAAACGTGGAGAAAAATCATGAAAACCACATTCAAACAGCCTCATGTGATTGAAGCAACTGATTATCCAAGTCTTCTTGATACTTTCAATAAAGCTTTAGTAGACTTAGAAGCAGTACAAAAAGGCTTAAACAAATATTTAGAGAACAAGCGCTTATTTTTCGCCAGATTCTTCTTTCTGTCAAATGACGAGTTGCTGGAGATACTTTCAGAAACAAAAGATCCTCTTCGTGTACAGCCACACTTGAAGAAGTGCTTTGAAGGCGTAAGACAACAATACTTACTATGAAAGAAGACTCTTAATTATTTTTTCTTTTAGATTGAATCTTTGGAATTCGATAACAATTTAGAAATCAAAGCTATGATATCCGCTGAACGAGAAATAGTTCCGCTCACGAAAACAGTCGTTCCAGCTGCGGCAAATGTAGTAGACATGTAAAATCAGGCTTCATGCGATTTTAATGTTTTTTTATCATTTAGGGTCTAGTGGAGAAATGGCTGAAAGAAGTCGAAGCTGTAATGCTAGAAAGCGTGCAGGATCAGATGATGCAGGCCTGGAAAGATTACTTTGCTGAAGCAAGAATCGCTTGGGTACAAAAATGGCCGGGCCAGGTAGTGCAAGGAATATCCTGTATGGCTTGGACCTTTGAGGTACGTTTTCCAGCATAAAATTCCATACCTACAGTCCATTTGACATAATTATTTGACCAAATGCAAAAGAACAGGACCGACATAAAAGAAAATCTCATGTCCTCTAAAGATATCTAATCATTCCTTTATTCTGCCAATTTTTCAAAAACCTTGCGCGCGGCTGTTAAATTGCCAGCAATCACCAGTTAACCCTCATATAAGAACCGGCAGATTTATATCAGTTAAAAACGAGTGAGTTTCTAAGATTGATGAAGCCTAGCGAGGAAATGTGCGCACTTTTCCAAATATATTTTATTCTCTTTGGCTCCGTTTTGTAGGTCTTCTCCGTCATGGTCACAAACTATTATTTGATATTTTTCCACAATCTTTTGATGCTATGCTTGTTATGCGACATTCTGACGGACAAAGTGAACGCAAAAAAGCGACTTAAAAAATGTCGTGAAAACCAAATAAAAAGCGTTCCAGCGTTTCGTCACTAACTCTAGAAACTAGAGTCATCAAACTTTATGGAAAGGTCAAAAAATATGCTCTTTGAAATGTTTAGTTCCTGAAATATAATACGAGTATACTAGCCAACAAAACCCTCACAAGTTCAAATTCGATCAAATTTATTAAAAGTAAAACCGCTATAGCTCCTGTTTGGGGTCTTGGCTAATCGTTTAAAAGTCTAAGTTTTTGTCGAGATACCAAAGCTGAGACAGTCAAAATGGTCGGCATGGAATCGGTAGTTTTTCCCTTTCCATGTGTTTTTCTGCAGTAATGTTGAACCGCTCTAGCTCCCTCAGGAATGCCAATTTGGAGGAACGGTGATAATTTTAAAAACCTAAACCAGAATATGCTTTGGGGGTTGAAAAATCGCTTAAAAGTATTAGTTCTTGTTTAGAGTGCAGCAGAAAATGGCTTGTAGGTTTCTCGGGACACATCCGCGCCTAATAGTGCTGCGTTGACTCGGTGCAGCTTAGTATCAGTCGGCAGCGGTCTTTTATTCATGTAGGGAAGAACAGCGCTCTGCGAGTGGGGGCCCCTGCATTTTTTGTTCTCATCTCCCGAATCTGCAAAGGATGTGTTGCAGCCAGTAACCTTGTTGCTGTTTGGATTCGATAGAGCTTGCTTCTAGGCGAGAGTTTGTGGGTGTTGGAGTAGTCAATGCTATCATTGGCTGTACCTTTTTTGTCTCTATGGGGGAGTTATTAAGGTCTGTCAGTACCTTCAGTTCGCCAAATTCGGAAACAATAATGGAGCTACAGCTAGAGTACCTCGAGACTACAACTGTTATGGTAGCTCCTACGTGAAAGCTCTTTGTGATTGAGGTGGAGCAATGGGCCCCGATGTAGATTGCTGGTATGATCATTGAACTGTTGAACGTCATACTTTTGTGCTCCATCATAATTTAATCATAATTTAATCTTTTTACCTCTTTAAATTGAATTAAACTTTTTAGACATAATTTCCGACAGTGTCGTGCATTTTGGAAATTATGTGCGCTCGTATTTTGCTTTGCATAGGGCGTTTTTAAGTGCTAAAATATTGAAGCATTATTCAACTTCTCTGTTTCCTTTGTTGTGGAATGGATAGTGTTTGTTTCAATTAATTTGATCAGGTGTTGATCAATTTGTTTTAGTATCATTTATTTGTGCGCCTTAGGATAAGTAAATCGAACAAAACTTGCCATTTTTTCAATTAGTGACAATTTTATTGATCAGCCCGAAGGTAGGCAGCTTAAAACTACAATTTTGAAATATAGTTTAACCCTACGAGTTATTAAGATTGAATCATTGGAACTTTCCCAAATTTTGGAAAATAATAATAATATTAATTATTTAATTTAAAATTTAATAATTAATTGAAGTAAAGCATTCAAAACTAAACATAAGCAAAAATAATTATAAGTAAATAAAACTAGAAATTTCCAGTATGTTGTGCAGTGCAGTAAAATGTATTGATCAAATCATTAAAACCCCTATGGTCCTTTGCTTTGGCTTTTGTGAGCTTTCTTATCATTTGGAATGTGTTAACCTTAAAGGTTCTTCAGCCGACCTGATCAATAAGGCTGGTAACAGAGTGTACTGGCACTGTGATTCTTGCAGGAGATACTCTTTGTCAGCAATTGTTTCCTGGCTGCAATTAGCTGATAAAACAATCAAATCGCTAGTGTAAGATCTTAAACAGCTTCAAACTAAGTGCTCAAGTGCATGTCTGGAATTTGAGACCCTGTTGAGATTTACAGAGGATGCGTCACCCAAAACTCTGGCTTCAGTGAATATCACTGATGTAAATAACCAGACGCAATCACTTACACCGACAGCACAGCAGGAATGCATCAGTGGTTCAATTACGCCTGTACAAAGACCTTGCCTCCTAACTCGTAGTAAATTGCTGGCAAAATTATCGGCTCTTAAAACCCCGAATCTTGCTGCTGGTTCTAGGACTACTACGTCGTGCTCAAGTTCTCCTGTGGCAGCAACTCAGCACATGGTTGGTAATGAATTACCATCAATCAATCGGAGGACAATCCCTAAAACCAAAAATAATCCTACGCCTAGTCTTCCACCATCATCTGGTGTTGACATATCGACTGTGGCTACCCTGATTTCGGATGACGAAGTCCCACCACTTGACATCGTATCCCCTCCAAAGGAGATCTTTATTTCGCGCCTAAGCTACCATACAACTGCGGACTACTAAAAAACTACCTTTGCGAAAAATTCGGGCCAGCTGTTAAAGTTATTATCTGCTACAAATTAACTAAGGATAATCGTGAGGACAGAGTGGTAGCTTCTTTCAAGCTTACAGTGCCCTCATATTGTGACACTATTTTGAATCCAGAAGCTTGGCCACCTGGAGTACTCACTAAATCATTCAGCTCAAGAAGAAAGAAGTCCTTACGTGCTCTGGGAAGACCGTGAACAACAAACTAGTATAAGAGTTCATTACTGTAGCTTAACTTCTAATATTTCAGTATATTACCAAAACGTAAAAGAGTTAAGGACCAAGCTTAATAAGCTTTTTTTATCGTTACAACTCAGCGAAGATGTATTTATATGTCTTACGGAAACCTGGTTAAATAGAAACATCTTAAACTCGGAAATTTCCCTTGATTTTGATATTTACCGTTGCGATCGGGACTTGGCCTCTGCAAATAAAGAAGATGGAGGTGGTGTTCTTGTGTAAAGATGCGCGTTCTTGCACGCGTTCTTGTTCCTCACTATTGTGTGGATGTAGGTTTTAGTGGGATCAAGAATATTTAATCAGGTTTTTAAAAAAAACTACCTAGCCAAGCGGCTGGGCCGCAGATAAAATAGCGAGGACATAGTGTCCACTACGCTACTGTTACTAAGACTGCCAATGAGTATTAAATTCTTTTGCAGTCTAGACGTAAGCGCAACGATAAGTTATTGCGTAGACAATTATAACTTCGAATTCAAACAGCGTTATCACGCAGAGAAAAGTGCAAGTTGAAAGTCAAAAGTATAACTGTATTTTCTCTAAAATTCACAACGGTATTTATATCATTTTCTAGAAGTCATGCTCTACTTAAATTATTACACATACAAAAATATTAGTTCGTAAACCTACTTAAAATATTGGTCATAAATTTTCCTAAACCCAAAACCTACTTTCAACACTTCAATTTCAAAACATAATTCTTCGTTCATTTATTATTCATAAATTTTTACTCCACGACAAGTGTCAACATCCTCATTACATTCTTCACACCTTAAACAAACCCGAAACCACTTGACCTTATTCTTGACTTGGTCAGTTCACAAGCATATGCATTCACATTCCTTTAATTGTCTATCGAAACATAAGGACAATTTCACAGATGCGTCATTACGGCATAGCACGTCGTAATATCAGATCGCATGAATGAAAATGCATATACTTGTTTATCTTCAGCACGCGACTAGTATCGCATTACACAGAAAAGGTCTGTATGAAGAATGCAATGAACGATGCATTCGAATTCAAAATCAAGTGATCATGTTACAAAATAATTATTTGAACTTGACTTTGATTTTCATAAAATGTTTCTTACGATAAGAATTTTATGTGCGCGTTGAAATATAAGTTTGGGTTATATTTATTACAATTTGAATTGCTCGAAATAGATTCTTGCAATTAAAATTTATGTTCCTATGAAATGTATTTATACAAATATGTCAATTAGAATTTATGCTCATGTGAAATGTATTTATCTTTAAGTGAATATAAAAATATGTAGAGTTACACAACACCCTAATCCTCTAGATGAGTGTTGATATATTGAAATTTTATACAATATATTAATACGAATCTAAAAAAAAAAAAATTTTATATATATAGTTCACTTATACATAGAAATGCAATATGTCCCATACAATATTGTTACATGTTTTGTACAATTACACTATTTAATTTCTTATTATTAACATTTATTGAATGATTACATTATATGGTTTTATTCTATTCTTGTGTATTGATTTTTGGAGTCCGTCTATATCAATTAAAACATTGCTATTTTCAACATTTATTACTTTATATGGACCTTTATAAGGGGGTTGGTGTTTTCTACGGTTCTCATTCTTTACTAATACAAGATCTCCAATATTTATGTGTATAGGGTTTGTACGACCTTGTTCTTTAACCCTCTTTGCTTTCAAATTTTCTATTATCTTCCTAGACTTTGAAATAGACATTTTTAATCTTACTTTGAGTTCATTAGCATAATCATCCAGATTGTAAATCTTTTCACCATCCTCAATTAAATCATTTGGAAGGTAAGGCAATTTGCCGAATACCAATTCATAAGGTGTATAATTGGTATCTATATGAGGTGTAGTGTTGTACGCAAAGGTGTAGTACGGAATCCATCTATCCCATTGCTGATCATCAGCAAAAGAATACATGTATTCATTGAGAACCCGATGGTTTCTTTCAACCGAACCTAGCGTTTGGTGATGGTATGGAGTAGAAAAAATTTGTTTTATCTTTAATAAGTTGCATATATCGCCCATAAGTCTATTGGTGAACTCAGTTCCTAAATCAGACTTAAGTATTTTAAAGTGTCCATACTTTAATATAAACTCTTCTACTAAACCTACCGCTATAGTTTTTGATTCCTTATTCTCTATTGGGAAAGCAACGACAAATTTAGTTAACTCACATTGTAGTGTTAATATGTATCGGTAATTATTCGAGATTCTTAATGGACCTACAGTATCTATTTGTACAGTCTCAAAGCTTGTTGATGGTGTATCTGTTACAACCATCCTCTCTTTTGTATGCCTTACTTGTTTGTTAGTTAGGCAAGCTGCACAATTTTTGATATGGATTTTAACCATACTGTTCATATTCTTCCAACAGTATCGTTGTTTTAGTTTTAACAATGTTTTGCGAATTCCTAGGTGTCCTCCATGAGGTGAGTTGTGATACTCCTCTATTAGCTTCTTTTGTTCAAGTTTATCTGTTATCTTGGTAGGCGGTTTGTATATCATAATTCGTAATTTCTTTTGCGTACGCGTTTTCTGTTGCAACATATTAATTATTCTTTTAAATACTGTTTTGTCTATAGACCTAAAAATACTGTCTTCACAAGATAGTGAGAGTTCATTGATGTTCTCTTGATTCGCGAATTTAAATAGTTTCTCCAGAATCGAAACGAATTTCGGATTCGGATTATCACTATTTGCCTCATCACTCTTGTTACTTTTGGTACCATTATGCATTGTTAGCTTTTCTTTGACGGAAACGGATTTCACATCAGATATATCGCTACAATGTACTTCTATAATATCTTTTGTACGTACAATATAAACATCTTATTTTTAACTTCACTGCGCAGGATAAATCTCAGTTTCGTAATACCGGTAATGTCAGACAAACTCGTGCAATCCCAACAATAGAGTTGATCAGGTTCTACTGGAGTTTGGGTGCCCTCGTTGTTGACCACTTCTTTCTGTTTTTCTGTCTTATTCGCCATACCTCTTGTAATCGCTAATAGTTTCCTTTTCGCATTTTCATCAGTTTCTGGAGGTATCATCGCTTTCAAGGTGTCCGAATCCAACTCGATCCTTGACAATGCATCCGCATTAGTGTTCATACTACCTTTCTTATATACAATTGTGAAATCGTAATCCGATAGGTCGACACGAATTCTAGTCAGTTTTGATGAGGGATTCTTATGGGTAAACAATGATACTAGTGGTCTGTGATCGGTCACAACCACGAATTTTCGTCCGTATAGATAGGGTCTGAAGAAATTTATGCCCCAATGAATAGCTAAAAGCTCTTTTTCGATAGTCGGTTTGTTGATGTCGTGCTTAGCCAAGGATTTGCTAGCATAAGAAATTGGTAGGTCTTGGCCAATTTCTCCTTGAGATAAAACTGCGCCCAAAGCATAGTTTGAAGCATCTGTGGTTAAAATAAATGGTTTTGCGAAGTTTGGGTATTGAAGTATCGGTGGTTCTATCAGTTTCCTTTTTAAAGTCTCGTATGCTTTTTGACATTCCTCAGTCCAGACAAAAGTTACATTTTTCTTTAGCAATGCATTCAAACACTTCGCCGTCTCGGCAAAATTTGGTATAAAACGCCTGTAGTAATTGCAGAAAGCCACAAATCTGCGTACTTCATCTGCACTCTTTGGTACTGGGTAGTTTTTGATTGTATTGTTCTTAGCTGGATCAGTTCTGATTCCCTCACTGGTTATCAAATGACCCAAGTATACTACCTCTGATCTCAAAAACTGGCATTTTTCAGGATTTAATTTCAAATTATACCGACGCAACCTTTGTAGTACTTTGCAAAGATTGTCATTATGGTGTTTGATGCTACAACCGAATACAATTATGTCATCGACATACAAGAATGCCTCGTGGCTAAGGCCACTGAGAGCTATGGTTAACATCCTTTGAAAGCTGTTGGACGAAATTTTCAATCCGAATGGTAACCTCTTGAACTGATAGTGCCCATCGTTAGTGGAGAATGCTGTCAATGGTCTAGACTCTTTCTCAAGTTCAATTTGATGAAAAGAGCTAGTCATGTCCAGCGTAGAGAAATATTTTGCTCTACCAAGCCTGTCCAAGACGTCCTCAAGTCTCGTCAAAGGAAACTTGTCGTTGACTATCTTGTCATTGAGTCTTCTGAAATCTACAACCAGTCGCCATTTAGCTTTTCCGTCTGTACTCTTTTTTGGTACAACTAACAGTGGAGAATTATACGGGCTAGTTGATGGCTCGATGATATCACTGGTTTCCAGATCTCTGACTTGTTGCAGGATTTCCTCATTTTGGGATTGAGGTAATCTGTAATTCTTAATATAAACCGGACTGTTATCTACGGTTTGTAATTTCTGTTTATAGAAGTTGTTCGTTGCAAGCTTTTCTCCATCCAAATGAAATACATTTTGATATTCTTTTATGATTTTAAGCAAACTTTGCATTGCAGGTTTATCCAGACTATCCTTATTTATAACGTTCAGTAATCTCTTAAATCGATCATTGTCGAAACTTTGTTTTTCCCCTTTGAAGATGTCATAATCTTTCAATGGTTCGACTTCAACATTGAAATGCTTTATGACAATATCTTCGTCTGTTGTATTCATGATTTTAATGTGCCGTACACCTCTTACAGGTATGATTGTATTTGCTACAAATACACCTTTCTCAATCTCCGTGTTCAACACGATACCATCCTCATCAATATCTATGTTGACCGGAACAATCATTTCGGTTCTTGCCGAAATGTTTATCTGTGAATACTGTTGTCTTCTCGTGTCCATAGGTAGTACAACTTCTTCATCATTTACGTTGAAGTTTATTGTAAATGTCTCATAATCAATTCTGCATAAATAATGGACCATCAAATCTCTGCCGATAATACCATCTGTACTTATCGGAAAATTACTGTCTACAATGTGGAATGATTCCGTTACTTTATGATTCCCAATTAATATCTCTAAGTAAGAAGTACCCAAGGACGTGGTTACCTCTTTTGTTATTCCCGTAAGTCTAATCCTATTTTTACTATCTATAGAATATTCTAAATCCTTATAGACATCGTCTTTGCATATAGACACATCCGCACCTGTATCGATTAAAAATAATAAGTATCTATCAGAGTTATAATTATAAATTCTCACAAAATTAGTACAACTATCGGTTATTCTATATATATTGTGCTCTGTGTCCAATTTTCTTATACCGGGAGGTTCTCCATGTCCTCTCCGGAACTTAGCACGTTTCCCTGGTCGCTAACAACATGGACATTTCTCCTTCTATTGTCACTATTATTATTGTTGTTGCTCCTACCATTGCGCCTATTACGCCTGTGATTATCTGATTGATTGTTGCTATTGCGACTGCTACGGTAACGATTATCCCTATCATTGTTATTATTATTGTTGTAACTTCTATTGTTACTGTGGTTATTGTCCCTATCGTTACTTCTACTGTTCCTATCATTATTCCTATTATAGTTATTGTTATGTCTATTATTCCTATCATTGCTATTCCTATTACGGTTATCGTATCTTCCCCCTTTCTTGTTGGCATTGCCACTAAAATGCATTACACTATTAGTAGCCTGTGTCTCTGCATTTTCTAATTCCTGTGCGAGTGATACAGCTTCGGTAAAACTTTTTGGTCTTGCCGAAAAAATAGTGTTCCTTAGCTGATCATTCAGCCCATTTTTGAAAACGGTTAGCGCATAGGTGTCGTTCATCTGTGCGATAACTTTCTTCTCGTTCGGAGTAGCTTGACTTCCTAACTCCTGTATTTGTAATTGGTTGAGTTCATCCACCAAGTTTAAGATTTTGTCCTTAAAAGAACTCACAGAAGATTTCTTCTGGTAAGTACTACTTAACATGGTATGAATCTGAGGTACAGTTTTATTATTCTTAAATCTTGTTCGTAATGCTGATTTTAGGGTATCGAAGGATGTAATTGAAACATTTGCCAAAGAGAGTCTGACTGTGGCACATAATTTAACATTGACAACGAAGTCAATGAGACTAGCCCTAGCATTAGCAGACAGGGTTGTATGGAGGATTTCTAGTATTTTGAGGAAAGGGTCCAATTCCTTATACTTCCCATCAAAAACAGGGATGATCTTCATGGCTGTTTCTAAACTAAAATCGGCCATGGTGAATCTTTCTTCTAATATCTGTAAACTAGATTCTAGATCCTCACTTATAGAATCTTCTTTGATTTCTTCTATATCCGAATACCCTTGTTTGCTCAGCTGTAACCAGATTTCGCCCTCCAAAATGGATGATAGTGCTCTGAACTTTAACTTGAGATCTAAAACTTTAGAACTTTCATCCTTGCAAGTCTTGAGTATATCATTAAACTTTTCCTTTCTAATTTGCAACTCATCTAATTTAGCCTGGAGTGTCTCAAAAGTGTACAAACTCTTTGCACATTTCTTTAAATTACTCAAAACCTTTTCATTCTCAACCACCAGTTTTTCTAAAAGCTCCATAAATCATTAAATTTGAAACAAGATATCCTAAAGCCAATGGTAAATAACTCTTAATCCATAGACTCCATAAACCAAAAAAAATAGGCTAAATACTTCTAACATCAAATACAACTCAAATTTTCAAATATTAATATTTCTATTTAGTCTTTTTACCACGTAATTCTTATTGTATCTGTGGTATACATAAAAAACTATCATTATTACTATGAATACTATGGATGTTGTCAATGATTGTTGATATTCCTCGACGAAACTGTTTCCAACGGAGCAGCTATTCCCCATTGTGCCCAATGTCTATTCGCCGGTTTGAGGTCCAAAAGTTTCCGCTGTAGTACTCTCTTCTGCTCTCCGACCGCTATTTTAATTACACGATGCAGCTCGGCTCGCTGACGCTTCAGCTTCGTTTTACGACCACCTCTTGGTCGTCGCTTCTTCGGTATAGATTCCAAAATGTCCTTCGGCTCCGTTCTTGTTTTCTTCAGGAACGGTTCAATTCGACGTGGCTTTGGTCCTCGAAGATCTGGGGTACCGATTTCAGCCGGAATGTAAGGTGGCGGTGACAAATACCGTTCTGCCACGGGTTCTGGAACGTACTCCTCTACAACTCTACAGCACCTCTCGAAAACAGCGTCGAATTCTTCTTGGTTAGCAATAAGGTCTAACGCGTCCAAATCCGGACAAGCAGGATCGCCATGTAAAGATGCGCGTTCTTGCACGCGTTCTTGTTCCTCACTATTGTGTGGATGTAGGTTTTAGTGGGATCAAGAATATTTAATCAGGTTTTTAAAAAAAACTACCTAGCCAAGCGGCTGGGCCGCAGATAAAATAGCGAGGACATAGTGTCCACTACGCTACTGTTACTAAGACTGCCAATGAGTATTAAATTCTTTTGCAGTCTAGACGTAAGCGCAACGATAAGTTATTGCGTAGACAATTATAACTTCGAATTCAAACAGCGTTATCACGCAGAGAAAAGTGCAAGTTGAAAGTCAAAAGTATAACTGTATTTTCTCTAAAATTCACAACGGTATTTATATCATTTTCTAGAAGTCATGCTCTACTTAAATTATTACACATACAAAAATATTAGTTCGTAAACCTACTTAAAATATTGGTCATAAATTTTCCTAAACCCAAAACCTACTTTCAACACTTCAATTTCAAAACATAATTCTTCGTTCATTTATTATTCATAAATTTTTACTCCACGACAAGTGTCAACATCCTCATTACATTCTTCACACCTTAAACAAACCCGAAACCACTTGACCTTATTCTTGACTTGGTCAGTTCACAAGCATATGCATTCACATTCCTTTAATTGTCTATCGAAACATAAGGACAATTTCACAGATGCGTCATTACGGCATAGCACGTCGTAATATCAGATCGCATGAATGAAAATGCATATACTTGTTTATCTTCAGCACGCGACTAGTATCGCATTACACAGAAAAGGTCTGTATGAAGAATGCAATGAACGATGCATTCGAATTCAAAATCAAGTGATCATGTTACAAAATAATTATTTGAACTTGACTTTGATTTTCATAAAATGTTTCTTACGATAAGAATTTTATGTGCGCGTTGAAATATAAGTTTGGGTTATATTTATTACAATTTGAATTGCTCGAAATAGATTCTTGCAATTAAAATTTATGTTCCTATGAAATGTATTTATACAAATATGTCAATTAGAATTTATGCTCATGTGAAATGTATTTATCTTTAAGTGAATATAAAAATATGTAGAGTTACACAACACTTGTAGCTGTTAGTAATACAGTACGTAGCTCTCTTTGTGCTGATTTTTGCTTTCCCTGTGATGTGGATTGTATGATTGTCAAGATCTTCCTTCCTAACAATACATCTTTATTAGTTTCCTCTGTCTACAAACCTAGTAACTCTCCTTTGTATGTGTATGAGACATTCTTTGACGAGTTTTCTTCTTATGTCTTATTGCATCATCCGCAATCTTTAATTCTAGTATGCGGTGATTTTAATTTGGGAATAGTGCAATGGACAAAGAACCTTCTTTTCTCTGCTTCATCAACCGATGCATCTTCTTTATCTGTCTCCTCGTTTCTATCACTCTGATCACTATCGCAAATCAATAATATCCCTAATGCTAATGGTCGGGTACTTGACCTTGTTCTTTCTAACTTTCCCCTTTACTGCCTATCTGTTTCCATTGTATTAAATCCTCTAGTGGGTACTGATAGTCATCATCCGCAATTACCGCTCGATCTCTAGATTGCACCTTTGTCAAGTCGTACTTTTGCTCCTTCTCCAAAATTCAACTTCTTCAAAGCAAACTACGAAGCTCTAGCCTCCGAGCTGAGCTTGGTTGACTGGCAGGAGTAAGTTTTATAATTACCTCTATGAGTTGATTAAATACTTCATACCTTTACAAGTTCTTCGCAAACTAAAGCAGAAACCATGGCTAACCAAACAAGTACTTTGTGCCTTAAATGCTAAAAGTAGAGCACACCGCCGTTTCAAGCGTTGTGGTACTGAAGAATCCAGAGCTCACTCTTGTGATCTGCGTCTTGTAGTAAAAAGAGAACTAAAGACTGCAATGAAAAACTACTTCAGTAGCTTGGAGAGTTATCTCATGGCGAATAATGCGAAACCGTTTTGGTCATACATTAGATCCTTCAAGTCTTCCTCTTCTGTCCCTCTTTCAGTCCACTGGAATAATATAGTTAGCTCTTCTCCACAGGATATTTCTAACTTATTCTCCCAATTCTTCTCATTAACTTTTATTCCTTCTCATGTCTCCCTCCGATCCAGTTAATATACCCGTACTTCACCCCATTGACATTTCGTCACTTTTCACTGACCATACCGAAGTCGAATCCCTCATTAATTCACTTAATCCTAATATATCACCTGGTCCTGATGGCTTACCGAATATTTTTGTCAAGTTATTAGCGTCTTCCCTTTGTGTCCCTCTAGTTTTTCTCTTCAACCTCAGTCTTAAAGAAAAGAGCAAACGTTCCTATTCTTAAAAGTGGTGATCCTTCTTCTGTCTGTGTTTTCCAATTATCGTCCTATTTCCTTAATTTTCTGTTTCCCGAAATCACTCGAGCGTCTGGTACATAACCTGCTTTCAGTTTTATTGTCGCTTATCTTGACGAAGGAACAACATGGGTTTCTCAAAGGTCGCTCTACGACCTTAAATTTAATTGAATTCACCGATTACATTGCTATGGCCCTAGACAATCGATTGCAGGTTGATGTCGTTTTCACTGACTTCTCGAAGGCGTTTGACAAGGTGAACCATCAACTTCTCTGTTACAAACTGAAAGCTTTTGGGGTTGCTGGCTCTCTCTTATCATGGATGGACTCCTACCTGTCTTCTCGTATATGTTGTGTTAGTTACTGTGGAACTACCTCTATTCCATTTTATCCGTCTTCTGTTGTTCCTCAAGGTTCCATTTTAGGTCCCCTCCTATTCCTATTGTTTATAAACGATCTTCCTTCGGTTATCGCCTCGAATGGTCCTTAAATGCCGATGATTTCAAAGTTTTTCGAGTTATCAGGTCTGTGCAAGATTGTCAATATCTTCAGATGGACCTGATTGCACTAATTAACTGGTGTTCGTCTAACTACCTCTAGCTTAATGTTACCAAACGCTACTATATAAAATGACTTTTAATCTAAATCAATCTCCGCTGACTTTCACCTTTATGTTAAATGAAGTCCCACCCGCTGCTGGAGCTCTGCTAAGGACCTTGGCGTTACTTTTGATCCCAAGTTCAATTTTGATGCACACTTTTTAATCGTGACTACTAGGGCCTCGAAAATATTGGGAATTATTTTCAGGCATACTCATAAATTTAACATGTCTACCCCCGTCCACTTGTTTATCTGTCTTGTCCGTCCTATCCTCGAATATTGCTCTGTAGTTTGGTCACCCCGACACTCACCTCATAAGCTCGTTAGAGAATGTCCAGCAAAAATGTACTCGTGTCTTGTTTTACAAATTCAAAGTCCCATATCAACCCTATCACTGTCGTTTATCCTTTTGACGTTTGCCTACTCTGTCGTCTCGTCGCATGTATCCAGATCAGGGTTTTTTATATCAACTGAGCTTTGTCTTATTTTCGTTGATTTGTAGCCCTACTAGTTTTGCTTTGCTGTCGAGTTTCAGGAAGAGTTATTTGGCAGTTGTTAGTGACCGTGACAAAATGTTGATTTTGTCCGCATATGTCTCTACCTGGCTTGACTTGTATAGTAATGTGCCTCGCGTATCGACCGACAGAGCCATATTGAATAGCAATGGGGCCAGCCCATCTCCCTGCTTTAGTCCGATATTTGTGTCAAAGGCATCGGTGAGTTGGTTATTGGTGCGGACCTGGGAAGTTGTCGACGTTATTGTCATTTTGGTAAGACGAACTAATTTGGCTGTTATGCCAAAACCAAGCATTATTTGGTTCAGTACGTTACCATCAATACTGTCGTATGCTTGCTTGAAGTCAACGAAAATTGGATGTATGTCTATGTCGAATCCCAGCATTTTTCAAATACCTGCTTGACTGTGAACAATTGGACTGTTGTTGATCTACCTGCCATAAAACCACCTTGATACTCCCCACTAACACTATTGGCGTATGATCCGATTTTATTTTCTAAGATTTTAGAAAATATTTTGTACGCCGTACAAAGTAGTGATATGCCTCTATAATTTTCGCACTGTAGCTTGTCACCTTTTTTGTGGATAGGGAATATAATTAATCGGCTCCACTCTTTCGGCATATGTTTTTGTTGCCAAATGTACTGGATGACTTTGTGAATAGCTTGATCAACACTACTGCCACCATATTTGATGAGCTTCACAAGAATCTCATCAATGCCCGGCGCTTTATTATTCTTTTGGGCTTTGATGATGAACCTACTTCATCTAAAGTTGTTGGGGCCAATGGAGGCTCTGCGCAGACATCTATAGTCTCCGATGTTCTGGAGCTGTGCGGAGGATTAAGGAGGTTCTTGAAATATGATGCCCATCTTTCCTGAATCTTGATTTCATCAGCGATTATATTGCCACTGTCATCACGCCAGAGCGTGGTTTTGGGCTGATAACCATGTTTCAGGCTTTTCACTACTTTGTATGTTTGTCTTGTGTTATTGCTCGCTAGACTTACATCTATACTTCTCAATTGGCCATCATAGTATTTTCTTTTCTCAATCCTAATTATCTTATTCGCTACTCTTCTGAGATTTTCATAGTGTTCTCTCTTCGTCCTGGTTTTCCTACCTACGTATTCTTTGCACGCCTGATTCTTTTTATCTAACGCATTCTGGCACTCATCATCGAACCAATCATTCCCCTTGCGCTGAACTTGATGTCCGATCGTCTGTTCTGCCACGGTTCTGATAGCCGCTTTCACTTCCATCCAGAGCTCGTTGCTCATCTTTAACGGTGCCTCTGATAAGATGGAAGGCAGCTGGTTGTCGAGGGTCTCCGTGAAATTTTCGGCCACAGACGCCAGTTGGAGCCTTTTGATGTCAAATTTTTGTAGCGGGCTGGTCTTTCCTGAATATGCCTTTGACATACGACTTCGATAGTTTAATTTGATCAAGTAATGATCTGAGTTACAATTGGCTCCTAGGTATTTAGGGATGTCAAGTATGCTCGAGGCCCAACGTTGTTGGATCAGAACATGATCGATCTGGTTTTGTGTGTTGCCACCCGGTGATACCCAGGTCATTTTATGAATGCATTGATGTGGGAAGCAAGTCGTACGTATGACTAGATTTCTGCTACATATAAAGTCAATCAGGCGCTGGCCATTGTCATTTGTTTTATCGCGGAGGCTATATCCTCCAGTCGTTCCCCGATGAGATAACTCATTGCCATCTTTAGCGTTGAAATCACCAGAATAATTTTTGTGTCGTTTGTGAGCAATGCGTCAACCAGTCTTTCCAGGTGATTTGTGAGACGATTCCTTCGTTTCTTCGTCTTTTTCTTCGGTCGGGGCGTGAACAATAATCAGCCAGATTTTGAAGAATTTTGCCTTTATACAGATCGCACACAACCGTTCACTGACTGTCTTAAAATCAATGACGTGCGATTTAAACTCCTTATCCACAATGAAGGCCATTCGTTTTCCAGTAGGCTTCCTACTTTTAAATATTGTGTGCGATCACATGTCTTGAATGTCGTTTACAGTCCAATTCGTTTCCTGGACTGCCAATATTTTTAATTGTTATTGACTGGCCTGTTGTAAAAGTTCCCTAACAGCGCCACGGATATAGATGACTCTAAACTAGTAAAACAACCAACTAAGCAGTTTCGACGGGGTGACCACCTTATCTCTTCAGAAGCAGTCATCCCTGATTACCACGGCGCTGCTCAACTACTTATGTTTGTTACAACCTATTCAAATTATCGATTTCATTTCGTCACACAAACCGTTTTCCATGTACCAATCAGGGTCATTTTTTGGGAGAAATGTTACGGAAGCTTCCATTTCCTCTAGTACGAAGGGATGGAACTCTCCAAAGGATATTAGTCTCATTCTGTATGAAGTTTCTACAAAACGTCATGTGCACTAACGAACTAATTTGAAAGGGATGAGGGAAGCGAATTCCTACATAAGGTCATCCTCGCCGCTTCCCCCAACCCTATGATACTCAATGGGAATATGAAGTGATAGCAGCCCTCAAGCGAAGTGCGCTGTATGTCATTAATTTTCGGAACATTGAAGTTAATCCAAACAAAATAACATTTATGTGAAACACACACAAATCGGTTACATGTTGGTCAAAATTCCCCGCCATTGATTTCGGCATACTAACTTATAATGCAATGCAAAAAGCCAATTCCACTACGGCAGCAACCACCATTTGAATGGGGCACATATTGCATAATATCTCCCATCTCACTTATGCAAGTTTTCGCTTTTTCGCGGTGAAAAATCGTCGGCCTTTTGGGTGTTTGCGTAAAGATAGCTACAAGTATCTCATCACCTTCATCGTATGTACCACGTTTTGGTCAGAACCACTCTTTGGCTGTGTATCCGTCTAGCTAGCTGCGATACTTGCTGATTTCAAACCAGTACATATCAAAATTGAATGGGCTTATAGTCCGCCCAAAGAATTACTGGAATAACAACCTCGTTGTCATCAACGAAACTTTAACCAGGAACCTTCGGCTTGCGTAGTGAGCACTCTAGCCACGACACTACGTGGACTACGCTCGGTCGTGCCAGATTGTATTTTCAATGGATGTCATGTTATTCTTCTGAGTTTCGATATGGCTTAAAAAGATCGTGCGGAATGGAACGGTGAACTTCATCAAAGTCCCAGATATAGCTGGAAAAGAGTTCGTAGCTTGCATTTTGTACTACGGGGGACGGAGTGCATGTATGAGGGTGGTTAAATAAGTATCCGTGTTAGAAATGACACCATTTTTCAACAAAGTCCCCTTTTAGACCCAACGTTCCTGCCATTTTTAACCCATCCAAAACATAGGGTTTGTCGAACTTTCCAAAATACACCTCTACCTCGGCGATGACTTTGAGCTAAATTTTTTCTCGCGATCCATTTCTTCATGTTGGGAGAACACGAAAAGGACACAGGGAGACAGATCGGGTGAATACGGGGGGTGAGGCAGCAATTCTTAACGCAATCCATGCAGTTTGGCAGTGACAACTCCGGATGGATATGTTATTGTAAAACAGCACCTTCTTTTTCGCCAAATGCAGCCGTGTTTACTTCAATTTTTTGTCAAAGCGGTCCAATGACGTACTGTAGCATTGTCCAGTGACCGTTCTTAATTTAAAAAAAAAGCCCATGAAGATGACGCCGTTTGCATCCCAAAAAATCTTCCCCATAGGACCATTTTTGTCTTCTTTAGAGAGAAATGAGAAATCTATTGTTTTGATAGTTGCTTAGTTTCTGGTGTGTAAAGAGGAATCCAGGTTTTATAATGGTGATAACTTGACGCGAAAAATCCTTCGGATCTCCCTGAAATTGCTCCAAACACTGCTTCAAAGTTAACAGCCGCAATCTTTTGTTGTCCACCGTGAGCGACACACCTACAGCCTCTGCTACTTCGCGCCCTTTCGTTCGTTGATCAGCGAGAATCATGTCGTAGACTTTTTGAATGATTTCCTTGGTAAACGCACCTGCCGGGTGTCCTGTTCGCTATTCATCAAAAATGGATTTTCGCCCACGCTTAAATTCGTTGAACCAATATCTAACTGTAGGCATAGATGGCAAAGTGTCCCCATAAATAGCATCCAACTTCGCTTCTATCTCCTCGCTTTTCTCCATCCAAAAACAAAAAGCAAATTACCGAACAATACTACTCTTTTTCCATTCTAGTGAAAATCACGAAACAGTCATACTCGAATGGCTGCCAAATACAAAGTAACCAATCAATCAGTCTGAAATTTATTTTAATCGTCATTTGATAGATGGCAGCCAACAATGATAATACCAACTTCCCTGAGAAAGCCCTTTGTCGTCAAACATGGGTACTTATTGAATCGCTCTCATACAAGTGCAATCTCATGTCGAATTTGATAAATCATGTTCATCATGAAATCTCTATTGTACTTATTGCGTCATATGTCCCCCCTGCAATGCAGGCTTGTTCACAACAAATCCTTTACTAACACTTCGGGAGAGAAGTTGAAATACTATCAAGAGAAATGTGTGTTAAATGACGCCTGCGTTTAACATGTTATTTTATATTTTATATATTTTAAACATCCTCTACTTTTGTAAAGCGCTCAATCATTATGAATCTTTTCAAGTTCCAGAATATCTAATGCGGCTTTTAAGCAATCACCTGGAGGACCGAGGCCTAGTTTATGATACAAGGCGGGATAGAAGTTAAATCAGGTGTTGCTCAAAGATATATACTTGGTCCAGATTTGCAGAATATACCATACGAGTCGCGCCTGATTGGCTACGCATCTAATGTTGTGGCGCTACTTACTTGACACATCGTCTAACGGGTGCAGCTTAAACTAGGTGTACTGATGCGCTATGTGAAAGACCAGAAGACAGCTCGTGGGTTCAGTCTACTACTGAAAAAAATAGAATCATAACCCTGAAAAAGTAGAGAATCCCCAGAGTAAGGACGATCAGTATTGAGAAAGTACTATGAACCATCAGTAAAGTAGCCGTAGTTCCTGTCTGACTAAAAGATGAGTTTCTCTGAGCAAATCAAGACAACTGCTGAAAAGGCTACTTCAGGCATTTAGGGTCTCAAACAAATAACGGCCAATGTAGGAAGACCCAACCTATGATAAAAGTGACTTTTGATGAAGTCTGTAGAGTCATTGCTACTATATGCAGCAGAAATATTGGGTGAGGCTCTCAGCAAGGAGCAGTACCGAAAACGCTTGGCACGGGTATATAGAAGATGATCACTGAGGATGGCATCTTCATATCCAACACAGGTGTGATACCCGTCGCCCTCCTTGCTAGAGAAGTATGAAGGAAATATGGATCCCTGATATAAGCCCGTGGGACTGATTTCTACCTGACCCATCTCTTGTGCAGGCATGGATGATCTCAGTCTTACATGCAAATGATTGGTAAGTTGCATTACCCCAATTGAAGGTTTTGTGCACACATTTTTTGCATGCATAACATAAGATGGAACCGGCTGAGCTAAGTCCTCTAAAAGGAAGCAAGAGAGCTCTCTCCAGATAGTCTAGTTAGGACGATGCTACATCATGTGTGGGCAGTCCTAAAAAATGAAAATGGCTCACAGCAGAGGGCTTGTCAGGGTTGGGGAGCCACTTTTCTGGAAATCCCTCCTCTTCTCTGACCTCTCGCTAGAAGGGGGGTCCCCCAACTTGAATGTGCCTCACAATATAGCATGTTTGGCTAAAAGTATGTGTTACGTGGCTCCAAGCTATGTTCTCAGGTTGACAGAGGTCTTGCGCGCCTTGAAAATAGCCTTCGCCTCTCAACCACAAAAAAAAAAACTAGGATGGAAAATGAAAGAGAAGAAATATGTGATATGAAACCAAGCAATCAACGTTGTGCTGGTGCCTTCACACAAAATCATAAAAGCCTGAACCAGTTGATTTGTAAGATCATTCCAAAAATACTTCATACTGATTTCAAAATTGTGGAATTTTTGCAAATGTTACCGCATGTGATTTCAACAGAGGGATTTTGGCTTGCTTCTTTGTAGTAGGAAGATTAAGAACAAATATTAAAAGTCGAATATGATTGAGTCAACGATTCGACTGGTTCGCTTTTGCCTCAGGCTGGAGGGAAAGGACACCCTAAATATTACATCTACAGTGGTATTGATTTTTTCGAAGATAAACATAAAAACACAATATTTTCCAACTTCAATCGTGTTTTTTCAAAACAACGTTTCTAAATGCGGTAGATATGATATCTCAAAAACAAATACACCCAGAGTGATGAAATTTCATAAATCTCTTTAAAATAGCCCTGGCTTGTACTTGAACAAAGGATTTTTCGTTATTTTGATTGTTACTGATTTTATGAAGGTGAATATAGTAAAAATGTGTCAAAAACTGTATTTATTGTAAAAACTCCGCAAAAAATTTAAATTGAATTTTTTCATATAATACTTCATTCAAGCACCAACCAAATTTATCTACCAGAGGGAAAAACTTATCTTTCTGAATTTAGGTAATGGTAAATTGAGGTACCGGATATCAGCTGCTATTAACGGAATGTTCCAAATTGACTAGTGAAAATATTTATGAAAAGTCAATTACACATCTTTCATTCATATCAAGTTATTTATAAAAAATCTTGTAGGAAGAAAGAATCGTAAAAAAAATCCTTTTTTGGGCCTTCAAAACCCCTGTAACCCCCGAAAAACTTATTAAACAGCAATATTTTTTTAGTTATTTTTCCCTCCCATATTTTAAAGTTGGTTTTAAGGCCCATAATGTACCAATATGAACACTTATAGTGCAAAAAAGGTCAGACGTAACATGCACATAAATTGCTCAAAGCGAGTAGAATGCTTTTAAATTCACACAGGACACACCTATCGAGGAACATCTGAAATTAAATTCTCATCTCTTTTCCAGGCGGAAGAAGCACTTCAAGCGCATTCAGTGCCAAAATACCTGCAAAAATGCACCCTGCAAATAGGACACCTGGTTTCACTTGTGCGAGAGCCCCTTCCATCAGGTACTCGCATCACAGTGGAAGCTCTGATAGTCCTTGACGTTCATGGTAATCACTTCAAGTAATTTTATTGACTTCGATAGTATCTAGGATATCAATTTCAGCCCGGGACGTCGTCAAATTTCTGGTCGATACCAACGTCAACGATAGCAGTGAGTTTAATTGGATCTCTCAGTTGCGATACTATTGGAGTGTAGACGAAGCAAGTATGTCCTTAACCTTGTGCTGACACAAAAGAGCAACAAATGCTACGTTCTCACACACTCGTCCATCATCCTCTGAAGCTTCTCGTCCTGAGGCTTGTACTTCCCGTCTTGCTACTTCCCAGCATGAATGTTTCAATTAAATTACTCGTGACTTGACCTATTCAATCTGTCTCAGCGATGAGAAGCTCACGTCTCCCAAATTGTATCACATTATTATAACTGATTCCTTGTTTCTTCTTTCTCAATATTTCAAGCTAAGCATGACTACGTGCGTGTCAGCATGGTCGTGACAGACGTTAAATATGGCATGGAATATCTGGGGAACATTTCACGTTTAGTGGTGACTCCTTTGACAGATCGTTGCTATAGGTGAGTAAGGCTTTTAATTTATAATCAACTTTTTGAAAAATGGGTTTTCTCTTATTGCATAACGGAGATAAATTATGTTGTGTGGATTACCACACAAGGTTGGGGTAGAATTTATTTTTGGCATATGTAGGTCAAACTTCATGCTTAATTTTGCCATAAACGTAATTTAATACACAAAAAATTTTGTTTTCCACAGGACATTAATGGGTGCCCTCAAACTCTGCTTGGGTGGCGCACCTGAAGGACCAGCTGGTACTGGAAAAACAGAGACGTGCAAAGATTTAGCAAAGGCAGTTGCAAAAAAGTGTGTTGTGTTCAATTGTTCCGATGGTTTGGACTATAAAGCACTTGGGAAATTTTTCAAGGTACGTTATTTTATTGAAGCTTTTAAATATTAAGCAAATAGAAATGCATCGTGTTTAAATTATACATTCTTTGCCAGAGCTAATATGCAAAAATATTACGTTTTAATTGAAATTAATGTGAACAGGAAATAGGACTGTGGTTAATCATAGTAACAAGGTTAAATAGAAGCAAAAATAAGATCAGTTATATAGCTGGGTAAAATAATAAATTGATTTCTGGAGAGCAGTAGAATACATCAAACTGATAAAATCAATTAAATTTGAGCGGTGGGCTAATATGTGGAGTTGCCAAAATAATACTTGATCTATCATTGCATAGACACCGAATAACAAGAGAGAAAATGATGCAACAAATACTGTTCATGTCAGTGAACTATTATAGCTTAAGCATCATAAATTCACAAATTCATGTCAGTGAACTACTATAGCTTAAGCATCATAAATTTTATTTTTATTTCATTAACTTAAAGTCATTCAACTGCAGTTCCATAAATTCATTCACTCTAAGCAAATTCCACTAAAAAATACTTATTAACAAAATTCCGTCCAAGCTTGTAACCAATTGAACTTTTCAAAGTTCAATTCATTCAATCTTTCTGCAATCACACAGAATTCCAATTGAAATTGCACAACACAAATGTAAACAAACTTTAAATCAATCACCTCATGATTATGCTTACTTGTAAATTAAAAATTGTATATATAGATTGTAAGACAATAAAGAAATTCCTCCAGTTTTACGAGTTGCGTTCACTTCAAAACAATTGTTGTCTTCAACTTAAACAAATACCGAATCAATAATCACCTTTAATGGATTGCTTCCATTAATTAAACACTTCTCTAATTTACATTCCCACTTTCTGTAACATATAAATTTATCCAAAGGGAGTCGTGCCAGGTCTATTTTAAGGGATCTGGTTGTGAGGAGAAACTCTATGAAAGGTAGCGAAAAATAAGGGGCCGCACCTAAAACCTTTTTGGCAAGAAACGAAGGAAGGTTGGATTTTAAAGCTCAAAGTCTCATACCCATCATAAGCAGTGTGATGAGAACTGACACTGTAGAGAGTTGTTCTTTAACTCTGTGGCATGCAGATGATCATCGCACCAATAGCTTTTTTGCAGTTGGGAATTGAAGGCTATTTACGCTTTGAGAATGATTACCTCTGGACTCCCCACTAAATATTATCCCTATCAATCTAAGAACCTAGCCTAAAACCGCTTAACACATAACTTTAGGCTAGGCCTGATCTTTTATACCTGAAGGTGCCATCGTCTAGCAGGGAGCCCGCTAAGAGCTAGAGAATAGGCAGCACTAGAAGAGAGACCACTGCATTCTCAAAGCTCCAAGCACTCCTTCTTAGCAATAAGAACAGCCCAAATGCGGTATACCACATGAATCCAAAAGTCATCTACCTCTCCAGCTCAGAAAACACAACCGCCAAACAGAAACTTGCCAATCCTGTGCAGTGTAGTAATCGAGCAGTCACCTAAGCAAGCTGCTCCGGAACCATCATCCAATTTTAATTGTAATTTTAAAAAAATAATTACTTAAATTTGCAATTAAATTTTGGGAACGGCAACACCTTTATGACGCAGCTCATCCACGAATTGCATTGCCGCGATGCAATCTACAGTGGATGGGGGAAGGGCTCGTCAACTGCCGTTGGGACATGTCCCGTATGGTGACTGTTCGCAACGAGTAAGCAGTTCTGCTTGGGCGGAAATTATCGCGCGCGTCGTTTCCGTTACCTGGTCGACAGCTTGCCGGGAATTTCAACTCAGAATTTCGCCATCAAAACGGCCATTCTACGCGTCGGCACTTGTCCCAAATCTTGTGCGAATCTCTTGATCTAGTGGATAAATTTCCCTTTGCAAATGAATTAAATTTTATAGTGGTGGTTCTTCTGTCGAGGCAAGAACTAATTTATCTGGAAAGTGACCGTGCTAGCTGGAAAAAACCCGAATATTTTTGTCGTTGAAAATTCATGTCATTCCGAGTGCTGTGCTAGCGGGAAAAGTTCGACACTAGTGGAGAGGGTTATAATGCTAGGGTTGCGCCTAATAATGGACATTAGTGATGATTGTGCGTAACTAATATATGGCTTTTTTGTCGCAATAAGTGAAGGAAAAAGCTGAAATTTGACGTGAGTTACCACAAACGGCGAAGACGTTGTTGTACTTGGCCTGGAAAAGAAACCTGTCGGAAAACTGTTAAATTATTTAAAAGCGGGTCTTTAATGCTTCAATGAAAAAATGTATTTATTAATTAGAAAATATTGTGACAAATCTTGTATGATGACAACCACTCGTGTTCAGCTTTTAACTTGAACTAACTTGTGCACTGTAAGTGCGTTGCTTAGGTATAGGAACATACAAAAGTGAGAGTGTTAGTATAAAGAATATCAAAATTAAAGACGCCTGCTTAACAAAATTCTTTTTGTATTGTACTGTGGTAAGAACGCATCATAAAAATGGTGATGCGACAGACAACCAAAATAAACGGCGTATTTTATGCTAAAATTCAACAAAAACTGCAGGAAGAACGCGTTGTGAGAAAAATTTGCCCGCTAAATAATTATGTAGTTATGGGCTTTGTAGATGTTACGGCCGATGCTCGAATTTCAATAAATTGGGCTCAAGTTGAGTATCAAAGCCACAAGTTAAACGTCGAAGATCCCGTCAAATTTGAATATATGATATAACCAGATTCATTGCTGGCCTTAAACAAAATACACATAGAGTAATGGACGACGGCCATTCGGCATATCGTGTTTGATCGATGGTTTTAAGTATGATGGAACACCTCATCTGTATCACACTGAGCTTTTGGGCATTTACTACGAATTGAAAGCCGACGCAACTGGCCGATCAGCCAAAACGGTGCGCGAATTTCTCGAAAAATACTACAAAACAGATGAAGTGAAAACGGAAGAAGGTACTGTTAAATTAGCAATTAAAGCTTTGCTTGAAGTTGCCAATCAGGACAGTAAAATTTAGAAATCGCTGTGATGGAACGAAATCAAACAGCTTCAATAGTAAGCCTTTGGAACAAATTAGAGCTAAATGGATGGAAATAGTCGCGTACGATGAACTAGTACAAAAATGTGGCGACGTGATTTGAACTTCGAGTAGAAAATTTTCATTTGTATGTGCCTCATGCAGTTGCCAGGATTTCGATTCTCATCTTTTTGGTGATCATTTTCACGATGGGTTTTGTGGACGCAAAGTAGACGCTGTTAGATTAGTTTTAGGAGAGGAGAATATCTTTATCTTTCGCCTAGTTGCCCCGTGAAGTAATTCCATTTCGGTATTGGTGAAAGGAAAATCAAAATCTTAGACATCCAAATTTTGTTAACCCAAATGAGCCAGTGTACGAGTAGTGTAAATTGAATTTCAGCCAAATATTGCATCGACCCCACCATCTACGAGCACTCGTTGAGGATGTTGGGCAAGTACCCTTCTGTTTTTTTCTTCGTTAACTTTATATTTCTTCATAGTAATATACACAAATTGCTTTTATTTTTCAATCGTTAATTAAGATTTTGATTTTCTTCGTTATTAGGTTTTTTTTTACAAAGACATACTAGTTTCGCGACCTGTCTGTCCGTCCGTCTATCCGTGCGTCACAGCTAATTTCCTCAGAAACTATAGAAGCTACGATGCTCAAAATTTGTGAAAAGGTCAGAAGTGATGGTCTCTCATAAGCTAAGGCCTTAACAAAAATTTGAAAAATTTTAAGGGGGGTTCCCCCTAATAACGAATTGGCCCTTAAACATTTTTTCTTATCAAAGGTAGTCGAATGGGGTATCAAATGAAAGGTCTTAATTAGAACTTTTAGAATCTGAAATAAAAAAATCATTTTATGAATAAGGGGGTCCAGGGAAAGGTAAAATGTACCCAAAACGTGTGTCCCTCCCTCGCGATTGGACACCTTTCAGCCGAAAAATCTGAAAATTATCACGAACGTGGGCCTTTATGAGTACAAGGGCAAAAAATAACTTAGAAATCGAAACTCACTCAACTTTGTTAATAATAGTATGATTTGTAGATTTTACATTTTTGCCCATAAAATCAAAACGGTACCTTTAAACGTCTTGAAATATTGCAATTATATAGACTGACATAAGATATATAGTATATGTTCACAAAATTTCATTGAGGTCGAATCATAGTCAAATGAGTTATAGCCATTTCAATTTTATGGAATCACAGCAACAATAACATGAGTTTATGGTGTTATTTTGATATTAAAAGAAAAATGCCATTTTTTAATATAAATGATCGGATGTTTACTTCATTATGAAGAAGAAGGTAGGCCGTTAATAGCAAATACTAACATCAGGCAAATAACCACTAAGATACGCTTACAGGACCATATCCTCTTCATGATATTTTCCATAACCAAATCGCAAAGTGGCTGCCCTATGTCCTCGATAGCCTCACGAATTTGTTCTTTGAGATCTTGAATCGACGCTGGGCTATTGGTGTAGGCCTTTCCTATCAGGTAGCTCCAAAGGAAAATGCCGCAAGGTGTTAAATCACAAGATCTATTCAAACTAACACCTCTTATTGGAAAACCCTACATATGTTTAAAATTGACTTAGGCACTTTTATTTTCTTTCAATTTTCATGAAAATTTAAGGAAAAGTTTTTAACTTGAACGTGTTCAATCGGCCAAGCATTCAGAAAAATCATTTAAGCTAGATTGAAATGGCAGCTGTACTGTGCTTAGGAAAGAAATTGCATCTTTTGTATACATTTGAACGATTTCATATCCAAATATATATTTATTTTTTTTTTGTGGTAGGGAGGTGAAGGCATTTACGCCCGCCGAGTCTGGCAGTGTGGGACTCCCATGGAGGATACCCTTGGACTACCCACTAAACACCTCCCCTGTCAATCTGAGAACCTAGCCTGGAACCGTTTGACACATTACTTCGGGCCAGGTCTCGTTTTGTTACGCCGTGGGGCGCCTTCAAGTTGGGGAGTCCCTTTCCTAGCGGGAGGGGAGAGGGGAAGAGGAAATGTCAGAAGAGCGATCCCCCAGCCCCAGCGCCTCCGGCTGCTGTGAGTTCCTTTTATATTTTAGGACTGTCCGAGCATAATGTGCCACCTGGTTGCATTTGTCAACCGATTCGAGCATCACCGCAACTATATTATCCGGGGTGAGCTCTCCCGTCTCCCTGTAGAGTTCCCTTCGCAGCCTGACCCATTTTGTACACGCAAAAAATGTGTGACAGGCATTGTCCTCCTCTCCTGGGCAAAACCGACAATCGGGAGACCGTGACTTACCGATCTTGTGCAGGTAAGACTGAAAACACCCGTGCCCGCTCAAAAGCTGGGTCAGATAGATGTCAGTCTCACCATGCCTTCGATTCAGCCACGGTCTCACATCCGGGATGAGGCGCGCAGTCCACCTTCCCTTCGTGCAATTCCCCCAAGACTGCTGCCAATCGTTGAGCGAGCGTTGTCTCTCCTCGCGGACAACCATTTCCCTCGCATCCTCGTTTCGGCGCAGGTAAATAGCGCGGCGCTCTCTAGCAAGGAGGGCGAGAGGTATCACACCTGCAATCACTCTCACCGCCGAGTCGGAGACTGTTGGATACGAAGATGCAATTCTCAGTGCTCCTCTTCTCTGTACCTGTGCCAATCGTTTTCGGTATACCTCCTTGCTGAGAGCGTCGCCCCATACCTCTGCTCCGTACAGTAGCACTGACCCTACAGCACTCATCAAGAGGCGTCTTCTCGATGGGCTGGGTCCCCCTACGTTGGCCATAAGTCGACTCAGGGCCGAAATTCCCGAAGCAGCCTTCTCAGCCGTTGCCCTGATTTGCTCAGAGAAACTCATCTTCGAGTCGATCAGTAGCCCCAGGTACTTCACCGCTGGCTTCGATTCGATCTGTATGTCTCCAATACTGATCATCCTTACTCTAGGGATTCTCTTTTTGTCAAGATGACCACTTCGGTTTTCTCCAGTGCTAAACTCAGCCCGCGAGCAGCCATCCAGTCCCTCACTCGGCGCATTAGCATACCTAGCCTAAGTTGCGCTTGTTCAACGGTGCGTCCGGCGACCAGAGCCGCAACATCATCCGCATAGCCGACCAAGCGCGACTCATCTGGCATCTCAAGTCTCAGTAGCCCATCGTAAGACACTTTCCACAGGTCCAGACCTAGGATAGATCCCTGGGCAACACCCGATGTAATTTCCATGCTTCGTTGGCCCTGTGTCGTGTCGTAGAGCAGGCTTCGGTCCTTTAGGTAGTTCCTCAAAAGCCGCATTAGATATTCTGGAACTTGAAAAGAGTTTTCCAGCGTATCCAGAATATCCACCCATCTAGCGGAGTTGAAGGCATTCCTGACGTCGAGTGTCACCAACAGGACGATCCTTTGCTTAGTGCGACTATATGCCTCTGCCTTTTGGACTACGTTCACCACCTCTGCAATCGCATCAATGGTAGAACGTCCTGCTCTAAAGCCGTACTGCCGAGGAGATAGGTCCCCAGCAGCACGAATCGCGTCACATCCAAGTTTTGGATGAATAATTCAAGTTATCGATTCACGCCATTAGAAAACTTGTTTCTAACCCTAGGATGTTTACAAAGACTTTCTGGTAGGAACACTCTCCTGCTTGCTCAACTTGTTTTAATTTTATATTCAAAAAGAAAACCATCACATTTTTGTATGAAAAAAAAAGAAAAAGACGAAAACAAATGTTTTGTGTAGTTGTAAAAATTAAGAGGATATTATTCTAGCTTCGCGCAAACGCTGATTTGGATTCTTAAACCAAAGTTTTTCGTTCCGACATTTCACTTAGACATTTACTTGTTTTAGACTGAAACATTTTGCTCTGTTTTAAGGCAAACTCCAAAATAAAAAAAATAAAATAAACAAATTGAGGTAGCAGGAGAGTGCTCCTGCCAGAAGATCTTTGTAAACATCCTAGGGTCAGAAAGAAATTTTCTAATAGCGTGAATTAATAATTGAATTATTTATCCAATACTTGGATATGAAATCGTTCAAATTTATGCTAAAGATGCAGTTTCTTTCATAAGCACAGTGCAGCCGCTAACATATTCAAGATAAACACTATTCCTTAAATTTTCGTGAAAATTGAAAGAAAATAAAAGTGCCTCGGTCATTATTAAATATTTATCAACCATAAACACGTGTTATTGTTGTTGGAATTCCATACAATTGAAATCGCTATAACTCCCTTAATTATGACTCGATCTCAATTAAATTTTGTGACCATACATCTCTTATATCAGTTTTCATAAAGGCACCGTTTTGGTTTTATGGGCAAACATGTGAAATCTACAAATCATACTATTATTAACAAAGTTGAGTGAATTTCTATTTCTCAAGTATTTGTTGCCCTTGTACTCATAAAGGTCCGCATCCGTGACAATTTTCAGATTCTTTGGCTCGAAGGTGTCCAATCGCGAGAGGGGGACACAAATTTTGCGTGCATTTTGCCTTCCCCTGGACCCCCTCATTCATTTTATTTCAGATTCTTAAAGTACTAATCAAGACCTTTCATTTGATACCCCACTCGACTACCTTTGGTTAAAAATTTTTTTTTAGGGTTCATTCGTTATTAGGGAGACCCCCTTAAAAAAATTTTAAATTTTTAATATGATCTGAACTTTTGAGAGACCACCACTTCTGACCTTTTCACAAAGTTTGAGCATCGTAGCTTATATAGTTACTGAGAAAACTTGCTGTGACGCACGGACAGACGGACAGACGGACGGACGGACAGACAGGTCGCGAAACTAGTAGGTCTTTGTAAAAAAAATTTTATAAAGACCTAAAAACATGAATTACTAAATTGTAAACTCCGTGTTTCTATTGTGTTTTTTGGAACCTGACCAGTTATGGGACTCGCCATGTTCGCTGGCCCCTCCACTGTAATGAGCTCAGTCCTTTTTAAGTCGTTTACAGGTGCTCTTGCAGGACAGAGTGGCCTTTTGCTCGCGTGCCTATTTATGGTATAGTGTTATGTGATTTCATCACATAAGACTAATAACATAAATTTGCCACGTTGATGTTTTTCATTTGAGGGAAAAGTTCATGTAAACTAGATTTGTAAAAATTTTTCATTCAATTAGAGAATATCTGACCATGTCTACATTGGATCTTGGTACGAATTTCATGATTCTCCTTTCGGTGGGCATCAGGGACTCGCGAAGACCTACAGGAGAATTCGGAGAGTTTATAAGTGGAAAAACATGTTAGGGGATATTAAAAAATATATTAAAACTTGCAAGAAATGTCAAGTTATGAAGACGTCACCCCAAAATCGTATGCCAATGGTTATCACCGATATCGCGGAAAGGCCATTCGATAAGGTATACCTGGATATCGTGGGGCCTCTGATTGAGAGCTCCGGCGATAACAAATACATACTGACATTCCAGGATAATTTAACCAAATTCATAGATTGGTATGCTTTACCAAACGCGGAAGCCGAAACTGTGGCCAGGATATTCTTTGACGAGATAGTGACGAGGTATAGAATACCCAAACATCTCGTAACAGATCAGGGGGCTAATTTCGTGGAAAAATTATTTAAGCAAGTATGCAAACTGCTTAACATAAAAAAAAATGCAGACCACAGCGTACCATCCCCAATCTAATGGAGCGTTGGAAAGTGCTCACAGACCCCTTATAGAGTATCTACGATCCATGGTGGATGATAAACCGCAGGCCTGGGATCAATACCTGCGCACTGCTGCTTTCGTGTACAATAATAGTGAGCAAGACAGCACGTGGATGACAACTGGAAGCAGAGCTTCACCGACTCCGAGCACTCGATTTCCCGTGGATGCCTTCGCCGTCTACGTAAAAGAAAAGAATCAGAGTGGTTGTTAAGAGAAAGACTATTACGAAACGTGAATTTATCATTAAAAGGCTAAAACTAGGGTTTCACCGGCTTGGGCCTAATGAAACTCCGTTTTAGCTCATTAAAGATTATTTCCAAAATTTAATTTGCAGTGAAAGATTAATACTCTACGCTAACTAACCATTAGATGGCTAAAACCAGAGTTTCACTGGCTTAGGCCTAAAGAAACTCAGTTTCCGCTCGTTCTTCTTACCTTCACTTCGTTGGTTCCGAATGGCGTTGCTTTGCGGCGAACTTCTGATGAGGGCTTTCGTCTTGACTAACTCTCGTGAGACTTGCGTAGAATAAACTGCTACTTTTTCCAATTCGTCACTAGCTTGAATACAAACAAATTGCTTGCATTGCTAGTGAGAGTCGTAGACCTTCGATCCAGTTAATCCGCAAAACGCTGAGTTTGTAGATGTGCTAATTCCCCTTAACCTGCCTTACAAATTCATTCCTCTCTTGTTCTTCAGGAACAATCTTGTTGTATTAAAAGGAACGCTAGCTCCAATCTCATGCTTTTGGCTCTTTTCTTCTTCAGTATTCACATATCTGAATATTCGACGACTTCTCCCCATACAATTTCTGAGTTGGTTGTCGCGGCAAATTGGGTACCTACCGGCTGCACCAATTGTTATAAATTGTTACAGGTATGCAACCACCCTGCCTTTGTTGGCGTGATGATCACACATCACACGAACCTTGATACCTAGGGGGAAAAAGCGCTGTCTTTTAGAAATAAGAAGAACCTTTATTTTCCGTTTCACGTTAGCAAGTCTTTATTTAACAAAACGTTACTCTGCACGCACAAATGCAAGTTTCGATTAATTAATCAAATTCGATTCAGAAACATTAACTCTCGACATCATCTGTTTTAAAAGTATCCGAGTTGATAAACTGTTGCTAGCACGTGCGGCTGATGACCATTGCTGATGATGGCGAACCTCGTATCATCCTTCACATACCGTAGTGCACGCGGATGAAAACTGGAAGCAGAGCTTCACCGACTCCGAGCACTCCGTTTCCCGTGGATGCCTTCACTGTCTTCACTTTGTTGATTCGGGATGGCGTTGCTTTGCGGCGAACTTCTGATGAGGGTTTTCGTCTTGACTAACTCTCGTGAGACTTGCGTAGAATAAACTGCTACTTTTTCCAATTCGCCACTAGCTTAAATACAAACAAATTGCTTGCATTGCTAGTGAGAGTCGTAGACCTTCGATCCAGTTAATCCGCAAAATGCTGAGTTTGTAGATGTGCTGATTCCCCTTAACCTGCTTCACAAATTCATTCCTCTCTTGTTCTTCAGTAACAATCTTGTTGTTTGAAAAGGAACGCTAGCTCCAATCTCATGCTTTTGGCTCTTTTCTTCTTCAGTATTCACATATCTGAATATTCGACGACTTCTCCCCATACAATTTCTGAGTTGGTTGTCGCGGCGAATTGGTACTCAGATGAGCGGATTGCGCATAGTACACACATTCAACTGTATACATGTACTCCAAGTGCTCTCAACATGGCAATTGTATGGACTACCATGTATGCGTGTGGAATTCGCCGCAGAGCCAATTTAGCGACTTGACCAATGAAGCGTAAGATATAAGTTCTTATATACATTTAATTGCGATTATGTACTATATTTAGGGTGTCGCCGTTCCCTAAGTATGGGCGGTGAAGCATACATTGCTTGTTGGCTCGTGCGATCAATGATTGGGATTGTGAATAACTGTTATAAATTTTGATGTAATGTGTCGTAAGCGAGGCATGAGGGCGATTGTTATCGTAATAGGGGCACCGCTTCCACCTGAATGCCCCACTCTGCGGGCCCTAAGTATCGTCGGTAAAGACGAACTCCTCCCGAGCCTCGTCTGTTTTCTCCAAGCCCAATTTGCCATAAGCTTTAGCAATTCCAACCCTTGGTAGTTACCTTGGCCTCGACTCTGGTCGATACATGTTCGTGTCTGAAAATTCGTGAATGCGAGATTTTTTTGTAGTGGGTCTTTGTGCTGGAGAAAAAAACCCACCTCACGATAATGCAATGCTAGCCTGCCAGTGCATTCACGCGTCCTCAGACAAGGCCAATCTCGGCAAACCCCACCATCCTCTCTGGTCGGGACAGCAGATCATCACTGCAATCCTTCACGGATACTTTATCCAACGAATTCCACTACAGCAGGTTAGACTGAAAACATCCATAATTGCTCAAAGTCTGATTTAGAAAGAAGTTAATCTCATCATAGCTGCAATTTAGCTATGACTTTAGGCCAGAAATGAGATGCGCGGTCCATCCCCCGTTCGTGTCATTTACCCAGGATTATTGCCAATCATCGAGTGAGCATTGTCTCTCGTCATGCGCAGCTGCCTCAATAGAACTTATCTCTCTGTGCAAGAAAGTTTTCAGGAATTTTCTAGCAGGGAGGATGATTGATATCACGCTTGCAATCACCAACACCTACAAGTCAGAGACTGTCCGATATGCAGATACTATCCATAGTGCTCCTCGCTGATGCACCTGTGTCAAGCGTTTTTGATACAGCTCCTTGCTCACAGTGCCGCTCTGTACTTCCGATCCATACATTGGTCATCATTTGACCGAGTGCCGATACACTCGCTGCAGTTTCGTCCACCATTGCCCTGATTGGTTCAGAGAAACATATTTTCGGGTCGACCAAAATGTGCAGGTACTTCACTCAACTCAACTTACACGTCAAATTTCAACTCAACTTTCACTTTCCCAATGCTGGTTATCCTTGCTCCAGGAACTTTCTTCTTTACTGGGATGACTACCTCAATTTTTCCAGCGCCATGATAAATATGCGTGTAGTCATCCAGTCGCTCACTCGACGCATTAGCATACAAAGCCTGTTCAACTGTGCGCGCCGCATCAGTGCTGCCATATCATTTTGTACCGGATCAATTGCAATTCACCCGGCAGCTCGATTCTTAGTAGTCCGTCGCGACTGATGTTTCCCAGGTATGGGTCAAGCATGGAGCCTTTGGAAACATCAAATGTAACTTCTATCCTTCGTAAACCTTCCTTCATGTCACAGAGTAGGCAGTGATCTGTCAGATGGTCCCTCAGAATTTACATCAGTTCTGGAACTTGAAAATTGTTACAAGTGCTTCCAAAATATCCGCCCGTCTGCCAAAATCGAAAGCGTTTCATGAAAGAAGGTAAGAAAAGGAATCGTTAGGAAATAAATACCCACCCGTGACGCCTCCCGGCACTATATCATGCCCTTTGGGGCTACCAAGACTGCCCAAATATAATGTTCCATCTGTCAAGCGATCTGAGCATCTTTCCATGTATAATTTCCGCGGAACAGCTCTCCTAGCTCAATGAAGAGGCTACATTGCAATCTATTCCATCTTCTTATGTCAGTGAACATTGTATGGGTATTTGGTTTCGTAGTCTAATGGTTAGAATAATGAGGTCATGATGGTCTGATATTGATGGCACCGTTCCAATTTTTAATGAGTTTTGGGACTCAAAATTTGAGTATTGTTTGGATGAAACCATGTTCACTATCTTCAAGATAGAATAGAATAAGTAAGGACTAGAAAAACAACACTGAGGAAATATAAATATATTCCCATTGAAATTACATGCAGAGTATGCAAAGTATTAATACAGGATGTTTTTTTAGAGCTACAGAACTTAAAATGAAATAAAATACTGATAAATTATTTAATTGCCATAAAATTGTTCTTCTTAGAAAGATGATTCCCTGCCATTCTCATTTGGATATGATTTTGGGCTTGTGAGCACCACGACTGGCACGGGGACAGTCCAAACGAGAGGTCCAATTTTTGATTGAACCAATAATTGGGGCCGTATCTCGCCAATAACGCAGCGAATGTCCATTCCTTCCTATTCATGATAAAATTGTAAACCAAACTAACCATAAATCACATGACAGCCGTTACATCATACATAGCATTAAAAAATGTTGCCATCTTTAAGCTCTATACTTCCTAAAAAAAACGCCCTTTAAATTCCACCATTCGAATATGATGCCAAATAACACTAACGAAATATACCGGAAATATATACCACCGGCCCATAAAACCTATTCGCGATAAAATGTAATGTAAAATCAAACTAACCGTAAAACGCACAACAGCTGTCACACCACACGTAGCATTGAAAAGTGCTGCCAACTTAAAGTTCCACATCTCTAAAAAAACATCCTTTATTTGTATTGAAAATGTCGACTGGAATGATCGGTAAAGAAAACAATTTTTCTAATTCTTATTGAGTTCTAAGGATGGCGGTTTCCACTAGTTGTCTATTAGGATGTAGTTCTAGAAGTTGCTAGAGTGCAGAAAATATTGTGTTTGCTGAACTGTAAAATCAAACTAACCTGTAAAATCAAACTAACCGTAAAACGCACGACAGCTGTCACACCACACGTAGCATTGAAAAGTGTTGCCAACTTAAAGTTCCACATCTCTAAAAAAACATCCTTTATTTGTATTGAAAATGTCGACTGGAATGATCGGTAAAGAAAACAATTTTTCTAATTCTTATTGAGTTCTAAGGATGACGGTTTCCACTAGTTGTCTATTAGGATGTAGTTCTAGAAGTTGCTAGAGTGCAGAAAATATTGTGTTTGCTGAACAGATCTAGCGAATGAAAATATAGAATAGTGGTTCTAAGAGATTTATTTTAGGAAGCCCATCATTTCTCTCTACATACTCGTATCCTATAGTGGCTTTTAAATTTGTTTATTCAATTGGATGACATTAAGTCGTAGAAATTTGGACAGTTTTGATACAAAGAATCAGTTGTCATAAGATGCGAAAGAATTTATGTTAAATTTGAGGAGTTTGTTTTCGTGTCACCATATGGATTTTTGTAACCTTCAAGCAGTTCTGCCGTTTTGTCTTTAGCCAGTATACTTTCATATTTAGAGCAAAATGCAAATGAAAAAAATGAGTTAGCGTATTGTTACATATACAAATGATTCTGCGAGCTACTGTCGCAATTGTTTTCACAACCATTGGGCTTTTTCAGACGCAGCGTTAAACAGGTTATATGGGCAAGAAGAGTGAGAGGCATTGAGGGGACCTGAAGGTAAAAACAAGCCAAAATTTTTAAGGGTGAACGAGCGTAACGCACATACACAAACGCATTTCGTTGACCATTTGGTGGGGGAAATTTTATACAAACGCCGGTAATCATTCCGAATTGAACATTGGGTGAAGAAGGTAGTCGTCATGAAATGATTGCCTTTCTTTAATTTGCGTGCAAAAATGGATGCGTGGATGCGAGAAGCTACGCGCTATTTAATAAATTTATTAAAGTGGAGGCCATGTTCAATTTCAGGAAAAACACGATGAATATCACGATTACAATAAACTTAAATTGACTATTGTAAATCCATAGAAAATTAACAGTACGCATAATCTTCATAGAATCACATTATAATCAGCAAGTTGACAACACAACAAGAAACATATGTGACCAAAAAGGATATTCAAATTTGGAATATATTTTTCAGAAAGCGGAAAAACACGGAAGTTCTAATAAATCCAATAGAAGTTTGAATCGACAAACTTTAACAATCATAGAAAAAACTTTTCATTCCAGTTTTTGTTACCTCGTGCACAATTCAAAGCTAAAACATCAATTCTGAATCGCTTATCTCTCTGTCTTCGCTTTCATGTTGTCCGCACGACGTTTAACGATCAAATGATCCTATTGACACATATACGCACAAGACGTGTATCGTATACAAAACTATGTTGGCTGAACTATGCAACGTGTAAACATAAGGGCGTAAGCGCGAAACCTGTTTGGATATGGGTTTTTACCATTCCCGTGTGAAAAAGCCCATTAAGAACATCAACATAATGAATTTACTGGAAACCACGAGAACCCACCACGCATGATCAACATTTGGAAGTGAGTCACTGCTCCATTCATTAATCTGCTCGAATATACCAGATACCTCTTGGCAGAACATTCGCCGATGTACGACAAATGCATTGAACGGATGGAGAGCCTATATAAAGGCGAGCTGAATGAATGGGGGGATCATTCATTAGAACCGCGATAAGAAAACAATGCGAAAGTGTGGAGTGAGAATAGATCGAGTAATAGTAAAGTGATTTTCGTTGGTTGTGAAGTGATTTTAGTGGACAGTTGAATTACAAATTTATAGACTAAGTGAAAAATAAAATTAGTGAAAGTGTTAAATTGATTATTGTGCATTTTGAGTAAATAAACGCTTTTAACTTAATTTAAAAGACAGTGCGTTTTCAGTTTCCCAGAACATTAAAATTATTGGCCGCGAACCACAACACGCGACAGTATGTACAGTGGTTTGTAGATGAGGTATACATACTATATGTTAGCTTTTTTTTTTTTTGTGGTAGGGAGGTGAAGGCATTTATGCCCGCCGAGTCTGGCAGTGTGGGACTCCCATGGAGGATACCTTTGGACTACCCACTAAACACCTCCCCTGTCAATCTGAGAACCTAGCCTGGAACCGTTTGACACATTACTTCGGGCCAGGTCTCGTTTTGTTACGCCGTGGGGCGCCTTCAAGCTGGGGAGTCCCTTTCCTAGCGGGAGGGGAAGAGGAAGTGCCAGGAGAGCGATCCCCCAGCCCCAGTGCCTCCGGCTGCTGTAAGTCCCTTTTATATTTTAGGACTGCCCGAGCATAATGTGCCACCTGGTTCCATTTGTCAACCGATTCGAGCATCACCGCAACTATATTATCCGGGGTGAGCTCTCCCGTCTCCCTGTAGAGTTCCCTTCGCAGCCTGGCCCATTTGGTACACGCAAAAAATGTGTGACAGGCATTGTCCTCCTCTCCTGGGCAAAACCGACAATCGGAAGACCGTGACTTACCGATCTTGTGCAGGTAAGACTGAAAACACCCGTGCCCGCTCAAAAGCTGGGTCAGATAGAAGTCAGTCTCACCATGCCTTCGACTCAGCCACGGTCTCACATCCGGGATGAGGCGCGCAGTCCACCTTCCCTTCGTGCGATTCCCCCAAGACTGCTGCCAATCGTTGAGCGAGCGTTGTCTCTCCTCGCGGACAACCATCTCCCTTGCATCCTCGTTTCGGCGCAGGTAAATAGCGCGGCGCTCTCTAGCAAGGAGGGCGACAGGTATCACGCCTGCAATCACTCTCACCGCCGAGTCGGAGACTGTTGGATACGAAGATGCAATTCTCAGTGCTCCTCTTCTCTGTACCTGTGCCAATCGTTTTCGGTATACCTCCTTGCTGAGAGCGTCGCCCCATACCTCTGCTCCGTACAGTAGCACTGACCCTACAGCACTCATCAAGAGGCGTCTTCTCGATGGGCTGGGTCCCCCTACGTTGGCCATAAGTCGACTCAGGGCCGATATTCCCGAAGCAGCCTTCTCAGCCGTTGCCCTGATTTGCTCAGAGAAACTCATCTTCGAGTCGATCAGTAGCCCCAGGTACTTCACCGCTGGCTTCGATTCGATTTGTATATCTCCAATATTGATCATCCTTACTCTAGGGATTCTCTTTTTGTCAAGATGACCACTTCGGTTTTCTCCAGTGCTAAACTGAGCCCGCGAGCAGTCATCCAGTCCCTCACTCGGCGCATTAGCATACCTAGCCTAAGTTGCGCTTGTTCAACGGTGCGTCCGGCGACCAGAGCCGCAACATCATCCGCATAGCCGACCAAGCGCGACTCATCTGGCATCTCAAGTCTCAGTAGCCCGTCGTAAGACACGTTCCACAGGTCCGGACCAAGGATAGATCCCTGGGCAACACCCGATGTAATTTCCATCCTTCGTTGGCCCTGTGTCGTGTTGTAGAGCAGGCTTCGGTCCTTTAGGTAGTTCCTCAAAAGCCGCATTAGATATTCTGGAACTTGAAAAGAGTTTTCCAGCGTATCCAGAATATCCACCCATCTAGCGGAGTTGAAGGCATTCCTGACGTCGAGTGTCACCAACAGGACGATCCGTCGCTTGGTGCGACTATATGCCTCTGCCTTTTGGACCGCGTTCACCACCTCTGCAATCGCATCAATGGTAGAACGTCCTGCTCTAAAGCCGTACTGCCGAGGAGATAGGTCCCCAGCAGCACGAATCGCGTCAGTGA
This sequence comes from Odontomyia ornata, assembly GCA_963969285.1. Lineage (NCBI taxonomy): Eukaryota > Metazoa > Arthropoda > Insecta > Diptera > Stratiomyidae > Odontomyia > Odontomyia ornata. Next base: position 92,599,409 of record OZ017741.1, on the reverse strand, counting down.
GTCTTCCCTTGATGAGTTTCTCTAGCACTTTCCCAGCCGTGTCTAGCATGCATAACGGGCGGTATGCAGACGGCGATTCGGGATTTCCCTTCCCCTTGCTGACCAGCACGAGCCTCGCCACTTTCCATCGTACCGGGAAAACCCCGTCCCGTAGGCAAGCGTTGAATGTGCTGAGCAGCAAGTCAGGACAATGGTGATAGACGAGCTGCAAAACCTCAGCTAGAACACCATCTGGACCTGGAGCCTTCCTCGCTTTCAGGGAGAGGACTGCCTCCTCCAGTTCCAGCTGTGTGAAGAGTGGGCACTCGACTGCTGTTTCACCATGGACAGCGTCAACACGGACGGGATGGGCGGGGAAGTGTCCCCGCAGTATCGCGTACATCTTTTCCGCGTCATGTATACAAGGCTTCCGTAGGGCACCAAGTTTCCCCATGACCAGCTTGTAGCCAAGGCCCCACGGATCCCTATTTACATCGTCCACGAGGTCTTGCCAGCATCGGGCCTTGCTCTTGTTAATAAGCCTGCGAAGATATTTCCTGCCGGACCTGTATGCTGCTAGCCTAGTGTCTGCCTCCTCCCGTGTTCGCGCCCGCTGGGCTTCTCGCCGAAGTTTGTGACACTCGCTTCTTTGTTCGGCGATCTCGTTTGACCACCAGTATACTGGAGGCTTACCATGTCGGGGTCTCCGACGGGGCATGGAAGACTCGCAAGCAGCTATGATGGTACTCATAGTTGAGTTCACCAAGTCCTTGGCTGTAGGCCCTCCACTCCCTGGCGGAGCTCCCAGCAACGGTGCGCCTTCCGTAAGCGTGTCAGCAAACCTCTCAACGTCCATCCTCCCAGTCCTCCATCCGGGGATTGAAGTTTGGGCATATGCATGCAGAGTGGCACCGTCGTGAATCTCAACAGCTATATACTGGTGATCACTAGCCGAGTAGTCCTCTAGTACTCGCCAGTTGTGTACTCTAGGTACCAGGGACTCCGAAGCGAGTGTCACATCGGGTATGGTTCCTACGCAACCCCAGCGGCGGAAAGTAGGGGTGTTACCAGTATTTAGGACAAAAAGCGCTGTTCTAGCCGCCATGTCCAAGATTTGCTTTCCCCTTGGGTCGGATTGTGGCATACCCCATTCAATGGCTCTAGCGTTGAAGTCTCCCCCGACCAACATGTGGCCCTCTGTGTTTGAGACAGCGTCCTCCAGGGCATCGAGGTTGGTTCGAAAAGATCGCATTGCCTCGTTAGGCGTCAGATAAACACTGAAATATGTTATCCCTGAACACCGCACCCACACAAAATCATCCCCGCGTCCATGGCCCTGCACCTGAAGGCGGGCGCTGTCTCGAACCCAGATGGCTGAGGTACCAGATTTGTCAGGGTACCACGCTTGCGAGTCCTTGTTATGATGTTGCTCGCTCAGCAACAGGAGGTCAGCTTTCTTATCCCTCGCAAACTGCTCAAGTAGGTCCTGGGCGTTTGTGCTTCGATGCAAATTGACCTGCAGGATACGGATCATTTGAGTATCGATTTGGCTTTAGTTAGGGCCTCCTTGAAAACCCAGCATCTCCCTGTCCCCGGCTCATGTTTGCGGTCGCCGGGTGCTAGCTTAGCATCCTTGCAAAGAATGCATTTTGCCTCGTTCGTGCACTCCTTCGTTTTGTGCCCCGTTTCACCACATTTGTAGCACAGAGATCTCCTGTCGGGTCCCCTATAGCCATACGCGGTGTGTCCGTATTCGAAGCATCTGAAGCAGCGGATAGGGATCGCTCTTCTCCGTATCCTGTAGATCACCCAACATATCTTAATTTTGCCCTTCGCCAGGATTTGCTGGGCGTCTTTATCAGCTAGTTCGACAATAGCCATGCGTTGCCCCCTTGTGTTTTCACGTGTCAATCTTGCCTTGACTTCACTTAAGCTGGGGAACTCCCTCCTAATGGCATCCTCTACTTCAGCTTTGTCCGTGACGCAGTCGAGGTCCCTGATTTCCAGGGTGGCCATTGGTTCGAGCGAGGCAACCGTTGCCGCATCTCCAAGAACCTTTTGAACCGCGTCACGGAATGCATCTTTGTTTGTGGCCTCTGGCCCGAATTCCACCAGCAGGCCACTGGTCAGGGTTGGTCGAACTGCTTTGATGGCAGTTTTGGTGTCGTCTGGCTTGACCGCTCCTTTAATTTCACGGAGGACATCTGCGTAGGTTCGGCCCTTAGTGGGTTTAATAAGCAGTGCCTCTCGCAAGGGTTTGCGCCGCGGTTTGCTTTTTGTTTTCTGCGGTATATCGGGGGGTTCTTTGTTCTTTTCGTGGTTGAGCTCTTTGTCTGTTTTTTCTAGGTGTAGCTTTTTGGCCGCTTTTTTCGCTGCCTTGTTTCGCACCACATGAAACTCCTCGCCTGGAGTGTCAACTTCGTTTATGGTCTCGTCCTTCCTCCTTTTCTCACGGTCGCCTTCAATTGGGCTACCGGCCATTCTTTTGCTGCTGCTAGGACCCACTGATGCCTCGAGGGAGAGTGTGTCTTTTTGGTGCTTTTGGGTTGCAAGCCACCTCCGCCTGTAGTGCGTTATGCGGCCAAAAAGCTCCTCCAGTTCAAGAATGCCATTCTTGACACTCTTGCCTATGTTTTTCTGCACTTCGCAGGCAGCCCTCAGTTGTTTGACGATATTCCTCGCTTTCCGAGTAAGCCGCTCCTCTTCGGCGCGGTCAAGGGCGATTGTGTTATTTGGCGCCACCTCTTGGGAGAGGCCCCCGTTTCCTAGCCCTTTTGCTTCTATCACTTGGGTCGCGTTTGAAGAGGCGTCGGCCAACGGCAAAACTTCTCCCTCCCCCTGTCTTACACTGGCCTCTGTTGGTGTCGCAGCTTGATCCGGATTGTGTACGTCTTGCACTGGGCACTCCGGGGTGCGCATAGTCCTTCTACTGCGCCAAAAGGCCGCAATGATGCCAGGTTGCACAATGCACTCTGCCTTCTTTCGTTCGTTAGTCCGTCTGTGGTCTGTCTCCGATGATTTAACCTGTGATGTTGACTTTGACAGTGTTTCTGGGGTTTGCTGCCTCCCCCCGCAATCGGTGACTTGTTTTATCGGTGTTCTTGCCAACAGCGGTTTTCGCCTGAAAGGGTTCTCCGTGCTAGCGTCCTGTTTGCTTGTGGTTTCATTTGTTGTTACCTCGTGCACAATTCAAAGCTAAAACATCAATTCTCAATCGCTTATCTCTCTGTCTTCGCTTTCATGTTGTCCGCACGACGTTTAACGATCAAATGATCCAATTGACACATATACGCACAAGACGTGTATCGTATACAAAAATATGTTGGCTGAACTATGCAACGTGTAAACATAAGGGCGTAAGCGCGAAACCTGTTTGGATATGGGTTTTTACCATTCCCGTGTGAAAAAGCCCATTAAGAACATCAACAAAATGAATTTACTCGAAACCACGAGAACCCACCTCGCATGATCAACATTTGGAAGTGAGTCACTGCTCCATTCATTAATCTGATCGAATATACCAGATACCTGTTGGCAGAACATTCGCCGATGTACGACAAATGCATTGAACGGATGGAGAGCCTATATAAAGGCGAGCTGAATGAATGGGGGGATCATTCATTAGAACCGCGATAAGAAAACAATGCGAAAGTGTGGAGTGAGAATAGATCGAGTAATGTAAAGCGATTTTCGTTGGTTGTGAAGTGATTTTAGTGGACAGTTGAATTACAAATTTATAGACTAAGTGAAAAATAAAATTAGTGAAAGTGTTAAATTGATTATTGTGCATTTTGAGTAAATAAACGCTTTTAACTTAATTTAAAAGACAGTGCGTTTTCACTTTCCCAGAACATTAAAATTATTGGCCGCGAACCACAACACGCGACAGTATGTACAGTGGTTTGTAGATGAGGTATACATACTATATGTTAGCTTGGCGTCGAAAAATGAGGGTTGAGGGTCCATTTGCACTCTGGGTTTTTCTCCATGGATTTTCCGTTCTCCGGGCATCCTGAAAAATTGACAACAAAACAGTAATTTACGATGTTTGTCCATTTTGCATTTTGTACATGATTTGCGAGAGTTATTTCCTTAGCGGTAGTAGCATTGAAGGAATCGTTTTCCCCGTCAAGGCCTTCCCTTAGTTGCCTTTCTATTTAGGTTTTATCTTATACTGATGAATTTTTAAAGGTCTACTTGGGATTTCACCAAAACTATAAAAATGGTCTCGTCTAACTCCTTGAATTGTCCTTCGATTGTTTGTTTATTACAGAGTTAATGTCTTGAATTGCTCATTCAGGTCATAGTTGCTGGATATTCTCTTCAAAGTGGCATCCTTTCCTTCCAGTCTGACAACTTAAAATATAGAGGGCACCAGATACATATGATTGAGAAACTTTCTGAGACTATATGCTAAACTGATATTAATTAATTAACTATACCGTCGGAAGAACAGGAGCTAAGTGTTTCAGGAAATTCACCTATAGCTTCGCCAAAAGTTTCTGCATCTATGTGCGCTATAGTTTTCGCAACTTCTTCGGCCGTGTGCTGTTTGCTCACAGGATAGCTACCATCCAGCTTCCTTGATTTTAGTCATTTTAGTTTTTATTCGGTATGTAAATAACGCTAGCTCTTGGTGTTTGATATATGGAAATGCTACCAAGTAGGATCATCAACTCATTATGTAATGAAACGAGGCCAGAGTTATTCCAAGTTTGCATTTAATCGATGCACTTGTATTTCCTGTAAACTCAGAGCAGTTCTTTTAAAAAATAAATAAATATTTACAAACCGTTGTTATTTTTCGACAAAATATGATTTCAGAATTTTCCTCCCATTTTCAACGATGACATTTATTGATAAAAAATGTTCAGTGTCATAAGTAAAATTCATATTTATTCTTCAGGAGACTTATCATAGTATTGCCTTCATTAAATATTTGCACACTAATTTTCATGTCCACATAAATTCAATACATGAGCTCCAATGATACTTTTTGTGTTATTATTCTCTTCTCTGAAATAATTAAAGTATAGCATTCCTGTCAGCGGCAGCTCAAAATATTGCTCCACCTGCTCTCAATCATTATCATTGTCGACTTTCCAGTTTAAGTTCTCATTATTTTTCGATTAATATTCGCAGAAATTTCGAAAATATCAATAAGTAGAGCTATTGAAAATAAACTCAGCCTCATTGCAAATCCGTCAATGTCCCTTAATTTGATATCCATGGAACATATTTTTTATGGAAATTCCAACAAATCCAGTTGACATCTGATTTGATTTTGTTGGTACTATAATATTTAATCCATAGAAGGTTAATGAAAGGAAGGATAGTATTTAGGGTCGATAATTAGCAACCAAATTGAGTATATGCAATCTAGTTATATAACTACAATTATTTAAGCAATGGTTATAATTATTCACTCTGGTTGTAATTTAATTCTTTACACGTTATAAGCATTCTCATTATGTATTAATAGGAACTGTTCATGGTAATCTAGCCTGATTAATTTTTCATTTTTCGGATTTTTATTTCATTTGACCAAGAATTTTTAGACATTACAACTCTTAATTCATTGCCTACTGTGAAATACCGATGAATGAATAGTTGGATACATTATTTAATGTCGGTTTGTGAGAGACAAAATTGACAGTGGGATGATACTTTTTGGGATTTTGTATCATTTTACAAAATTCTATTGAAATCGCGACCTATCTGCCCGTAAAGTCTGCAAACGTAAAATGACATATGAAGTACATGTAAGGTTCAAAGAGTAGAAAGCTAAAGAAGCGCTGAGGGCTAAGATTAAAGGGCATGCGCAAACAGCTCCACCATCAAACATTAAGAAAAAAATGGCTTCAAGCCCAGTTGAAGGAGATCGGGATAAAAGACGGAAAAAAGAGGCACTTGATGGGTTTAGAATGCCAGATCAGGGGTTCTAGACAGTGCTGACAAAAGGAGCAAAGAAAACTGCAAAGAAACTCCAACAAGTACCGGAAAATAAAATTTCCCGAATGCCCAACAATTAAAAAAACCTGATGCACAACAGGAGAGAAAGAAGCACCGAATAAGATCCCCGACAGAAGCCGCTGCTCATAAAATCCAAAGATAGCCAATCCTATGCGGAAGTGCTGTGGGTTATCAGGGGAAATGTAAGGCCCGAAGACTCTCAACACTGCCATTGAAGCAGTACGACCAACGTGGTCGGGCCACATACTGGAATTTGGAGCAGAGGCTGGCAATAATGAAACATTTTGCGACACAGAAAAAAATTCCTCGGCAAAGAGCAACTATCGCCTTGCTCGAGCCGATAGCGAACGAGGGTGCTGTCTCGTCCACAGACGGTAACGTGCTCTCTGGGGGGACTTCAACGCTAGGCCAATATAATGGGTCATGTCTCGAACAGACCTGCGGCAAAAATAAGTCCAAGAAATGGCGCCCAGGACGGTGCTGGTCGTACTAAAAACCAGAAGTACGCCAACTTCCCGCCGTATCGGAAGAGGAGGCAGCTCAGCAGCAACTCCGTGAGTCATTCTAAACTAACTAGCAACTAATCTTGCCCAGCCGGCTTTTGAGAAACTCGCATAACATGCAAGTTCACCCAAAATCGGACTGGTGAGTCTTGTTCTGTCATTTGCTTTGACTGCTATTCACACGATTTGTTTGTCACTTTTTCAGTTCCTCAGACTTTTTTTATTTCGCTCCAACGTATTTACACTATGCTTTTGCTTTGCCGAGGTACAATACCTTAGGGATGCATCAGACTACGACTATTTATCCGCACTTCTGTCGCAAGTTACACATGGTTAAATGGAAGCCCACACACTGCGATTTTCGACAATTTTGTCCTAGTCGGCAGTCGCAGGAATTCGCGATTTTTCCTAAAACCAGTTTAGCATGTAGTTTCTATGATACTCGCGCAGGCGCACATCATTTGGACATTTGACGCTGACGTGCATGGAAGTTTCTTGCATAGCGCAGTAATGAGTTAGGGCATGTGTTCCTGGCAAAGACATACCTTCAAATGAGCATTTTAGTTCTGCGCATGCCTGAAGTTCCTTCGGAGATCTTGTCGCAGTGTGTTCGTATTTGCGTCTAAAAATCGCTGGTTACGACAGTAAAATCGCAATGTGGCCGAACCCTTAGACATCCATTCATTATAGACGTATTCTTTCTTGGAAATTGTTGATAAACATGACTTTGATGTACTATAGGCTGCGTTATTGAAGATATTCGTATTTGCGACGTTTTGTTTTGCCCGAAACGATGATCATTTAAGGCTAATGTAGTTGCTGCAATCGATGGAGGAGCTACTATTGTTAATGTGGTTGATTTTGATATTGCCTTTAATTTCAATTGAGATGTTAATTGAAACAAGTTGAAGTAGCAGGAAAGTACTCCTTCCAGAAGGGTTTTGTGAATCAATTAGTAACTCAACCAATTTCTTCTGAATATTAAAACCGGACTAAAACACAGATTCCGTAAATTGAGTTCGAAAAACTAAATCCTGGGTTATTTAAATTGACCGCCATTTTATTTCAAGTGTTTTGACCCCATTGCTTGAATATTCATGACAACACATCAATATTGCAAAATATTTCGAAAGTTTTTATAAAAACTCCTACATATTTGTAGTGTCTAGATCAGTTGCATTATTAAATATTCAATCGGCTCAAACTTCACTGTTTATTGTTCGATTATTGTGATATTTTCAGGACACGTATAAATAAACTTTAATTGTAATTTTTGAGAAATTTAAGGCTCCCATTTAGATTTTATGGACAAAAATGTAAAATTTATAAAATGTACTATTATTAACAAAATTGATCAAATTTTGGCCTCTAGGTATTGTTGCCATTGGAAATCTAACGACTTACCTCTTGATTCTTTTCAGATTTTTCAGGTCAAAGATGTTCAACCACGAGGAGAACACAAAATTTTCGTACATTTCCCTCCCGTGCACCCCTCGAAGCAAAACTTATCAGTTTAAGACCTGTTTTGAAAATTTCTCATCAAGATCTTTCATTTGATACCGATATTGTCTACATTCGGTACAAATTTTTTTCAGGGCCACTCGCCTGTATCGGGAGACCCCCCTTAAATACCTTATAAATTTGTTTACTGGTGAAACTTTCAAAAGGGCACCACTTTACACCTACTTGAAAAATTTCAAGTGTTTCTATATTATGTAGTTTGTGAGAAAAATTGCTTTGACGCATGAACAAACAGACTAACAGACACGTCGCAATTTTAGAAGGATTTTGTAAAATTATTTTACAAAACATTAAAAATGGTATTTAACACTAAGCGAACCTGCGTTGTGGTGACACTTTACTTTTAAGCATGAGCGTGCTTTGACTGTCGCTAATATTACTTTTCCGATACGCTCTTCAGAAACAGACGTTTTCGTCATTTTCAACAATATATCGAGATACATTGCCGTTAATTCCATACAAAACTGAACATCGGCATATGTGATGGGTCATCCCATTCAGTGTACTATATATTTGCAATCATGTGATTTTAGAATCATCTCCAACGTTAATTCCGCGAACCGCGGATTTCACTTTATCTCCCTTCACAAACGTAAGAATATGTGTGAAAGAGTATCCCTTATCAACAACAACACAATAATCGGCAAAGGAGAGGGTGTTTTTAGAAAAGTGCATTGCAGAAAGATCTGTCGTGTTGTTCAAAATAGGGCATCGTACTCGTACTCCTTGAAGGAAATTTTGGTTAGAGCTTGCTGTATAATGTGGAAGTCAGACTGCGGTTCCCTGCACATAAATTAATTTTAAAGCAATTAGAGTGACCCAATCAAGTAAATAACTAATAAGTAAACCATCCAGAAGGTTCCCGACATTCTTTAATTTGCTCCCCAATGAAAGTGTGCCTTCGTTCAGATTTTGCCTTCATTCTTCTTTTCTTTTTCGTAGCGCTACTGCCCCTCTCAAGCCTTGTCTTCCTACAACAGGTGCATTCAACTGGCTCCATGCATTAACCGACCTCCAGTTGCGAAATCCAAGCTGTAATCAACTGTCTTCGTCGACTCAGTCAGACCAGCGTTTCCTTGGGTTCCCCACTGGTCTCCGCCTTTCAGTTTTCTGTACGAATACCTTCGCGCGTATCCGTTGTTCGCCCATGGCTTCTGCAGTCTTACAATCGCTGAGACCATCAGCTCGTCAAAAATTTCATTCAGCTGATAGTTGTATCGAATTCACCATTGGTCCCCGCCTAGCTTCCCTCCGATTATTCACCTCAGAACCTATCGCTCAAAGATGTTCAATATGTTTGCGGATGCTTTGGCTAGGGTCCAGTTTTACACCTATAACGTAGCACAAGACTCACCACAGATTTGTATACTTGGAGCTTAGTTTTCTTGTGTATGCAGCTGGTATTGAAAGTTGTCAAAACTGAATAAAATATTTTATTTGTAAGTTGTATTCTTCGGGGTATTTCGTCTCTTTCATTACCAGTTCTCGTTTTCGATATTGTATTCGCCAAGTATGTTTGGGTCTTTTAAGTATTTTTCCTCAACTGCATCATGAGCTTTGTTTTATTTTCATTGGTTTGTAGCCCTACTAGTTTTGCTTCGCTGTCGAGTTTCAAGAAAAGACATCAAAATATTGATGTTATCCGCACAGGCTAACTGCCCATCACCCTCTTTGAGTCCGATATTTGAGTCAAACACGTCGGTGAGTTGGTTATTTATGCGGAATGGCAAAGCAAAGCATTATTAGGTTCAGTACGTTACCATTAATACTGTCGTATGCTTGCTTGAAGTCAAGAAAATTTGGTGTACGTCTATATTGAATTCCAAGCATTTCTTAAGTACCCACTTGATTGTGAACAGTTGGTCTATTGTCAACCTACCTGCTCTAAAACCACCTTGATACTCCCCAATAATACTGTTGGCGTATGATCTGATTTTATTTTCTAAGATCATTGAAAATATTTTATATGTTGTACAAAGTAGTGATATGCCTTTATAGTTTTCGCACTCTAGCTTGTCACCTTTTTGTATATAGGGAATATAATTTATTGGCTCCACTCGTTCAGTATATGTTCTTGTTACCAAATGTGCTAGATGACTTTGTGAATGGCTTTCTGAACACCGCTGCCACCATGTTTAATAAACTCCACTGAAATTCTATAGATACCTGGCCCTTTATTATTCTTTTTGACTTTGATGGTGGAACAAACTTTATCCAGAGTAAGTGGGGCCAATAGAAGCTCTCCGGGAGTATTTATAAGCTCCAATGTTCTGGAGCTGTGCGGAGGATTATGGAGGTTCTTGAAATATGATGCCCATCTTTCTTTAATCTTGGTTTCATCAGCGATGATAGTGCCGATGCCATCACGGCAGAGCGTGGCCTTGGGATGATAGCCATGTTTCAAAATTTACACTACTTTGTATGCTTGCCTTATGTTGTTGCCTACTAGGCTTACTTCGATATATCTGTATCGGTCGTCATAGTATTTTCTTTTCTTAGTTCTAATGATCTTATTCGCTGCTCTCCTGAGATTTTTATAGTTTTTCCTCTTTATATGTACTGGATTTCCTACCTAAATATTCTCTGTATGCCTAGTTATTTTTATCTAACGCATTCTAACACTCATCATCGAATCAATCATTTCTTTTGCATCTGGCTTTATGACCGTTCATCTGTTATGCTACGGTCTTAATTGCCGCTTTTACTGCCACCCATAGGTCGTTGCTTATTTTCAGCTATGTACAGAATATGAACTAGCTGGTTGTCAAGGATCTCCGTGAATTTTTTTTGCCACAGATGCTGGTTGGAGCCTTCCGATGTGAAATTTCTGCAGAAGATTGGTCTTTGGTGAATACGCCTTTGACATACGACATCGATAAATTAATTGGATCAAGTAATTATCCGAGCCACAATTGACTCCTCGGTATGTACGGACGTCAAATATGCTCGAGGCCTAACGTTCTTGGACCAGAACATAGTTGATCTGGTTTTGTATGCTACCATCCGATGATACCCAGTTCATTTTATGTACGCTTCGACGTGAGAAGTAAGTCGAATATGTGACTAGATCTCTGCCACATGCAATGTTAACCAAGCGCTGCCGTTGTCATTTGTTTCATCATGGAGGCTATATCCTCCTCTCATCCCCTGATGAGGTAGCTCATTGCAACCTTAGCATTGAAATCCCCCAGAATTATTTTTGTGCCGTTTGTAGACAATAAGTCGACTAGTCCTTTCAGGCGATCGGAGAACGTTTCCTTCGTTTCTTCAATCTTAGCGTGTACATTCATCAGCAGATTTCGAAGAGTTTCACTTTGCTATGGATCGCACACAACCGTTCACTGATTGCCCTAAAATTAATAACGCACAATTTGAAATCGCTATCCATAAAAAAGCCCACTCGCTTTCCAGCAGGTGTGCGAACTCATATCTTGAATATCACTACTAGTCCAATTCGTTTCCATAATTGCCAGCATAGTATACTCAAATAGTATCCACACTCCATGAACCCTCCGGAAAAATCCGAACAGCGAGCCATAAATCTTCTTTAGAAGGTAGGTAGGTAAATGCTGATGCGAGGATTGGCGCGAATATAAGCATATGCTTCAATGAGAGATTTCAGGATTACCATATCTCAAAAAATCAATAACTTTGCAGAAAAACAAATTCGCTCCATGCAATCTTTTGGTTTTTTATTAGGATCTGGCAACACTCCCATGCTCTGAAATGCGTAAAAGAACACGTGCGTCGGAAATTTTATTTGCTTTTTGCTTTGTTTCTTGAACGCCCCAGGCCTGGGCTCAGCTGACGTGCCCCGGATCAGCTGACGTGCCGCTGGAAAAATTCAAAAAGTGTGCAACACAGGGTAAATGAAAGGTGTGGGTACTAGATGAATATATTGTGGTTGTCAGTATGTTTAATTTTTATTGTCTGGCCCGTGTAAAGCTAGGGTAGTTCATTGATGTAACATTCCAGGGATCCAATGCCGCAGTCCTTTTTTCAGTTGCGGGGTGGTTGCCATAATCCAATCTATTTCGGGGCTCTTTTGCTGGTTTCGAAGTAATTCAGGGTTTTTCAAGGAAGGAGAGGTAGCCCATCGCCCAACCTCCTTTCCGGCGGCATGATTATTAGTCTCGATTCCGTAATCAGGAGCAAAAAACTCGCCTTCACCCTCTTACGTCAGCCTTTTACAAAAAGTACAAATTACCGGCGATCACTACAAAGTAGGTGCAAGTAGGGTTTGGTAGCAGATCTTTAGGTGTATTTTCAGGTTTTGGCATTTCTCGGCAATATATCATTGGGGAACCAGAAAATGCATTGTGCAACCCCAAGGCCATTAACTATCAATGCAGACAGCCTGTCTAAGTTTATTTCACAGTAATGACGCTTGTGTTAAGAAATTTGGTATTTTCGGAGTTTACGATCGGTCGCGTGGATTTTATTGAATATCCAAAGCACGATGACATTTGAAGATCCTCATGACAGTATAACCATTTTGGTACGGGGCGTATTGATTCACAAAGATCTTGCCTAGCAGCTCGATTGCTATAACCAGTTGAAGCAAAAAAAACAAGCCAAAGTAGCAGGAGAGTGCTCCTACCAAAAGTATTTTCTTCTGAATATAAAAACTTGACTCATATACGGATTCCTTAAATTAAGTTCAAAAAACTAAGTCCTAACTATTATGTATTCAAATTCACCACCATTATGTTTCAAGTGTGTTGACCCCATTGCTTGAATATTCATGACAACATATCAACGCTAAAAATTAATTCTGAAATATTTATTAAAATTACAGTACGTGGAAAGTGTCTTTGTCCGTTGCAAACGTGCATCGTCCGAGTATGACGTGTTAATTTTGCTGTAAATGTTGAATATTGCATCGTCCGAGTATCACGTGTTAATTTTGCTGTAATCGTTGAATATTCAATCGTCTCGATTGTTGTGAAATTTTTCAGAACACGTACAACTATAACTAACAAGCTTAGAGAGCAGCTTTTAGAAAATTTAAGGATCTCTTGTGGTCGGTATCGATTAAAATTTACTAACTTTTTCATCCTTATGGACCGAAAATAATCAATTTCAAAATAAAACATGTGTTCAATTACATTAATTTAATTCACACTTAAGATGTTACTAATGTATTTTATTTTAAACGACACAAATGTATTTTGGTCGGTTTTACCGAGCATCTTCAATAGTATTTTAAAATTGATTATTTGCTGTTTATAAGGGTGAACAACTTATTGATTTTAATCAAAATATCATTTTAAGACCGATTTTGAAAAAAAGGCCTTTCATTGGATACTCATTGTTGGAGATTTATCTGCCACTACCATTACCCAGTCGCAAAGAGGAACCGGTTTTGCAACCAGTCAGTCTCACTACGACCGTCGACATGTTCGGCTCACCTGTGCGCTTACACGCTTCTTAATTTAGTAAATTTGAACTCTTTAATACAAAACCTACTCGTTTGCTATAAGATTCTTTCAAAATCCCAACTACCCATATTGGGTACCTTTGGTGCAATGTTTTCTTTCAGGGGTAATCCCTCTTTAACACCTTATAAAATATTATCGTAGTGAAATTTGAAAGAAGGCAGTACTTTACACCCACATGCAAAGTTTTATGTTTCTATCCTATATTGTTTGCGAAGAACATTACTGTGACACACGGACGGACAAACAAGTCGCGATTTTAGAAGGGAATTGTGAAATTATTTTACAAAACTAACATATTGAACACACAAACGAAAGTTCCATACAATATAGACTTTAAATAAAAATGAGGATTAGTACATCCTCAGCCGGTCTTCTTGTTCACATATAAATAAGGGATCTCAGAATCAAATAAATAAAATAATTGATGATAATCTAAGAATATTATTTACCGAAACCATTTGATGCGAATAATATTTGGGCTGTCCTTGGGTTTATTTGCCCAGAGTATTTGGTATGAGCTTACTCCATCCCACTTAAATTTTTAAAACATGAATATAATTTTCCTTGCACTCATCATATCCAAAATATTTCAATATATCTTGATCATCATGTAATACGTCCCACTCACATTTTCTTTATATAATATATTGTATCAAAAATATCAATCTTATAATTAAAATTCCGTTCATGCATTGTAGGGCTTGGCTCAGTCGGGCGCGTGGGCATGCTTCGATGAATTCAATCGAATTGAGTTGGAAGTCTTATCGGTAGTGGCCCAACAAATCTCAACAATACAGCGCGCTATTAATCGTGGAGTGGTGAAATTTTTCTTCGAGGACACAATGCTCCACTTGGATCCGACCTGCACTATGTTCATTACCATGAATCCTGGGTAAGACACTCGTCCGGGACAATAACATTTTAGGCTGAACGATGAATGTCAATCCTTTTCGCTGATTGCACTTTTTTCCATTCCAGGTACGCCGGACGAACTGAATTGCCGGATAATTTAAAAGTCCTTTTCCGAACGGTGGCCATGATGGTCCCGGACTATGCCATGATTGGAGAAATCACTCTATATTCAAATGGATTCGACGATGCTCGACCGCTGGCGCAAAAAATCGTACACACATACAAACTGTGCTCGGAACAGCTTTCGTCACAATCGCATTACGATTATGGTAAAAAGACTGGGCATTTGCGAAATTTGAAAACTGTTCATAGTACATTGAGTCGCACAATCGATTTCCCGGAATTCTTTGATGATACACCTATTTGCCAAAGATTTTCCCCGGCAACCTTTTACAGTTGACGAAGGCAAATCCTTCACTTACAAAGCAAAGTTTGATGCTTTAATCCTTGCATTGACGTTTTATCCGAAAAAGTTGCGACCCAGTGTACTGTATTGGTTTTCCGGTAAAAAACGCTTAGAGCTATTCAAATTGGAAAATGTTTTGCCTTGAAGGTATGCGAGCTGTAAAATCCGTCCTATTGGCTTCGAGTGCTTTGCGACAAATGCACAAAGAACTACCCGAGGCTCAGATTGTTTTGCGAGCCATTATCGACGTCAACATGCCCAAGTTCCTCGAGCAGGATGTTTCCCTTTTTGTCGGCATCTACACGGACTTGTTCCCGGGAGTCAAAGTACCCGAGGTAGGTATTATCATTTATACGATTTTATTTTGAAAGCCATTACGATTGAGAAGTGCTGCTTGGCTTAGTTTGCCATTGGTTTCACTTTATCCGTAAGAAAGTTGGAAAATATTCAAAGTAAAGTGACAGAGAAATTGAAAGGTGAATTTAAACTGGATACTTCGGGACTTCAGAATTGAATCCGGAAAATACAATATTTAAATCTATAGCGATTGACTCAGTGATTGGATTGAGATGTTTTGTTAATATAAAATTTTTTTATGCATTATTCACATTGTGAATACTTGATCACTCGTAATGAAGAGATGTACTGCAAATCATTTTAAATTATTTTAGAACCAATTATGAATGTTACTCTTATGTTGTTTTTTTTTTTCAATGCACAACGTTTTACATTGGATTTAACTGTTTAGGCTTTTTTTAGCATCTTAAGCGTTTATTTTCTACAAGCATTTTCAATTTTATTATTCAAAAGGGTTTGTGATTAAAAATGGTAATAAATATCAATCATATGAGTTACAATATATTAGATCAGAAATATGAAAGTTAGCTGCTTAATTCTCAGGACAACGTTCTAGTCCTGGCCTGAAAATCAACAAATGCCTGCATAATGATATGAAAAAACTATTGCAAAAGGAAGAGCAATTTTTACTCTTGAGCTTAGAACAAGCTTCAATTCGTAAGAGCAGCGCAAAACACCCAACTCTCAACCTTAGCGAAAGCTTTTCCTTAAGAACCGGTTTAAGTGTTCTAAAATAGGTTTGATATTCTTATTGATATTTTTTTAGAAGGAATAATTGCCAATGAAGCCCTATGGTCATCAATAAATTCTGCTTCTCCTGTAGCAATCATTTAAGTTTTTCAAAATCATGAACTCGTTAAACATTTGGAGCAACATTGGTTTAGCGTGGTGAAGTGAACTATATAGTTTAGTTAAAACTCATCAGGAACCCATATATAGAGTTTATGTTCCTTAACCGCGTCAATTTTCCTAAAAGCTTAAGCTCGTAAATATTTTCTTGGAAAGGTGTCTCCATTTGTATATAATGGCTCAACTACAAGGAGCGTTCCAAAATAAACGAGACTTTTTTCATGAAATTGTTTTTGGTGGTGCCATCTGTAAATGAGATAGTGCGTTGGCTTCCAGTGGAAGTTTGGTGACATTCGTTTCAGTGGAAGCGACATTCGTTTCAGTGCGTCTAAAGTGACAGTATGTTTGTGTCATCGATACAAAAATGAGTTTCGTACAAAGTGCTAATATCAAATTTTGTTTTAAAATCGGTAAAACGTTTACCGAAACATTTGAATTGATGGAAAAAGTTTATGGCGATGATTGTCTATCTTGTGCCAGAGTTTATGTGTGGTTTATACGTTTTAAGGATGATCGATGGACGATGAAGATACGGGCCGCCCAAAATCAGTGACCACCGAAAATTCCACCGAATTTATCAAAAATGAGCCGAAATCATCGTTGAAATTCATGTAACCGGAGTTGAATATCTCCAAAACATCGATTTATCGCATTTTAACCGATCATTCGGGCTTATAAAAGGTCTGTGCACGTGTTGTTCCGTACAAGTTAACTGATGACCAAACATTGCTCAGAATTCTACATTCGAAAGACATAATTAAAGAGGCGAGAAAAGATGCGGACTTCCTTAACAACAATGTAACTGGTGATGAAACGTGGTGTTTCTAATGAGAACCCGAAACCAAGCGTCAAAGTGACGAATGGAAGGCTCCAGATAAGCCACTACCCAAAAAATCGCGTTCTGAGGAGTCAAAAATCAAGTCGATGCTCATTTGTTTTTACGATTCCAAGGGAATCGTCCACAAAGAGTTCATGTCAACGGGCCAAACCGTCAATGCAATTTTCTATTGTATCTTGGCGTTTTGAAGCGTTTGTTGCATCACATTCGTCGAATTTGGCCTGAATACCGCGAAGGAGGAACCTAACACTTATTGCATGATAATGCACCATCTCATCGATCCACTCTTGGGCTGATTTTTTGACTAGAAGTCGCATTTTAACCATCAATCACTCACCGTATCTTCCTGATATGGCCCCCTGTGACTTCTACTTATTCGGAAAATTGCAATTGACCATGATAGGAAAACACTTTTCGTCCGTAGAGGGCATCCAAAAGGCTCGTACCGACATCCTGACACTCCGGTCAATGACCTGAAACATTCTTTTGAAAAGCGGGTGTAAATCTCTGTGCGTATTTCGGTCTATAATTTAAAACATTAACTTTTTTCCCGAAATCCTTTGTTTGTTAATTCAACTTAATTCAATTTTGCAATTCAGCTCAAGTGTTGTGTCCGGTGAGTTTTCCGCGCTCAAAACTATGCAATTTACATTATCTAAGTGAAAACAAATAAAATTTTTAAGTGCTTTGTGACTCCCTAAAAGTCAGCAGTTCTTTGCAATTCACATTATTTAAATGAAAAGAAATATAATTTTTAAAGTGCTTTGTGGCTCCTAAAAGCCGGTAATTCTTTCTCCTCCTCTATTTCCTCATTTATTTAAATTTTAAAATGTTATAGTGTAGACACATGCTATTTCCTACAGTTTGTATTTATTTTATTTTATACTCTGGGCACGAGTGTATTTTTTTTCTCAAAGAATTAATCTAATCAACATTATAGAATCAAACAATAAATAAAAAAAACAAAAAGCATATAAAGTATTAGAAAAAATATATTAATAATTATAAAAGAAAATAATAAAATTTATACCCAAACACTGATCACAATGTCTTGAAGCTCTTCGAAATGTGTCGTTAATAGTGGCAAATCCCCCATTATTGTGTCTTTTGGGTTCTGTGAACATCCTTTCCACGCGGCGTGCGCGAACCTGAAGGGCACTGCGGTAGATATTATCAAAAAATTGGACAATGGAGTTCATTGGTACTGTGCAACATGTAGGCGCTACTCAGTATCTGCGTATGTCTCTCGACTCCAAACTGCAGGGAAGATAATCACTTCCATAACCGACGAGCTAAAATCCCTGCTAGGCAAGTGCTCTTCTGCTTGTTCTGAAGTCGACTCCTTGTTACAATTTGCAGATTCCTCATCTTCCAATCCATCATCTAGTTCGATCGAAAAGGCTGCGCGTTCAGTGTCAGATCCAGTTTCATCAAAACCGACAAAAAGTAAACGTCAGGTAAAATTATCCAATGGCTACTCTCAAAGAGAACTATCCACCTTGTGCTTAAATGACAGCCCGAACGTAAATTCTCAACATGATATGCAGCATCAACCAGGGTTAGTATGGCAGCCAGATTACCAAAATTCTGCAGAATTGATTGAACCTAGTCTGTCAATTGTTACTAGAAGTAAGTCGTTGTTGAGGCCGCTATCTATCAACCAACAACCAATGGTTTCGGAAGCTGACAATTTAAATATACCTGATACTTCACTAGCTGCTCAACAAGACATACAGATACAGACACCGTTCGTACTACAGCCGGATTGCTGCAATTATGTAGAAACAGCGGAACCTGGTCAATCAATCGTCACTTGGAGCAACTTGCTGTTGAGGGCGCTTTTTATTAATCAACAATCTGATTTACTTATCATCAGCCCACCTGATTCCTCGTCCAACAGCCGGGGAGCGATTCCAAAGAAAATACCACCTCCAATTCAACATCAGCAATCCAGTGACCTCGTTCCCTCAACAGATCTCGATTCTCCTGTCATTCGTGCTTCTATACCTTTGAAGAATATCTTCATATCTAGAGTGGCGTACGAAACTTCTGCTGAAGACCTAAAGCGTTATGTCAACAAAAAGTTTGGATCATCCGTTGAAGTCTTTAGTTGTCATAAGTTGACTAAGGAAAATTTAACGGACAAAATAGTTGCCTCATTTAAATTGGTGATTTCTGCAAATACTGATATTGTCCTGAATTCGAATTACTGGCTTGCTGGTGTACTTGTTAAGCCGTTTGAATTGAGATGAAGAAATTTTCGTCGGGCAATAAACGAAATCCCAAAGGTCTAGTCACAAGTAATCTTGATGAATATTCTGATAATCATGTTTTTTCCACTGTATCCTCTTTAAACCTCAATGAATCTATTTCAAACCTTAATACTGTTCAATGTAACTTCTCTTCTCCTAATAAAATGTGTTTCTCTATTTTTTACCAAAATGTACGAGGATTAAGGACCAAGCTTGAGGAACTCTTTATCTCTTATCAAGTTAGTAATGATTCTATTATTTGCTTCTCCGAGACCTGGCTGGCATTTTGAGCAGTGAAATGTTTCCTGATCATATTGTATACGTTTATTTATTTATTTAATTATTTCTATTTAACAGAAAAAAATTCCAATTACAAAATAGATAAAATAAAAGCACAGCAAAATGAATTATATAATAGCACAGCACAGATAAAAGTAATAAAAAATGCAAAAATTAGGAGAAAATCAATAAGAAAAATTACTGAGGGCTGAGAAGAAGACAGTTAACAAATCTTTTATAAACTAAATATGAAAGGGGGAATGGCCCAAGCTGAAGGTCATCATGGTTACGAGGTAATCTGAGCATGGGTGAGTGAAAATACACCAAACTACGTGCAAATGGAACATCAAAGATATTCGACGATCTTGTAGAATGCATAACGCGCCTCATATGAGCCTGGTTGACAAGGCGAGTATCGAGCAAACCACGGCAAAGCTTGTAAAGGAAAAATTCATCAAGGTAGAGTCGATGCATTTCCAGCGAAGGAATATTGAGGATAGCTAAGCGTGATTCATAGAAAATGTAAGGAATCTGGAATTTCATGAAGACGATCCTAGATGTGACCGTGACCTGATTGCTACTTATAAGGCTGATGGTGGTGGGGTTTTGGTTGCAGTTAGCAAAGGTCTACCTTGTTCTGCTTGTTTTGATTTTTTGTTTCTCCTACTTTAGAATGTGTTATTATCAAAATTTCTCTCCCTCATAATACAGCGTTCTTGATTTTGTCTAATTATATTCCCTGTAATTCACCGTTAACTGTTTATGAGACGTTTTTTGATGATCTATCCTCTTATCTAGTTTTGCGGTACCCTCACGCCAAAATATTAGTTTGCGGGGATTTTAACTTACCATACATAGAGTGGAAAAATTATCCTACTCCTATCTGGTCGGTTGACCCTTTTTGTATAACCCTGTCATCGTTCCTATCTCATTTTTCCTCCTTTTCTCAATTTAATCATATCCGCAATCCTAATGGTTGTCTCCTTGACCTTGTTTTATCAAATGTGCCAGTTAGCTACTTATCTGTATCTCAAGCCTTACATCTCTATGTTCCTCTTGATCGGCACCATCCTCTATCTGTAGATCTTATAATCGATGAAATTAAATTTAACAATCCTCATCCTACTCCAAAACTTAACTTTTTTAAAGCTGATTATGAAGCTTTTAATACAGAATTACTTTCAGTCAATTGGCTAGATTTCTTTAGAGGCCTAAATTGTGAGGCTGCTTTGGATAAATTGTACATACATATTTATGATCTTATTTGCTGTTTTGTGCCTCTTCAGGTATCCCGGTAAAGCAAATCAAAAGCCTTGGTTTACAATGCGAGTGCCTAGTGCCCTACGAGCAAAAGATAAGGCACGCCATGCCTTTTAAGCATTCGGCACCATTGAAGCAAGATGTAATTTTAGCAGGCTTCGTGCTAGCGCTAAAAAAGAGATCAGATATGCTCTGAAGACTTATTTCAGTGGTCTGGATAGCTCTCTTGTGGCTAATAATACAAAGCCTTTTTGGTCTCATATAAGGTCGCTGAAATCTTCTTCTTCCATTCCTAGTAAGGTCCGTTGGAAAGTGCAGAGGTTTCTTCTCCTCAAGAAGTTACTGACTCATTTGCCCAATTTTTTTCTTCAACTTTTTCTTCTCCCGCTGCAGCTGTGCATCCTGTTGTCTTACCTAATCATCTTCCCTTCCCAATTTCCTTTATTTGTACAGATGCATCTGAAGTCGAAGCTTTGATCAATGCTCTTGATCCTAATATCAGCCCTGGGCCGGATGGTTTGCCAAACATATTTGTAAAGTCGTTAGCCTCATCGCTTAGTTTTCCTTTACCTCTCCTCTTCAATCTAAGTTTGAGTACTGGTACTTTCCCTAACCCTTGAAAAACAGCTTATATTGTGCCTATTTTTAAAAGTGGTGATCCTACGTCAGTTTCCAATCACCGCCCTATTTACTTACTTTCCTGCTTTCCAAAGTTACCTGAACGGTTGGTTCATAATCGACTCTCAAACTCATTAGCTCCTATTATTGCTCCAGAGCAGCATGTCTTCTCAAAAAATACTCCACTACCTCTAATTTAATGGAGTTCACAAATAGTATTGCAAGAGCTTTGGATAACCAACTGCAAGTAGATGTGATCTTCACAGAGTTCTGCAAGGCCTTCGACATTGTGAATCATTTACTTCTTTGTCGTAAGCTTGAAGCTCTTGGCATCTCGGGTGCTCTTCTATCTTGTATGTCATCTTATCTATCGTATCGTCCCTATCGAGTAAGTCTGTCTGGTACAACGTCTAGTCCTTTTTATCCTTCATCTGGCGTTCTCTTTCTGTTGTTCATAAATGATCTTCCCTTTGTAATTAATTCCTCTTGCCTTTGTAATTAATTCCTCTTGCCTCTGCTGATGACTTCAAAGTATTTCGAGCAGTCAAATCCCATTTAGACTGTCAGCTCGTCCAAACTGATCCGAGTGCTCTGAATAAATGGTGTGCTTCAAACTATTTATGTCTTAACACTACTTAATGTCATAAAATGACTTTTTCTCTCAAGGACTCTCCTATTAATTTTAATTATATATTAAATGATGCTTACCTCTCGGAAGTGTTCAGTCATAAAGACCATGGAGTAACTTTTGATCCAAAACTCAAATTTGATGCACATATTTTAAATGTGATTACTAAGGTGTCTAGAGTTTCCGGGTTTATCCTTGGACATGTACATAAATCCAATAGCATCTCTTCTTCCGTCCGCCTATTTGTTTGTCTTGTTCGCCCTTTGCTTGAATACTGTTCTGTTGTCTGGTCCCCCGATATTCCTGTCAAGTGTCTTCTTTAGAAACTGTCCAAAGAAAGTTCACACGTTTTCTTTTCCTTAAGTTTAATTTGCCGTATCAGCCCTATGAAAGTCGTTTACCCTTCCTATCCCTTCCATCTCTAATATCCCGACGAACTTATTTGGACTAATGTTTTTTTTATAAACTCTGCTAGCAGCAAGTCCCGTTAAATATTTTTTCTGAGCTGCGTTTCCGACAAACATCTCGTTCATCTCCGTTGAATTCTTATTTCGCTATCCCATATGCTAGAGCTGATTTATATTTTTATTCACCAATTTGAAGAATCGTACGAAATCTTAATAATCTCGAGCTTGGCCCTTTCCCCTCTCCTTACATAGCATTTAAGAAAAAACTAAGGACTTACTACTAGTTTAACTCTTAACAATCGACATTTTATTATTCTTTTTCATTTAAATATTGCTGTAATTATTCTTTGCGTTCCATTTTGTTATTGGATTATTCAGTCTGTAGGATGGAATAAATAAATAATTAAATAATTTTGAATAAATAAACTCGAATTTATCAGAATAAATAAACTCGAATTTATCGTTTCTATCTTAGCTCAGTCTCGTTTATTTTGGAAAACACCTTGTACATAAATGAGCAAATATTAAGTGTTATATACTGTTTCTGATCTCATGCGTGATCTTTACATATTTTTTTGACAAAAAACATATACGAGGGTTTAATAATTATTAAAATGTAGCGCATATCATAAAATACGTTTAATATATCCTTTACCTTAATTTATTTTGAAATGTTTAGTTATATGAAGATTCGAGATGAATCACCCAATTTCCTCAAGAAAATCCATAATATGATAGGTACCGTTCACCTGAAAGATTTAGCACAATCACACTATTTATCAACCATTAAACTAGAAGTTTTTGAAATAGACGAGAGGATTAAGTACGTTTCATATGGATGCATACATAGATATAATTTTTATATCAAACTATTTATTTTGTACTGTTACTGCTGATCAAAACCTTGTTTGGACAGCTATAAGATTTTCAAATAATCCAATTACATGCATCCTAAATATTAAAGCTGTCAATACACCGAATAGTGACGGTGAAAAATTAGCGCTAAGGTCCAGTGTACTCCCCAACGAATGCAAGTCTCCAAGAATGCTTTGGGGAGTACCGTCCGCATGTACCCAAGGAAGTAGGGGCATTCGTATCGTTCCTCTGCGAATAGCATCCAACTACGTGCTGGCTTTACTTTTGATGTAATTTCAGCCGGAAGTTAGGATGCTATATCGTCGCAGGTTCTTGAATTGCTAAGTGACCCAAGGTTATCGAGGGAAGGCAGCCAGGAAGAAAAATGGCTGTCGCAAACCGAGTCGCGTGGCTCATTGTACCTTTGAGCCAATGAAGGACGAGAAGGGGAAGAAATACGATACAGGGGATCAGGTCCCCAGTACCGGTAGCAACGGGTAATGAGTTAGCAGCCTCCTGGCCTTTGTCATGCAGCAACTGCAATGTTATAGAAGTCGTGAACTTAGCTTCAGTGACAGGTATATCTGCAAGCGGTCTCGGGGCCCGACGGAAAAAATTCATGCTAGCTTAGAACCTTGTTGGTGCAACTACTGTGGAAACAAGGGATCAAATATGCGGAAAGACCGCAAACCCTAGAAATTAAGCCGCAGCAAACATTAGGCTCCGATAGGGGAACCAATATTTTTAGTGGTAACAACGTCGCTTAAAAAATCAGAACATAATAAAAATGGACATAAGTGCATGGTCCAAGCAATCATAGCTGCGGCTTTTGAAGGCAGCAAGGAAACTATGCATACCTGGGAGCGCCCTGTGCGAGTGGAACAAAAACGATCGATCCATGAACAAAATGGAAGACAGCCCAAAAGAGAAGTAAGGAGAAGTTTTGCTGTCACGCGACGCTCTTGTTGCTGTCACCCAAACAAATGAGGCACCAGAGTTGGAAACATCATGGCTCTTGACCGCTTTGAAAGGGAACAACTTATATAGACAGCGAGGGAATATTGTCAAACAATTGAAGAATTGCAAAGTACATAAAATTATCAATAAGAACGTCAGAAATGGGGTTGTTGAGCTACAGAATCTCATGGATCATATCATACACTACAATTGGAGGTGACAAGGTAAAAAAAACCCCAAGAACCTAGTGGAGCGTCAGTATCTCCAGCTTCTTGTAGTGCTGAAGTGGATATTACAAGTCCGTTTAAACTGGAGCGGTAGACTGCTACCTCAGCGAGCGAAAAATTAGTGCCCAGCTGGAAATAACCTTTCCTCGTGACGAGTAAACACGCTGACAGCTAGCATTTCGGTGTCGTGGGGCAGGTTCTTTCCACCAACACGCAAGGACCCACTTAAAAAAATGCACGCTTACGATTTGCTTTCACTTGGCAACTGGGCACGTTTGCCAGGTGCTTAAGGCCGAGGAGATTCTTTATCTAGTACTAGTTAAATGTTTTTTACTTCGATAAATCAACAGTGCAAATAATCCAAAGGCTAACTCGGGACTGCTGGTATGGAGGAGCCCGATAGCTTCCCGCCGTTAGGGGACCCCGGGGAGAGTAGCAATATGAAATTGGCGGCTATCGCCAATAAAAGAAGACATACGAGAAAGCTCCGCAGATGAGGGGCTGTTACGAACGAGCGAGTGGAACTCCCGCCTATCGTTTAGCGCCAAAAGTATCAGCCAATGACGCCAATCTACATCACGGCAGATAAACAACATCATGATAACCATGTACGTTGGGGCTGCTGTGAAGCTTCAACATATGGGTGACGCGCACATGGCAGCGAGTAACCACAAGCGAGAAGCTCTATGTAAAAGCAGGCTCATGGAATAGTGATCATGTGAAAGCTTTCGCCTGCCGACTGAGAGCTGCAGCGAATATGGGGGCGAAAAGCTTTCCTCGCTCATATGCAACGTATTTCCCCCAAGCTGGCTACAATAATATCGTAATATTGCAGAATGGCTCTCATCATCTACAAATTTGTAAGGTGAAGCGGGGAGAGAAGTTCACAGAAAATGAGAACTCACGTTCTCATCGTCTCAGCGATTTTAGCGGCAAACTAGACCAAAAGCTCATTTCGCGACCATTTATAAACAATTTATGGAGTACGTTCAGGGAGTCGGTATTCAAGTCCAAAAGGGAGCGTTCTACTACCCAGTATTTTAACCGTACGTGCAATAACGCGATTCAAGTTCGAGTTCTAAGTGCTGTTCAGTAGTCGACAACATGGTGAGGGGTAAGGCGTTGGCTTCTGCCGCGATCCTCAATCGGCCTTTTGGCGTTTTTTGGCTCGTCCAGATGTTACCTACTTCAGGCTGGCTGATAGTAGATGAATCCAGTTGTAAACTAAATTAGAATAAATTCAGTTGTGATGTTAATGTTTTAAAAAGATGAATGATACAATAAAAGTAATGCTTTAAAGTTAACTCTCGTCTTTTTTGTTCTGGTTTTGATGGTCAGAGTAGCAGGTAAGTGGTGTTACAGCGAGTTCTCTCTCCGGGAGCCTTGATGATGTATATAGGATACACATCAAATGAGCCAGTTCATACCAGTATACAAAGGGTATACTGGTTATGTAACAGGGCGTAAAACTCAATTAGTCGGTCAAACAAGAAGTGATTCGACTTCGACTTGAAAATCAGGAATTGAGACTACGATTAAAAACCTTCGAAGATATGTACAAGAGAGGGAAGAAAACTCAAGATGCAGAACCGGCACAACAAATAAATACGGAAACTAGGGCAAAGAAAGCTGTCAAACAAGTCAACCAAGAAAAAATACTAAGTGTTGGAAGTGCTAACGATAGCCAAATCTATTATGCAGCGCTGGATGTACTCCAACAAGAAATGGACGTTGAAGAAAGTATTGAAGGTAGTGCTAATCAAGATAACAATGATAATTTTATCCTTTACACTACAAATCAAAATAAGGAGAAGAAACCAGCTCGCAGTTCTGCTGGTCCTTCTCAAAAAGTTTCCAAAATACAAGAAAGTTCCGCCAATTAACGTGTTCGGTCAAAGCGGAAAGGATATGGTTCGGCTATTGGCAGCCAAAAATAAATGAAATAATTTCAAGACTGAGCGTTAATGCCGAAAAATTAACAATCAGAACGAAATCACTGGTTAATATCAAATCAGCTAAGAACGCACTGAATTCTGGGGAGGTTCCACACCACCTATACCCCGAAAAGTGAGAAGAACCAGAACTTTTTGTTGAAGGGCTTGGACTGCGGAGAAGATACCGTCGATCTTCTTCAGGTGCTCAAGGAAGCAGCGCCTAAAATTGAATTTATTTCTGTTAAAACCGCAACAAGAAATTGACGCTAGAAAAAAAAATTTACCACTATTTGGTGCAGATTTCAAATAAGAGTAGTCCAAATGCTCTTCAACAAATAACATACTTGAGCTTCCGAGTGGTGAGGTGGGAGCACCTCCAGAAAAGAGAAGTGAATCAGTGTTATCGGTGTCAAAGGTTTTGACATTCAGCTGTCAACTGCGCCATGTATTACCGACGCGTCAAATGCAAGGACGTTCATGCTCCCGGTGGGTGCATATTGGCTCAGACGGAGCCAAAAGAGAAATCATACTATGTTAACTGCGGATTTTCGGTCCCGGCATCATATCGAGGATGGTCCTGATATCAAGATGTGGGAGCAAAATTTGTCCCAAAGTAACAATTACACCGAAGTGTCTTAGCTTCAAACTTCGTCAAGCCCGGAGTATCGTTTGCACTCGCCGCTAGAGGACCAACAGAAAATGCGGTAAATAATGTAAGTGGCACTAATGAGCTGTTTCTCAAAATTTACCAGCAACTGAATTCTTTATCGCAGAGACTCGGTAAACAAGATACAAAAATTAATTTTGTTTTTCAGCGTTTAAGTCTTCCAAATGCCTCAAAATAACTTGTCATCCACACATTCCCCCTAGATAGGATCCGTCTCAATGTCTAACAACGTCAACTCCATTGTTACTATGCATCGACGTGATTATCTCCATGAATTCATTGTTAAGCAAAATCCTGACATCATGCTTCTCACTGAAACCCACCTCAGTTCATGGCACTCCATGACATTTTGAATTCGTAAGAACCGAGTTCGCGTGAATTCGTAAGAAATGATAGGGTTATAGGTGATGGGGCAGGTGGCACCGGGATATTGGTTCGAAGAGCCTATTGTTTCCAAAATATTGAAAATGGCGAATTCAAAGCTTTGAATCTCTTGGTGTCCGTTATCAAAATCTCACTGCCAGGTGGGATAACCTCTTAGTTATCTCTGCCTATGCAACTGGTGGAAATGTTAAGCTCAAGGAGGAGCTCAATCACTTGTTTGAAATACTCGAATTGAACAGGCTGTATAGTGATTCTATTCTTGCTGGTGACCTGAACACCAAGCATACATCATGGCTGAACGCCACCAATAATCAAAGAGATGTATTCCTGAAATCGTGAATAACAGAGAACCAAATTGAATACAGGTGCAATCTATATGGGTCCGAGCTCCCAACATACCCTAGGAAAAATTCATATTTGGATCTCTGCATGGCGGACGCAAGACTTGAGTTCAGCTTTAATAGTCCTCACCAAAAACTGCAGATGCTTCCTTAGGATAGCGACCATAACACAATCGTAATGGAAATCAATCATCACAGTGATGATTTCTTCCTCATTCCAGTTCAACATGAAAATCATTGGTTTAATTTAAAAAAAAAAACAAGCTGGGTAAACAGACTTATGCTCATGTCAGAAGGGTTTTGTACCCAACTTCTCGGAAATGCAGTTGCCAGCAATGAATGACGTCAAGAAATATGTCAAAGAGATGTACACGTTCAAAGGAACATGCATTGTTTTTCTACTTTCAACGGTCGCCATTTTGTTGCAAACCGACAAAAATCACTCAAATCATGAATTCTCAAAAATGTTAATGTTATTGACCTTATTGGAAAATTTCAAGAAGATCAAGTCAAAACTGCAGTGACTGATTAGATGGAAAGTCCATACAATACCAAAATCATGTGTTATTGTTGTTGTAATTGGAGAAATTTCAAACGGCTATAACTTCCGTGTATATCATTCGATTTTCATCAAACTTACAAAGTTTAAGAACGCTTAGTAGGACTACGTAAATATCGAATTTCGTCCAGTTTAAGGGTACCGACGCGATTTTAATGGGGAAAATGTGAAATTCGAATATCATACTATTATTAACAAAGTTGAGTGAATTTCGACTTCTAAGGTATTTGTTGTTGTTGTACTCATAAACACCTACCACCATAATTTTTTCCAGATTTTTCGGATCACAGGTGTCCAATCGCGAAGGGGGGACACAAATTTTTCGTGTATTTCCCCTCGCTGCGCGTCCCTCGAAGCAAAAAATATCAAATTAAGGCCTGTTTTGAAAAGTTCTCATCAAGACCTTTCATTTTATACCTAACCGGCTACCTTTGATGACATTTTTTTTGTGGGGTAACTCCCCTATAATATGAGACCACCCCCCCTTAAATACCTTATAAAATTTTTTGTAGTTGAACTTTGAAGAAAGCATCACTTTACACCTGCATACAAAATTTGATGTTTCTAGCTTAAGTAGTTTGCGAGAAAAAGTGCTGTGACACACGGACGGACGGACAGACAGGTCGCGAAACTAGTAGGGTTTTGTAAAATTATTTTACAAAACCCTAAAAACAGTCTGGGGAAAGTTTCAAAAGAAGTTTAATTGCGAGTACCAGAAGCAATGTCCTACTTCTGATGATGGCAACGCTTGCTCAATGCTTCCTAATGACAGGAATATAACTAACGGCGAAATAGATCTCTATTTGTCGAAGTTAGAGAAGCTGACGTTGGAAACGATTGAGATAGTAGTTTCCAGAATTAAACATCGAAACAATATGGAAAGATATGAAACACCAACCATTGCAAGGTTGAAAAGATTGAAAAGCCTTCTTCTCACACGAGTCAACAATATTTATCAGCGATTTTTAGACTACAACCATCCCTCGTTGAATTTGTTGAAATTACACCAAAAGAATGTCCGGAACTTAATCCGTTCATACTTCAGGAGTGAGGTTAGCAACCGATTGGCGGAAAAACTGAGGGGTAGTAGCCCATAGAACCCAGATGGCGTTTTCGCGAAAGTGAATAGCATATTCCGTAAGAAGTCTCGAGTGAAGGTATCGAATCTTGAAGTCACAAGTAATGAGATAAATCTTCTCGAAAGGGCTGGTATCGAAATTTATAGTACGACTCCGGATAGAAATGGAACCAGGATTATATGTGAGGGATTGCATAAACTTGCCCTGATTGGAACATATTTTGAATTGGTTCATCTACCAAACCCTGAGAAAGGAAATGAAATATTTTCAGAGGTCGTTGAAGCAAAAGCTTTCGACTTCAAGCTTGAACGGCCAATCAATTCTTCATTTCAATGAAACATTAGCATACGACCTCATACCGAGCTTGAATCTTATTCATTACTTTGTGAGCTATGAAGACTTGTGTTTCATATTTCGCAGGATAAACAACAAAAAATCATGTGGTACTGATGGTATTCCAAATGTAGTTCTCCGACATTGGCCTGAGGTTACTATTAGGAATTATTGCATATTGTTCAACAACATGTTGAGCAATTCATATTTTCCAAATGAGTGGGAAAAGGCTGAGGTATTTCCGATCTTGAAGGAAGGAAAAGACTCCATGCTCTAAAAGCGAATGCCCAATCAGCTTGCTGCCTAACATCAGCAAGGTGTTTGAAGTGATACTAACTAAAACATTAAACACCCACATTGAGAAATATGAGTTGATACCGAATTGCCAATTGGGTTTTCGTGCCAAGCATTCGACCATACATGCACTAACGAAAGTAATCTCAGACATCTGTTGGAAAATAAATGATAGAGAATGTGTTGAAGCGTGTCTCATTAATATGGAGAAAGCCTTTGATACGGTGTGGTTAGATGGATTAGCTTTTAATCTCCTTCAGGACAGGTTCCCCCGACATCTTGTCACCATGATGTGCAATATGTTATACGGAAAACCATTTGTTGTAACTCATGAAAATCTGAAAACAATGCGCGAATGCAAGGTCTTGAATGGTCTACAGCAGGGAACAGTTACTGCGCCTCTGCTCTTCTCAATCTTCATTCACAACCTATTGAACGGCCTTGGTTTTAACGTCTCGCCAACGCGATCATTGGTAGAGTTTGCTGATCATCTGATCATCTATATGGCAGACCGAAAAGCTACAATAGTTCAGAGCGATCTTCAAAAACTGTTCAATTATGTACAGCTGTACACTGATAGTTGGCGAATGAAAATCGATGCACTGAAATACGAACCAATCTTGTTTCGGACAACGCTGCAGGGGGTCAGTCAAGACCGAAATGTAATTGGAAAGATTTCCACATCATGGCTGGCGAGGGTAGTCCAGAATGGGTTCCACATAAATCCTGTGTTCGATACCTCGGTGTTCATCTCGATCAGTATCTGTACTATACTGAACATGTGAAAATCATGCTCAGTAAGGTACAAACAGTAGTCATGGCCCTACAAAGACTCTTTCATTTCAAATACATTGATCTAAATTATCTGTTACAAGACCCTGGTTGGATGTCAGATCTGATACAACCAGAGTGCTAGCACTATGGAAAAACTAAGAGTTTGTCGTAATGGAGCAGTGACCCAATCAAACTGCTCTAAAATTTTCCTATCTCCGTCACCTCCACAGCATGGTGATCAAGAAAATTGAAATTCTTACAAGAAAAAGGAAGACAGTTCTATTAAACGCATATGGCTATAGGCGGCGACAAGTAGACATTAAGGATTATTTAGCTTAGAATTTTTCTTTTCTAAATATCTAATGTCTTCTTTTCAAAATAATCCAGAACTAATAAACGCCTCGCACACCGATTTTGTTTCAAACCAACGTGATATCAAAGAAAAACGACGATATATTATTACACATTATCCATTATTGCTTCTTTACATCGGAAATGAATTCAAATTTATCAATAAAACCGCATTATGATAATATTAGCTAAAAACATAAACAACTATATGTGTATTCGTACACAATTGTCAATTTCTATTCATTAATTGTGCGCACCCACGCATAAAAAAAATATCGTATGCAACCTACCTTGAGGCTTGCATCGAAAGACAGGTGTGAAGTGTTGTGATGTTCCTCGACGCATGGAGTCAAAGAGCAAACGTGAGTGAGATGTTTCAATTATCTCAAGTAAGATTAGTCTAGAAGCTAAGAAGTGTAAAATGTGGTTGGCAAATATTATTCTAATCGGTTTAAATGGATTTGTTGGTGTTCAAGTATCTGTCGCCATAAGAAGATAGTCAAATAGAATTGGTCTAAATAGAGGTTGTGAATCAATGTGCTGCTAGAAATATTGTTTGATTTACTCGAAATAGTGTCTCGGTCCTTTCTGATGATGTTCCTGAGTTTTATTAACGTCTCGTAGAAGTCTGAGTTGATGTCTATTTGTTGATGAGTAGTCGTGATTACATTTCTGTTATTTGCGCCATCGCGAGAGGACAATTGGCCGTGGAGTTCTCTGGCTCATGGGGGAAGGCCGGATTGCCTACTCACCAGCAAATCCTAAATCTCGTGAGAAGAGGAGCCTTTTACGCACCTCGGCCGCAGACAACTTGAGAGTTCTTATTGTGGAAGAAGTCGCTGTGATAGGGTGTGCGCTATTTTTAAATCATCCGGCACTCACAAACGGAAAATCATCGTCCACACAGAATGTTGGAGTCGCAGCGGCTACTGCTAATAGGAGTTCTCACCTCGGTGCCGTATTTTTTTCAAGTAACAGAAAATTTATTTGCATGCATGTTCGTTTCCGTGACTTATTAGAATCTTGTATGAATTTTGAGTCACATAGGCTTGGAATTGAAAGGGTCGATTGAAAGAGATACGATCCGGAAACGTCTCATGAAAATTTATACCCAAGCTGGAGTTGCGGAAGACCTCAAATTTGCTTTTGTAACCGTTTCCAAGCGTATTAATACTCGAGATTTCCTAAATCAAAATAATACGCCTCCGGGGACAGTTGTTGTTATTATCACTTTACCGGAGAGATATGATTTCTTCTTTGTATCTCAATCAGTTCGCCAAGGTACTGCAACTCCAACTCACTATAGCGTTGTGAATGATAATATTGGGCGGATCCCGGTAAGATGCAGATTCTCACTTATAAGATGACACATTTGTATTATAATTGATCGGGCACAACTCCTGTTCCGGCCATTTGCCAATACGCTCCCAAACTCGCATTTTGGTGGCGCAGAGTATTCCATTTTGGTGGCGCAAAGTATTCTCCAATCTTCATCCAATTTGTTGGAGAAGAACTTGTACCCCTTGTAGGAAGGAAAGAAAAGATTAAATTTGTTTTTTTTTTTTTTACTTAGGCTTATTGAAATAATTAAATTCTTGTTACCTTTTTAGGTCTTTGTAAAAAATTTTTTTACAAAGACCTACTAGTTTCGCGACCTGTCTGTCCGTCCGTCCGTCTGTCCGTCTGTCCGTGCGTCACAGCTGATTTCCTCAGAAACTGTAGAAGCTAGAATGCTCAAACTTTGTGAAAAGGTCAAAAGTGATAGTCTCTCAAAAGTTAAGGCCTTAACAAAAATTTAAAAAATTTTTAAGGGGGGTCCCCCCTAATAACGAATTGGCCCTTAAAATTTTTTTTTCATCAAAGGTAGTCAAGTGGGGTATCAAATGAAAGGTCTTAATTAAAACTTTGAGAATCTGAAATAAAAAAATCATTTTATGAATTAGGGGGTCCAGGGGAAGGCAAAATGTATCCAAAATTTGTGTCCCCCCCCCCTCGCGATTGGACACCTTTCAGCCGAAAAATCTGAAAATTATCACAAACGTGGACCTTTATGAGTACAAGGGCAACAAATACCTTAGGAATCGAAATTCGCTCAACTTTGTTAATAATAGTATGATTTGTAGATTTTACATTTTTGCCCATAAAATCAAAACGGTACCTTTAAACTTCTTGCAATTATATAGACTAACATAAGATATATATGTTCACAAAATTTAATTGAGATCTAATCATAACCAAGTGAGTTATAGCCATTTCAATTATATGGAATTACACCAACAATAACTCGTGTTTATGGTTGATATAGGGTTTTCCAATAAGAGGTGTTATTTTGATATAACAAGAAAAATGCCATTTTTAATACAACTGATCGAATGTTTATTTCATTATAAAGAAGAAGATATGCCGTTAATAGCAATAATTGACATTGAGCAAATAACCACTACGACACGCTTGCAGGACCATATCCTCTTCATGAAATTTTGCATAACAAAATCGCAAATTCCATCTTTGAGATCTTGAATCGACGCTGGGCTATTGGCATAGGCCTTCTCTATCACGTGGCTCCAAAGGAAGAAGTTGCAAGGTGTTAAATCAGAAGATCTATTCAACATAACACCTCTTATTGGAAAACCCTATATATATTTAAAATTGACTTAGGCACTTTTATTTTCTTTCAATTTGCATGAAAATTTGAGGAATAGTGTTTAATTCAGAAAAATCATTTAAGCTAGATTAAAATGGCAGCTGCATTGTGCTTATGAAACAAACTGTGCATCTTTTGTATAAATTTGAACGATTTCATATCTAAGTATTGGTTGAATAATTCAAGTTATCGATTCACGCCATTAGAAAACTTGCTTCTAACCCTAGGATGTTTACAAAAACCTTCTGGTAGGAGCACTCTCCTGCTTACTCAACTTGTTTTTAATATATTCTTAGTTTTAGGTTTGATTATATAATCTTTGTCAAACAGTTAATCATATACCAGTCATGTGATGCGTTGATTTCTTTTTTTTGGGTTATAAGCTTTTCATCGAAAATCATGCATGGTATTCTATGGTCGAAACGTGATAAATAATTGGTATTAATTCGTGGTAGTTTGGCAATGGTTTCCTTCTTTCTATTAGGGGAAAGAAAAATTATGCCAAGACTATTTAATAAAGAAATGATGAGTTAAACGGACATCTCGGTCTTTCCATTCCGTTGGATCTGACCGGGTATACGACCCGGTACGGTGGCCGGCTATCACGACCAAACATGAGCCAGCCACCGGGCACATATTAACCTGCTTTTTGTTTCAGGTAATATCGCGGGTTGAGTGGCCCCGAGCAAGGTGCGTTTTTATGGCATAGAGTTATGTGATCGAATTGCATATCTCTATGACATAAATTGGTCAACGGGGTACTTCTCCTCTGATGGGAAGGCTCATGCGAGTTATGTTGTATGAGTTTTCCACTCAGAAGAGAAATACCTGGCCACTGCAACACTTATGGATTTTGATCCGGTTGGGGAGTGCGAGGGAGCACCATCACCACCCGGTTGTCCCACTCTTATTTGTGGGCCATGAGCCTCGTCGGGTTACGACGAAATTACCCTAAGTCCGCCCATTTTTATTTGTTCCACTTGGTCTCTGAATAAGTCATTTCCCCTCTTTGTGGTTGCCTACAATTTTTGCGACTTCAGTCGCCTTTCTTTTTGAGACCCCAGAAATTCGTGAATGCGAAATTCTTTTGTAGTGGGTTCTTGTGCTGGGGGAACGAACCCGCTCCGCGACACCGCAATGCTAGCCTGCCGGCGCATTCACGCGTCCCCAGACAAGGGCATTTTCGGCGGATACCTTCCTCTACCGAGGCAGCAGACCACCGCTGCAGTCCTTCACGGACTTGTATTTTATCTATTCACTACAAGTTTTCGAAAGGAAATGTCTTCGTGCATGTACTAGTTTGTACCAAAAGCCTTCTACGCAATCATATCGCAAGATCTTAGCTGTGAGTGAAAACCCTTGGATTTCACAGCCGTTCTACCCTACAGACGGGCAAATTGCGACTTGCCTACCTACTGGCTTCGTTCCTCCAGAAGCATTCGTGTATTTGGACATGAATCGATATGTTTTTGATTCTGACGGTGTCCCAGTCATATATCACATATATCGACGGGCCACCGATAAGAAGATAAAATATTCTCCGAATTTGAGTTCACGAGACCAACAATTCCAATGGAGATACTCATTTGCTAGAGTCGTTGAAGCTGATCGAGCTGAGACGGGGCAATCTAGGTATTGGTGGCTGAATGACGATGTCTAAATTATTCATGTTTATTTTCTGTTTTTATGTTTTTCGTTATTTAATTTGGGAGTGCCAGCTCATTATTGCTATATTTAGTGTTGCTGTTTATTTGTGTTAAATAAGGGATAGGTTAGATATATGTTATGTTCATT
This sequence comes from Odontomyia ornata, assembly GCA_963969285.1. NCBI lineage: Eukaryota > Metazoa > Arthropoda > Insecta > Diptera > Stratiomyidae > Odontomyia > Odontomyia ornata. The sequence continues at coordinate 92,563,993 of OZ017741.1, read as the reverse complement.
TTATTAGGTTAAAGGTTAAACGCGTAGGTTAGGAATATTGTGGTTGAACTTTTTAGTGTAAGATAAGATTTTATTATAACTAGGTTATAAGATATTAGGTGTAGAATGAAAGTTCACTATTGTGTTAAAATTATAAAAAAAATTGGAATTTTGTTTGTTGGTTTTTTCTCCTTTTTCCAATCAAATCATAAAATATGTAATAACCTTCATTAATTTGAATTTGCTCTAGTTTTTTTTTTGATAAAATGTTTTTAACTGATAACGTATAAATTTAGAGAGTCATTTGGGCCATTAAGTGTTTGTGTTGCTATTGTTTGGAATATTCTTTATATTCTTTTAAAATTTATAACGATTAGTATTGAATAAAACGCTTTTTGACTTTGAAGACCGAGGTAACTGACCGAAGGGCATTGGATTATTGGATGTGAGACGCGACGGCCTTTCCGAATGAATCACGCGCGATTTGGGACACGAACCCGTCATGGAAGCGGATGGTATTGGTGCCCCCCTCGTACCCTTCCCAACCAGATCAAAGATCTAACGATAACGGCCATGTTGAGCATCCCTGGGAAGAGCCCCGGAAACAAACGAAGAGGAAGCCACACTCGATGGCTAGTTCATTTTAGCGGACGAGCCCACCAACGTTGTTGGTCCCATACCCGGTGGAGAAGAAAAGAGAAGACCAGTTTGGGTACAATTCAACAAATTGTTTTGTTTTTGTTTGGTTTGCTAAAGAATCAATTCGAAAAATACAAATCTGTAGTAGAGTCTCCAACCATATTATAAAATCAACATACAAATATTTTCTTTTAAAAGTATAAATGTCTTATAAATTGTACGTCTTGAAAGAAACAATACTTGGGGCATATAAGTCTATCCAAACATTGAAATTTTAATGTTATCAAATGGCAAATTAATAAAGGAAAGTTATTTGTTTTACCAGGGCTTCTTTAATATTCTGTTTCGATATTCCGTTTGCTGGGTGCGATATTTATTTCGTTCTCCGATGCTCAGAATGCTGCGTAAATAAGACAAGCCTGGAATTGAGATTTTGCCTACTTCTAAACAAGTCGAGCAAGCAGGACAGTGCTCCTATCAAAAGGACACCCTAGAGTTCCAAACAAGTTTTCTGATGGCATGAATAGATAACTTGAATTATTCATCAAATAGTTATGGTAGAAATCTTTCAAATTTATCCCAAAAATGCTGAGTTTCTTTCATAAGCACATAATAGCCTACTCGTAGGTAAATTTATAAATTTGTGTCAAAGATCAAGACGTTTTATTGTTTTTGTGATTTCATACAGTTAAAATGGCTATAACACACTTGATTTTGATCTGATATCCATAAAGTTTTGTAAGCATAAGACCTTACGTGAAATTGATAAATCATACCTGTTATTAACAAAGCTGAGTGAATTTTGATTTCTGAGGTAATTGTTGCCCTTGTTCTAGTAAACATCTATTTCCGTAGCTTTTTTCCGCGAGGGGAGGCACAAAAATTTCACCTGGATGAATATTTTGTATATCATGTCCTAAAATTTCTTATCAATACCTTACCTATGATACACCCCACTCAACTACATTTGATAAAAAAAAGTTAAGGGCTACTTCAGCATGAAACTAGTAGGTCTTTAAAAATAAAATTTTTACAAAGCCCTTAAAAATGTCAGTTTTTTTTCTTTTTGAAGTTTATTGTAATCTTGTGTTTCTATTTTTTAATTGAGCTGCAAAAATATACAAATTGAGTGGATATTTTATTTAAAAAAAATGAAATTAATCACTATATGATACAATGAGGCTCGAATATTATCTTTAATATTTTTACAGCCTGCTCGTGAAGACCTCTTCAAATGGCTTCATATAAAATTGAAAGAAAAAAATCTGCAGCCAACACCATGGTTCATAGAAAAAGTTGTGCAGGTATACGAAATGCTTCTGGTTCGTCATGGTTTGATGGTTGTTGGTGGGCCAATGGGTGGGAAAACAACAGCGTACCAAGTTCTTGCTGAAGTTCTTCGCGCTATCAGAGCGGATGACGAGGCTACAAGTACAGAATATCCTGCCAACTACAGGATAATCAACCCTAAAGCAATAACAATGGGACAGTTGTACGGTAGCTTTGACCCAGTCTCCCACGAATGGAGTGACGGGGTTTTAGCAAAAACATTCCGAGAAATGGTTTATGGAGCCACTGATGAACGGTACTGGATAGTGTTTGACGGCCCAGTTGATGCAGTATGGATTGAAAATTTGAACACGGTGCTTGATGACAACAAAAAACTTTGTCTCATGTCTGGAGAGATAATTCAAATGACAAAAATGATGAATATGATGTTTGAGCCTGCAGACTTGGAACAAGCCTCGCCAGCCACGGTTTCCAGGTGCGGTATGATCTACATGGACCCGGCGCAACTAGGATGGACAAGCTTGCATAAGAGTTTCGTGAACACCCTTCAGTCCCTTTTAAATGAGATATATTTGGGTCTGTATGAAGAGTTAGTCCAATGGCTGGTGCCTGCTGCGCTACACATCCTCCATGATTGCAAGCCAATGCTCGAGACCTCCCCAATGTATCAATATCAGGTAATTATTAAATAGCCATTAATTGAAGTTCATCATTTTCACTGAGTAGTCATTACACAAAAAAATTCGGAGGAGTTGAACTGGAAATAATTTCTCTTTTAACTCCTTTTCATTCGCTAGGGTAAAAGTTAATGAATACGACACCATTTCAGATGCTGTCAACATTCTTCCTACATTTCTTGCAACAAACGAAGCAATACAACCAGACTTGGTTCCAGCAAACATTCCTCTTCTGCTTCGCTTGGGCATATGCATCCTTCCTGACCAGTGAGTGTGCATACTAATTCCTTTCTGTGTAACATACTTTCTAATACATGCGAGTACAAAGTTCATAAATCCTTTTAAATTTTATATCCGTTCGTCTGCAGATGAAGGAGCAAAAATCTTCGATGCACTTATTCGCAAAATCCTTTACGGAGCCAACGATAACTTTCCACGGCCCAAATACTTTTCCCTGAATCGTGGTCAAATGTTTCCAGAAAAGCAATTGCTAACCGACTACAGATACGACGAAGTGGAAAATTGGTGGCCATGGTTGAAGAACGATGAAGTCAATTTTCCCGATGAAGCGCAAATCAGTGAACTCATAGTTCCCACCAAAGAGACTGGCTTCATTACATATTGGTTGAATTTCTGTATTAATAAACCATTACCGATGCTTGTCGTTGGTCCAACAGGCACGGGAAAGAGTGCCGTCATTTTTAATCACATTAAGGATTTACCGAAGCAGAGTAACATCATCAACGTGGTCAATTTCTCCGCGCGAACGACAGCACAGCAGGTCGGTTTTGATTGTATTTTCATATTTACAGCTCATGACGCCAGCGAACCAATCAATTTAACACTTCCGCAGGTTCAGGAAACAATAATGTCGAAGCTGGATAGAAGACGGAAAGGAGTATTTGGGCCACCTGTGGGCAAAAAGGTACTGTCCTTGTTCAAGCTAACAAAAGGTGTTTTATGGGAGTATTTTTAGTGCATTGTCTTTTGTGACGATGTGGCGATGCCTTCAAAGGACACTTACGGATCCCAGCCGCCACTCGAGCTGTTGCGGCAATGGTTAGATCATGGATATTGGTCTGACTTGAAGGACACATCAAAGATTGAGCTAGTTGATTTGGTAATTAACAATCTATTTTCTAAAATAAACTTTTAAATTCGTATTCTTGATTTTAGATTTTCCTTGGGGCGATGGGAGCACTTGGAGGGAGTAATTACATATTTCCTCGTTTATACCGACATACATTTGTGGTCGCCGTTGATGGATTTGAGGATTCTACTCTAATTAGAATATTTAACACTATTGGAGACTGGCACTTCCGTAAAGACTTTCCCGAAAAGGTCGCTCTATTGGCGAGGGTAAGAATCGTAACGAATATGCATTTTTAAAATTATCATGGAACCTCATCTCTAGGGATTGGCAGAAGCTATGGTGGCGACATACAGGAGTGCAGTGAGTTTGTTCCTGCCTACACCAGCAAAATCTCACTACACATTTTCATTGCGGGATGTATCGCGTGTGCTGCAAGGAGTTGTCCTTGTGCCGCCCAAACGTTTGCCAACTCCTGAGAAATTAGGGAGATTGTGGGCGCATGAAAGTTACCGTGTCTACTATGATAGGTAAGGTTTGAAATACAACCCTTAACAAAATGCGCTTATAAATCATCCTTCAGACTGATTGAGAAGAAAGACCGCGACATACTTCTGCAAATAGTCAAAACCGCCTGCAAAGATAAATTGCGCTTCACTTTGGAACAGGCCATGGAAGACCGCGTTGAACCTGGGCAAGGAGTAACTGACGATGATTTGCGAAATCTTTTCTATGGAAACTATATGGAGCCTGATGCGGAACCGAAAATCTATGATGAGGTGGAAAACTATGACAAACTCGAACAAGTTATGAAGTACTACCTGAAGGAATACAATTCATTCTCTAATTCACCCATGGATCTAGTCTTGTTCCGATTTGCTATTGAACACGTTTCAAGGTAACTTCTCACTTTCAATATGAATGATTTAAAATACCAATTAGAGGAAAAATGAGACAAACAAGAAGTAAAAAAATTTCACAAACTTACGTCCTTGTACCTTTTCTTCTTGTCAATGTCTTCCTATTTCAAAAACTACTTTAGGAACAATTAGGAAAATTTTTCCTAGATCAATCCTGTAACCCAATATGCACTGTATGTATTTCAGAGTATCACGTGTTTTACAAATGCCTCGAGGTAATATTCTGATGGTAGGATTAGGTGGCTCCGGACGCAGGAGCTCGGCCAAATTAGCAGCCAGTATAGCTGATGCTGAACTATTAACAATCCAGATAACTAAGACATACTCGTCGGTTGAATGGAGAGATGATATCAAGCGAATTCTGATGAAAGCCGGAATGGGAATGAAGCCAGCAGTTTTCTTGTTCAGTGACACACAAGTAAGCTCATTTCCTATGGAAACAATAGTGAGATGGCTTGCAGTCAGTATACCTTCAGAAAGGACTTTATTTTTTCTGACTGCAAGTTTTCAAAGATTGGCTTTCACATGCTATCTTGTGATATGGCTTTCGGTTTCAGGTCGTATATGAATCGTTCGTTGAGGACATAAATGGAATTCTGAACACTGGAGACTTGCCCAATTTATACCAGTCAGATGAAAAAGGAATCATACTTGACGCGATGCAGACTTTAAGCAAGCAGTTGGTAAGTAGAGCATTCATTATCAAAAGGGAATAAATGGATTTCACTAAACAGTTTAAATTTGCCATGCATGTGTGAAAATCTAAACATGAAAAGCTCTGTTAAAATCTTTCAGTTGGATTATTTCCATGTGTGAGGTACAATTTCAAAGAATATTTTAATGTTTCTTTACAATTTTACCTCACACATGGAAATAATCCAACTGAAAGATTTTAACAGAACTTTTCATGCTTAGATTATCACACGTACATGGCAAATTTAAACTGTTTTCTTCTTCCTGTTCTTTAGGATTCGGTATTTATTGAGTAGGAGCTAATCTAGCTCTAGTTCAATTCCACTAAGTTTATAAAATTAATAGAGTCGACAGTTATTTGATAAGATAAGACTGATATTCAGACTAGTGAATCGAAAAAAAAGATCAGCATTTTTTACAGCAGGAGAAAAAATCGCGAAACGTATCTCAGACTTCAATCGTAGGGCTCGCACCCATTTCAAACATCTTGTATGATTTCATTCATTCTGATACCAGCCTGGGATCGCTGAAGCATTAATTCACGGTGGAGTGAATAGTCTGTCCTTTTAGAAAACTCTATTTGAGTTTCAAGACCGACAACAAAATTCACCGTCGTATCCCACCAATTTTCCGATCGTAACATAGCTTCTATGATCGAAATAGGATTAAACTGATCTCATGTAGAGCAAACAAAGAATATGTAAGTGCTTGGGTGATTTCTAGTGAGCAAAAATGACAAAAACGGTGTTGTAACCTTTCTCGTTCTCTTAGGATGTTCACAAAAAAATTCCATACCCAGAAAGAAACTAAACATGGTGCCCACGCTGGCATTTCAACGTGGACCTAGTAACCGTACCTCGCATTATTTCTTTACTGCGAATCCTGTTACATGGTTTTGGATTGGATCAGAAAAATAGTACTGAAACTTACCACGAAAAACGGATTCAATCAAATCATACAATGCTAAATCAGTTTGTAAGCCAAGTGCACTACAACAAATGTTACATCAAATGGAAATACACAAAGTTAATATCCTGCAATACAAGAAACTAGATGGTAGCTAAACCAACGATGCGGACTTATATAGTATTTTCAAGTGGAAAATCACAAGAAAGCCAAGAGCTTGTAGGGTTTTTATCGTTGGCTGCAAGATCAAGCAAAGAGCTATCCAATTCAAACCAATCAATGAACAACTTTGCCTGGTACGGATTAGCATAGAATTTTTCAATATGTGGCTAGCTAACCTTCGCTTGCCAAATATGACAAGGCAGAATGGAAGTCCACTTCTGTAATACTCTTGGGCAGAGCTGTTGGTGTCCTAATCTCAAATGACGTAGAAATTGTTATTGGTGATTCAACAAAAAAATAAATCGAGAAAAACATTTAGGATCGGACAAACGGCACGATTTTACTGCCAGCATAGGTTTTATTATAAGCTCCATCTTTTTTCTACGCTAAGCCATTGTAACACGACAAATTTTTATTATATAGTCTGTGCTGCAAACCTCTGGTTGAATAATTTATTCATAATATATCGTCTTCTTCGTAGCGCTACAGCCCCTCCCGGGCCTTTGCCTCCAGCAAAAAACGGTTAGTCATCCAATTTGATTTTGAAGAAGAAATCATCCGTAGCTGGATTTCAATGCTATCCCGAAACTGCCGTTTATGCTGACGTTGGCAATATGTTATCCATAGAGGTCTGGTTGGTTGTGAGTTCCGCCAATGTTACAGGAACATTTGATTGCAATTTTCGCAAAATGTAATATCCTTGCCGTAGAATCTGATCTACAACGCCTGCCAATCGAATTGCTTTCTCAGTTGATTCAGCACTTGCCAAGTTGTCATCAACGTAGAAATTGCACAAAACACTTCTCTAAACAGCCTCTAATCGAGAGCCATCTGTTATTAGCCCGTGGTTGCCACGTGCATATTGTTGTAATGCACGGATTGCATTATAAGGGCCACATACCGTGCCATAGGTTACAGTAGTTAACTCGTATGTGCGCACTTGTCGGAACATCTTCTCTACATTTGCTGATGAAGCCACATGGAATACTCGAAACCGAAGGATGATGTTCACCAATGATAGTTGTAGTATTGGTCCAACCGATTGAGTGTCATTCAATGAAATGCCATTCGAAGATTTTGCCGATGCGTTGAATACCACAGGAAACTTCGCAGTGACTGCATGGTGAGGAATGTAGTATGCCTGTGATTCATCGCCCATTGTCTCATGCACTCCACGCATGTGTCCAAGAGCAATGCACTCCGACATAAATGCCACGTATTTGGCCTTCAATTCCGCATCTGTTGCCAATCTCAGCTCGAGCTGATGGAACTTGCGCAAAGCCAACGAAGGGGAGTTGCCCAATGCTGGAGCATCTGGTCAAAATGCGATCAACATGATGTAACGGCCTTAACTGTCGCGTCAATGCATTGCCAAAAACAACTTCTCCATGCCCGCCTCCATCGTCATATGTGACACAGCTGTGACCTCTTCGATCTCCCAAAAATTACGGAGAAGATCATCGAGATGTTGATCACTGTCGCCAGCCTGTACATGTAATGAATGGACAGGTCAAAAGCGTCCGACTCGGTTGAAGCTGGACCAAACACTACTCTGCCGAGTAGCGTTGCCTACGCAAAAGGTTCATCGGATGAACCGTGTACTATGCCATTTTGAATAATTGAGCCCCAAACATCAGCGTCAATCAATGCGTCTATTCTGCCAGGAATTTCAAATGCTGGATAAGCCAATGGTAGTGAACGGAAATGATTCCAACATGAATCCGCAATCCGAGCCACTGGAATAGGTGATGTTATTGAGTTAAAAATGTGAAATTCAACCTCCAATGTGATCGCCGGTTGACTGCTCGATGATAGTCGCAACTTGGGTCTACTACAGGTGTATGTCGGAGTCGATGAGCCAACGCTACCCACTTGAATCTCGTATCATCTCTAACGGACTGCCAAGTTATTGAAGAATCGCGAAGTTATGAAGCTGACTTGAGATCCAGGATAACATAATAATCACATCGACATCGATGTCGATTGCCAAAGCCATCAGTAATGCATCCAAGTGCTATTGCCAAAAGAACAATCTGGTTGCTGACGAGCATTAATGTCCACTGTGTCGGCCAGTCACGCAAAATGATTCCGTGGTGGGTTGGCAAAAACCATCAATGGGGCCACATTATCCGATGCCACTGAGCCAGAGCTTGATACCACTGATGAAGTTGAAGTCAACTTCCGACTCAACAAAGTGTGATGCTTGCCGTTGCAACAATTCCCTGATTGGCACATTTTTGTCGAATGACCTTGTCTCAAGAAATTGAAACATAAATTCAAACCGTTGGTACGCTGAAAACGTTCCGCCACCAGAAGCACTAGCAATTGGGGACACTTTCCAATTGAATGATTTGCATTATTGCAGTATTCACATTGGCCAGGCAATGTTTAAGCCAAATTGGTTTTAATCAATCTCGGTGACTACTTCTGTGGAAATGAAGGTCGTCGAGTGCCTGCCGGCGGAGTGCTGCTGGTGGCTGGCAAAAACAACAAATCCACTGCCAAATAGTGTGCACGCTTCTCGATGAAGGTCAGAGATTCCTCTAAAGCAGGCATATCATTCGAGGTTAGACTCATACCCCATGCCTGTTGAGTCGCCTGTGGGAGTTTCGATGTGACAATCGGCACTGATAGTGCATCCCATTGATCTACCTGCAAGCTTCATAACCATTTAATGCTCACAGAGATTCTCGAACCGCGTCAACGGTAGTCAGCAAATTCGAAGTTGACTCCTGTACTTGTTCCTTCTCGTGAGCAACCGTGAGGCATGAATCTCTGCCAATTGTTTCGGGCTGTCATATCGCGCCATTATTGCCATCCATACTTCGCCATAACCGACTGTGTACGTACCACCTACTAGTGACATTGTATCGTCCTTGACCACCGCACGCAACGCCACTGGATAGTTTAGTTTGTGCACCAGAGTCTCGAATGAGTCTTTAAAGGCCAGCCAATTACATAATGTCATCGAAAATGAGCACAGCCAGTCGTTCCAAACGCAAACCGACTACTTTTGACCGTACGGAGCTAGCCGACGCACTTCTGCCCCGGCCAAGTTATATCTCATTTCGACTACCGCAAAGAGCTCATTGTGGGCATCCATCTCCGCTTGGTCACCACTCGCCAATAAGCCATCATTTGCCAACATAAACCTGCCTCAAACAAAAAAAAAACAGAAAATGCTTCCTGCAACATGACGCTAGCCATAAAACGCCACTCAAGCTAATAAACCACACACTCACACGATTCAAAGCATGTATAAGTATGTGAATACGAGTCACAAAAAACAATCTGAATGCAAAAAATGCCACTGGGATATACGACGCCAACTGTTTGGGGAAAACGCACGCACGCGCACAATATGCACAAGTATGTCAATTCTAGCCACGAAAAACAATCCAAATGCAAAAAATTGCCACTAGAATACACGACGGCATAATCCAATAACTTGCAAAAGAATGTTCTAAGCAAAATGCAAACACGGACGATCACGTGCCATTAAGCTGACCACGCTTTGTCTGGAAATTAACGGAAAAAACAGCCAAAGGTGCCTTAAATTTAATTCCTCACGGGAGGCACCAAAAACATTAGGAAACAAACTATACCACATATCCCCATCATCGAATTTGAATGAAACGCACTTTATCAATCTTAAATACACTTTCTTTTATTCGCCATCGAAGTGCCTGCCACACTCGGTGCTCCCAATTTACAAACCGCCCCCACTCGACTCGCAAAGGGTTGTATAGAAAAAACGGTATTGCCACTACCGCTCGTTTCATTTGATATTTATTCTAAACATATTCTAAGAGGTTTTTTATCTGCTTTTTATTCCCACCCGCTAAAAATTTACGCGTATTCTCCAGAACGCCATGAGATGCCGCCAACACAGAGATAATTGCCATCTTGAATAATAAGCAATATACTTCTTTTTTTTTTGTGGTAGGGAGGTGAATGCTATTTATGCACAGAGTGTGGGACTCCCATGCGTGACTGGACCACCCACTAAACACCTACCCTGTCAACCTGAGAACCTAGCCTGGAACCGTTTAACACATTACTTCGGGCCAGGTCTCGTTTTGTTACGCCGTGTGGCGCCTTCAAGCTGGGGAGTCCCTTTCCTAGCGGGAGGGGAGAAGGGAAGAGGAAATGCCAGACAAGCGATCCCCGAGCCCCAGCGCCCTCGGCTGCTGTGAGTCCCTTTTATAATTTAGGACTGCCCGAGCATAATGTGCCACCTGATTCCATTTGTCAACCGGTTCGAGCATCACCACAACTATATTATCCGGGGTGAGCTCTTCCGTCTCCCTGTAGAGTTCCCTTCACAGCCTGACCCATTTTGTACACGCAAAAAATGTGTGACAGGCATTGTCCTCCTCTACTGGGCAAAACTGACAACCGGGGGACCGTGACTTACCGATCTTATGCAGGTAAGACTGAAAACACCCAAGCCCGCTCAAAAGCTGGGTCAGATAGAAGTCAGTCTCACCATGCCTTCGATTCAGCCACGGTCTCACATCCGGGATGAGGCGCGCAGTCCACCTTCCCTTCGTGCAACTGACCCAAGACTGCTGCCAATCGTTGAGCGAGCGCTGTCTCTCCTCGCGGACAACCATCTCCCTTGCATCCTCGTTTCGGCATAGGTGAAAAGCGCGGCGCTGTCTAGCAAGGAGGGTGAGAGGTATCACGCCTGCAATAACTTTTACCGCCGAGTCAGAGACTGTTGGATACGAAGATGCAATTCTCAGTGCTCCTCTTCTCTGTACCTGTGCCAAACGTTTTCGCTATACCTCCTTGCTGAGAGCGTCGCCCATACCTCTGCTCCGTACAGTAGCACTGACCCTACAGCACTCATCAGTAGGCGTCTTTTTGATGGGCTGGGTCCCCCTGTGTTGGCCATAAGTCTACGCAGAGTCGATATTCCCGAAGCAGCCTTCTCAGCCGTTGCCCTGATTTGCTCAGAGAAACTCATCTTCGAGTCGATCAGTAGCCTCAGGTACTTCACCGCTAATTTCGATTCGATTCGTAAGTCGCCAATACCGATCATCCTTACTCTAGGGATTCTCTTTTTTGTCAAGATGACCACTTCGGTTTTCTCCAGTGCTAAACTGAGCCCACGAGCAGCCATCCAGTCCCTCACTCGACGCATTAGCATACCTAGCCTAAGTTGCGCCTGTTCAACGGTACGTCCAGCGACCAGAGCCGCAACATCATCCGCATAGCCGACCAAGCGCGACTCATCTGGCATCTCAAGTCTCAGTAGCCCGTCGTAAGACACGTTCCACAGGTCCGGACCAAGGATAGATCCCTGGGCAACACCCGATGTAATTTTCATCCTTCGTTGGCCCTGTGTCGTGTCGTAGAGCAGACTTTGGTCCTTTAGGTAGTTCCTCAAAAGCCGCATTAGATATTCTGGAACTTGAAAAGAGTTTTCCAGCGTATCCAGAATATCCACCCATCTAGCGGAGTTGAAGGCATTTCTGACGGTGATGGATCGTAGTAGTCTTTGCGTATAGACGTCTTTTAAATCGCTCCTGTCAAAAGTTTTCAAAAATTAAAATTAATTTTTTAAAAACGTTAGTCCGAAGTTAATTTTTATCGGAAAAAATCTTATATTGTCGAAGTAATCGACTCAGGAAATTTGTATCGAATATTTTTACTTCGATTGGTAACGAAAAACAAATTACCAAAGAAAACTTCGCCGCTGGTATGGAGGAGCCCGACGGCTTCCCACCATTGGGGCAACCTGGGGAAACGACGAATACGAAACTGGCGACAATCACCAAAAGAAGACATAACGAAGAAAACTCCGTAGATGGAGGGTGCAAGCTGCAAATAATAGCGGACAATCAACAAATGGCCAAATTGCAGAAAGAAAATGATGAACTAAGGCAAGAGATACAGCCTCTCAAGGATCTTTTCAAGAAAGGGATGAAGCCTCAAAAGACGCAGCCACAAAATCAATGGCAACAGGTAACAAAGCCGAAGAAAAATACAAAGCAAGTAAATCCAGAGGAAGTTCTAAGTGCTGGTGGCACCAACGAGAGCCAAAATTATTTTGCAGCGCTGGAGGGATTAGCCGAAGATATGGAAATCGAAGAAAACATCGGAGGTAATTTTAATCAAGATAATGAATTTAATTTATTTCAATATTTAAAGAACAAAAATAAGGAGAAAAAACCAGCCCGCAGTTCTGCTGGTTCCTCTGAAAAAGCTTCCAACAAGACAGAAAATGTTCCGCCAATCAACGTGTTCGGACAAACCGGGAAAGATATGGTTCGGCTATTGGCAGCCGAAAATAAACTGGCCAATTTCGAAATCAAAAGAGTTAATGCCGAAAAATTAACTATAAGGACGAAATCACTGGTTGATTTCAAGTCAACCAAAGATGCGCTGATTTCTGGGGAGGTTCCACACTTCACCTATACCCCAAAAATTGAAAAGAATCAGACCTTCTTGTTGAAGGGTTTGGACAGCGGAGAGGATACGGTCGATCTTCTTCAGGTGCTCAAGGAGGCTGCACCAGATATTGATTTTGTTTCAGTCAAAGCCTTTGCGACAAGAAGGTCGACTATAGAAAGGAAGAATTTACCACTTTACCTGGTACAAATTGCTAATAAGAGCAGTCCAAGTGCCCTTCCACAAATAAGGTACTTGAATTTCAGAGTGGTGAGGTGGGAACGCCTCCAGAAAAGAGAAGTCAACCAGTGTTACCGGTGTCAAAGATTTGGACATTCGGCTGCCAATTGTGCCATGCACTATCGTTGCGTTAAATGCAAAGACGTTCATGCTCCCGGTGAGTGCAAATTGGCTCAGATGGAGCCTGACGAAAAATTATACTGCGTTAACTGCGGTGTTTTTGGTCACCCAGCATCATATCGAGGATGCTCCCGATATCAAGATGCAAAAGTTAAATTTGCTCCAAAGCAAGCACAAGTACACCGTAAAATCATACCTTCCAACTTCGTCAAGCTCGGAGTATCATTTGCACTCGCCGCTAGAGGACCAGCAGAAAATGCTGGAAATAATGTAAATAATGTAAGTGGCAATAATGAGCTGCTTCTCAAAATTTACCAGCAACTTAATTCTTTATCGGAGAGAATCGACAAACAAGATTCAAAAATTAACTTTGCTTTTCAGCGTTTAGGTCTTTCAAATGCCTAATAATAACTTGTCATCCAGTCATATTCCCATGGATAGGCTTCGCCTCATATCGATCAACGTCAACTCTATCGTTGCTGTAAATCGACGTGATTATCTCCTTGAATTTGTTGTTAAGCAAAAGCCTGACATCATACTTCTCACTGAAACCCACCTCAATTCATGGCATTCCATGGAATTCAAAGATTTTGCATTCGTAAGAAACGATAGGGTAATAGGTGATGGGGGAGGTGGCACCGGGATATTGGTTAGAAGACCCTATTGTTTCCAAAATATTGGAAAAGTCGAATTCAAAAACTTTGAATTTCTTGAAGTGTCCGTCATCAAAATTTCACTGCCAGGTGGGGATAACCTCTTCGTTATCTCTGCCTATGCAACTGGTCAAAATGTTCTCAAGTTCAAGGAGGAACTCAATTCCTTGTTTGAAATACTCGAATTGAACAGGCTGCATAATTATTATATTTTTGCCGGTGACCTGAATGCCAAGCATACATCATGGCTGAACGCCACCAATAATCCAAGAGGAGTATTCCTGAAATCATGAATAACAGAGAACCAAATTGAATACAGGCGCAACCTATATGGGTCGGAGTTCCCAACATACCCTAGGACAAATTCATATTTGGACCTTTGCATTGCTGACGCAAGAGTTGAATTCAGCTTTAATAGTCCTCAACGGAAACTGCAGGTGCTTCCTTACGATAGCGACCATAACGCAATCGTAATGGAAATTAATCGTCAAAGGGATGATTTCTTCCTCATTCCAGTTCAACATGAAAACCATCGGTTGAATTTCAAAAAAACAGACTGGGGAAAGTTTCAAAAGAAGTTTAATCGGGAGTACCAGAAGCAATGTCCCTCTTCTGATGATGGCAACGCTTGCTCAATGGTTCCTAATTACAGAAATCTAACTGACGATGAAATAGATCTCTATTTGTCGAAGTTAGAGAAGCCGACGTTGGAAACGATTGAGAAAGTTGTTCCCAAGATTAAACATCGAAACAATATGGAAGGATATGAAACACCAACCATCGCAAGGTTGAAAAGATTGAAAAGCCTTCTTCTCACCCGCGTCAACAATATTTATCGACGATTTTTGGACTACAACCATCCCTCGTTGGCTTTGTTGAAATTACACCAAAAGAATGTCCGGAACTTAATCCGTTCATACTTCAGGAGTGAGGTCAGCAATCAATGGGCGGAAAAACTGAGGGGTATTAGCTCACAGGAGCCAGATGGCGTTTTCGCGAAAGTGAATAGCTTATTCCGCAGGAAGTCTCGAGTGAAGGTATCGAATCTTGAAGTCGCTAGTGATGAGATAAATCTTCTCGATAGAGCTGGTATCGAAATTGATAGTACGACTCCGGATAGAAATGGAAACAGGATTATATGTGATGGATTGCAGAAACTTGCCCTGATTGGAACACATTTTGAATTGGTTCATCTGCCAAACCCAGAGAGAAGGAATGAAATATTTTCGGAGGTCGTTGAAGCAAAAGTTTCCGACTTCAAATCAAGCCTGAACGGCCAATCAATTCTTCATTTCAATGAAACATTAACATCTGACCTCATACCGAGCTTGAATCTTATTGATTATTTTGTCAGCTATAAAGACTTGTGTTTCATATTTCGCAGAATAAACAACAAAAAATCATGTGGTACTGACGGTATTCCAAATATAGTTCTCCGACATTTGCCTGAGGTTGCTATTAGGAATTATTGCATATTGTTCAACAACATGTTGAACAATTCATATTTCCCAGATGAGTGGAAAAAGGCTAAGGTATTTCTGATCTTGAAGAAAGGAAAAGAATCTTCATGCCTTAAAAGCTATCGCCCAATCAGCTTGCTGCCTAACATCAGCAAGGTGTTTGAAGTGATACTCAACAGAGCATTAAACGCCCACATTGAGAAATATGAGTTGATGCCGAATTGCCAATTTGGTTTTCGTGCCAGGCATTCGACCATACATGCAATAACGAAAGTAACCTCAGACATCTGTTGGAAACTAAATGATAGACAATGTGTTGGAGCATGTCTCATTGATATGGAGAAAGCCTTCGATACGGTGTGGTTAGATGGACTAGTTTTCAAACTTCTTCAGGACAAGTTCCCCAGACACCTTGTCGCCATGATTTGTA
This sequence comes from Odontomyia ornata, assembly GCA_963969285.1. Lineage (NCBI taxonomy): Eukaryota > Metazoa > Arthropoda > Insecta > Diptera > Stratiomyidae > Odontomyia > Odontomyia ornata. The sequence continues at coordinate 92,548,335 of OZ017741.1, read as the reverse complement.
ATATGTTATACGGGAAATCATTTGTTGTAACTGATGTAAATCTGACAACAATGCGCGAATTCAAGGTCTTGAATGGTCTACAGCAGGGAACAGTTACTGCGCCTCTGCTCTTCTCAATCTTCATTCGCAAGCTATTGAACGGCTTTGATTTTAATGTCTCGCCAACGCGATCATTGGTAGCGTTTGCTGATGATCTGATCATTTATACGGTAGACCGAAAAGCTACAATAGTTCAGAGCAATCTTCAAAAAATGTTCAATGATGTGCAGCTCTACACCGACATTTGGCGAATGAAAATCAATGCGCAGAAGTGCGAAACAATTTTGTTCCGGACAACGCTGCAGGGGGCCAGTCAAGACCTGAAGCATAATTGGAAGGATTTCCACATTATGGCTGATGAGGGTAGTTCAGAACGGGTTCCACATAAATCCTGTGTTCGATACCTCGGTGTTCATCTCGATCAGTATCTGTACTATACTGAACATGTCGAAATCATGCTCAGTAAAGCACTAAAAGTAGTCATGGCCCTTGGGCGACTCTTTTATTCCAGATACATTGATCAAAAGGTCAAAGTTATTTGTTACAAGACCCTGGTTAGACCAGTTTTGACATACGGATGCCAGATCTGGTACAACCAGAGTGCTAGTACAATGGAAAGATTAAGAGTTTTCGAAAGGAAATGTCTTCGTGCATGTACTGGTTTGTACAGAAAGCCTGAGACGGATTGGAAGCACTATATATCGAATAGAAAAATTTATCAAACCGCTCAAGTAACAAGAGTCGATATCTTCATATTGAAACTTCTTCGGAATCATATCGCAAGATCTGTAACTGTGAGTGAAAACCCATGGATTTCACAGCCGTTCCACCCTACAGACGGGTATATTGTGACTTGCCTCACTACTGGCTTCGTTCCTCCAGAAGCATTCGTGTATTTGGACATGATTCGATATGTTTTTGATTCTGACGGCGTCCCAATCATATATCACATATATCGACGGGCCACCGATAAGAAGATAAAATATCCTCCGAATCTGAGTTCACGAGACCAACAATTCCAATGGAGATACTCATTTGCTAGATTCGTTGAGGCTGGTCGAGCTGAGATGGAACTATCTAGGTATTGGTGGCTGAATGACAATGTCTAAATTATTCGTGTTTATTTTCTGTTTTTGTGCTTTTTCTCGTTACTTAGTTTTTTTAGATTCATCTCATTGTTGCTACATCTAGTATTGTTGTTTATTTGTATTATAAATTAGGTAAAGGTTTCAATATAAAGTAACGTTTGTTTTTTTTTTTGATTGAACTTATTTAGAATTAGGGTGTAACATATTAGGTGTAGGATGTAAGTTCATTGTTGTGTTAGTAGTATAAGTAATTTTTGAATAATGCTGGTTGGTTTTTTCTCCTTTTTCCAATTGAATCAAAAAAATATTTAATAATCTTAATTAATTTAAATTTGCAAGTGTATTTTTTTCATTAAATGTGTTTAACTGATAACGTATAAATTTAGAGGGCCATTCGGGCCATAAAGTTTTTCATAGTTTTATTGTTTGGAATTTGCTTTATGTTCTTTTACAAATTTAAAACGATTGGTATTAAATAAAGCGCTTTTGACTTTGACTTTGAAAAAAGGCATTTCTGACGTCGAGTGTCACCAACAGGACGATCCGTCGCTTGGTGCGACTATATGCCACTGCTGTTTGGACCGCGTTCACCACCTCTCCAATCGCATCAATGGTAGAACGTCCTGCTCTAAAGCCGTACTGCCTAGGAGATAGGTCCCCAGCAGCACGAATCGCGTCAGTGTCATCTCTTGATGAGTTTCTCTAGCACTTTCCCAGCCGTGTCTAGCATGCATAACGGGCGGTATGCAGACGGCGATTCGGGATTTCCCTTCCCCTTGCTGACCAGCACGAGCCTCGCCACCTTCCATCGTACCGGAAAAACCCCGTCCCGTAGGCAAGCGTTGAGTGTGCTGAGCAGCAAGTCAGGACAATGGTGATAGAAGAGCCGCAACACCTCAGCTGGAACACCATCTGAACCTGGAGCCTTTCTCGCTTTCAATGAGAGGACTGCCTCCTCCAGTTCCAGCTGTGTGAAGAGTGGGCACTTGACTGCTGTTTTAGCATGGACAGCGTTAACAGAGACAGGATGGGCGGGGAAGAGTCCCCGCAGTATCGCGTACATCTTTTCCGCGTCATGTATACAAGGCTTCCGTAGGGCACCAAGCTTTCGCATGACTAGCTTGTAGCCAAGGCCACACGGATCCTTGTTCTCATTGTCCACTCGATCTTGCCAGCAGCGAGCCTTGCTACTGTTGATCAGTTTGCGAAGGCATTTCCTTGCCGACTTATATGCTGCCACCCAGTTGCATGCCTCGTCACGGTTCCGTGCCTGTTGGGCCTCACGTTGAAGCTTGTGACACTCCCTTCGCTTTTCAGCGATTTCAGTTGACCACCAGTACACTGGGGGCTTGCCGTGCCGGGGTCTTCGACGGGGCATAGAAGCGCAGCAAGCAGTCGTAATGATGCTCATAGTAGAGTTCACCGCGTCTCGAGCTGCCAGTTCTTCCGTCCCTTTCGAAGCTCCCTGCAGCGGCTCACCTGCTGTGAGAACCTCGACGAACCTCTCGACGTCCATCCTTCCAATGTTTCATCCTGTTGTAGAAGGCCGAGAGCACGGACGTCGGGAGACAACATCACTTATCTCAAGCAGAATGCACTGATGATCACTGGCTGAGTAGTCCTCTAATACTTTCCAGTTGTGTATCCTCCGTACTAAGGACTCCAAGGCAAATGTCACATCCGGTCCCTCACAGCCAATACGGCCGAAAGTCAGCGTATTTCCGGAGCTTAGTACGACGAAGGCCATCCTGGCTGCCATTTCCAGGATTCGTTTTCCCCGCAGATCCGTCTGAGGCATGCCCGATTCGATTGTTTTAGCGTTGAAGTCGCCCCCAACGAGCACTTTGCCCTCTGCGTTCGAGAGAGCGACCTGCAAAGCATTAAGCTTGCCTTGGAAAGATGATATGGATTCATTAGGCGTTAGGTACACACTAAAGAAGGTGATAGCTGAGCACCGAACCCACACGAAAACTGTTCCGAACCCAGATGGCGGCAGTACCAGTTTCATCAGAATACCATGATGCAGGACTTTTATTATGGTGTTGCTCACTCAGCAGCAAGAAGTCGGCTTTCATGTCCCTCGCAACCTGCTCAAGCAGATTTTGGGCGATTGAACTGCGGTGTAGGTTTAGCTGCAGGATGCGAGTCATCGAAGTTCTGATTTTGCCTTGGCTAGGGCTTCCTGGAACACCCGGCAGTTTCCTGATCCCAAGACGTGTCCAAAATCAGGTTTTGGAACAGCATACTTGCAAAGAATACAGTGTGCCTCCTTCGTACACTCTTTCGTTTATGTCCTATTTCACTGCTCCTATCGGGTCCTTTGCATACTTGTGTAGTGTGACCATAACCAAGGCATTTGAAACATTGAAGAGGCGTTGCTCTTCGCCGTATCCTACAGACAACCCACCCAATTCGTACTTTGCCCTTGTTCAGGAATTGTTCGGCGTCCTTTTCGGTCAAGCCAACTATGGTGATGCGTTGTACCCTGTTGTTTTCTGGTGTCAGTCTCGCTTTGATTCTTCCCATGCTTGGGAACTCCCTTTTGATTGCCTCTTTCACCTTGGCCAGATCCGTCACGCAGTCAATGTCTCGTATTTCGATCGTTGCCATCGGCTCGAGCGGGGCTATAGTTGCGCTTTTGCCGAGGACTTTCTTTACTGCGTCACAGAATGCTTCTTTATTGCCAGCTTCTGCTCCGAATTCGACCAGTATGTGGCCCGACCGCGTTGGTCGTACTACTTTAATGGTTGTATTGGTGTCTTCGGGCCTTACTTTTCCGCTAATGTCCCGCAGTACCTCCGCGTAGGATCGGCCATCTTGGGTCTTTACGATTGCCTCTTCCACCTTGGCCAGATCCGTCACGCAATCAATGTCTCGTATTTCGATCGTTGCCATCGGCTCGAGCGGGGCTCTAGTTGCGCTTTTGCCGAGGACTTTCTTTACTGCGCCACAGAATGCTTCTTTATTGGCGGCCTCTGCTCCGAATTCGACCAGTATGTGGCCCGACCGCGTTGGTCGTACTACTTTAATTGTTGTATTGGTGTCTTCGGGCCTTACGTTTCTTTCTTGGGGCTTTACGAGTAGTGCCGTCTGCCGGGTATTGTCGGGGCTTCTGCCTCTCCTGTTTTGCATCAGGTCCTTTTTCTACTTGGGCGTCCGTGCGAACTTTACTTTCTGGCTTTTTTTGAAGGAGTTTTTTAGCGGCTTTCTTCGCTCCTTTTGTAAGCACTGTCTGGAACCCGTGATCTGGTGCTCCACGCCCCTCAAGTGTCTCTTGCTTCCTTCTTTTAACCTGATCTCCTTCGATTTTATTGACTTTTAATGGCGGAGCTTTCTGCATGTCACCTTTAGATTTCGCCGCAAGAGCCTCTTTAGCCTTCTGTTCGTCTTCGGCCCTTAACCAGCTCCTCCGATAGTGCTCTATGCGATCTAGGAGCTCCTCTAGTTCAAGGAGCCCCACCTTTGCTGCTTCGCTAATTTTTGGGGAGTCGCAGGCAGATTGTATTCTTTTCAGAACATCTCCCGCTTTTCGGAGTAGCCTTTCTTCTTCGTATCGCTGGGCCGCAATTGTACCTTGCAACCATCCTTGGGAGAGGTTATCGCGTTCCGTTTCCAAGTGCAGTACTTCCGCCACATTTTCGACGTTGGCGGTGCAATCATGCGGTGTCTGGTCACTCGCTGCTTTTCGTGCCGTAATCTCCTCGTTGGCTTCTGGATTTTTCGTTGCAATGTCGGGATTTGCGACCCTTGCATCGGTCGCTTCGGTAATGATCCCAGCAGTGACAGTCGAATTGTTGATGCTTTTTATGTTATCTTCCGAGGCTCGAACACCTGAAGCGTCCTGCAGAGTTTCCCGCTTTCCCTTAATAGGACGCTCTGGCATTCGCATCGTTTTTTTTGCTGCGCCCGAACGCCGCAGGAATCTCAGTCTGAACCAAACTGTCTGTTAGTCTCCGTTTTTTGTCTCCCTTCACTGTCATTGTGTTCTTCTTCGTTCTTGTCGTAGTATGTACTGCTTTCCATGTACTGTTAACATCGTGGCTGCAATCGCTGGTTGCGTCGTCGTTGTTATTTGTTTTTTTTTTGATGTTTTCGTCTTTTGATTTTGTTTGCTCCAGTTTTGTTGGGTCCCCCCCTCGGAGCCGCTATGTCCGTTCGTGTGTGTAGTCGCCTTTTTGGTCCCATGGTTATCTTTGCAGAGCAGGCAGGCCATGCGAGGGTTTGCACAAGCCCTTATGGGGACAAGTGCTCAGAGCCAGACCAGCGCTAATCGGGAGTCCGTCTCAACCGAACCTACACCAGCAACCCAATGGTGCGCACTTCGAACGTATCCCGAGGCCTGCCAAGGTTCTACCGGGACGGAGACGGTATGATAGTTGAATTGGAGCCGTTCACACACAAGTTTCACCTCGGCGCTACTGTGCAAAGCAACTAGGTCCAAACCATCACATCCGCCAGCTCAAAGCATCATTTCCAGTTCGTTGTCCAAAGCGTAGTCCAGATCCAATCAGAGTCGTTACCTATCATCCCAGGAGGCAACCTCACGGCGCCGCCGATATCCTCGGGTCCGTGGGGACGGCGCTCCCCAAAGAATGTTAGCCTCCAAGAGTGTTCTTGTCGACCGGCATTCCCCCTGCGGGAATTTCCTCGGGTACGTGGGGGCGGAACTCCCCAAAGAATGCTAGCCTCCAAGAGTGCTCTTGTCGACCGGCATTCCCCCTGCGGGGAATATACTCCTTGACTAGAATTAAAAAGGTGCTCTGGGATAATGTGCTAAACTGCTATGACTTTATGCGTGGACCATAGAGATGTCTCGCTTAAATGACTTTACAGTCTACTAATCTCCGAAAAAATTGAGCTGTTAATCTTGATCCATAGACTGTGCCTTATATCAACTTCCAGATTCCGAACTGGATTTCATTAAATGATCTCGTCTAAGTAATATAGCAATAGTAAACTATTTACTCAAGATTTATTTTTGCAAGTAAACTTTACGGACTGTATATAATATGCATATGATTTTTCAACTCACAGGATAAGAAAATCGACCCATCACCAATGGCCATGTACGCTTACTTCATTGAAAGAGTGCGAGAACAATTGCATATGGCTCTAGCATTTTCACCAATAGGCGATTCATTTAAGGAGCGGCTCAGAATGTTCCCATCGTTAGTCAATTGTTGCACAATTGATTGGTAAGTCGGAATGAAACTATTTTCATATGTTTATGAATTTAACTGACATAACTTTGTAACATTCATCAGGTTTACAGCTTGGCCCAATGATGCATTAGTTCGGGTTGCAGAAACCTTTATATATTCAATGAACCTCAGTGGAAGGCCCGAAGAGAAGGAAGAATCTGTTTTGGATGCAAATGCTGAAGTTGTATCGAGGAAGCTAGAACTAACCGACCTAGAGCAATCTCTCGTTGAGATGGTGATGCATTTCCACGTTACAGTCCAGGACGCAAGTGAAAGGTGCTACAGAGAACTTTCCCGTAAAAATTATGTAACGCCTACTTCTTACTTGGAGCTTTTGAAGTGCTTGAAGAATTCTTATAAGAACAAATATGATGAAATTACCCTGATGCGTGATAGGTATCAATATATATATTGTATGTACAATTATCTTAATCTTAATTAAATTTTGTTTTGGATCTCAGATACACAACAGGATTAGAAAAGCTAGATTATGCCGCGGGTCAGGTGGGATTGATGCAACAAAATCTTTACGACTTACAGCCACAACTGAAGAAACTTTCCGAAGAAACTGAACAAATCATGGTGAAAATAGAACGCGACACTGCTGAGGCAGAAAAAAAGAAGGAAGTTGTTGGCGCAGATGAGGCAGCGGCTAACGAAGCTGCAGCTGCGGCTCAAGCAATCAAAGATGATTGCGAAAGTGACCTTCAAGAAGCAATTCCAGCTCTGGAAGCAGCTCTTGAAGCACTGAATACGTTAAAAGCTGCTGATATCACCTTCGTTAAATCCATGAAGAATCCACCGTATGCAGTAAAATTAGTACTGGAAGCGGTTTGTGTTATGAAAGGAATCAAACCAGAAAGAAAACCCGATGCTTGTATGTTACCCTTTCTTTGTCTTGACTTCTATCTTTATGATACCTACAAATGAATTTGAATGAGCAAATATTGAAAATCAAATCATCTCTTTTTCAGCCGGCAGGATGGTTGACGACTACTGGGGACCATCCCAAAAGATGCTCGGCGATATGAAATTCCTCGAATCATTGCAAACTTTCGACAAGGACAATATAAATCCGGCTATTATGAAGAAAATCAGAGACAAGTAAATACCCCTATAAAATATTCATGACCATTTACATGAAACTGAATATTCCTTTTAACTGTTATCGCCATTTAGGTACATTCAGGATCGAGATTTTGTGCCGGAGAAGATAAGAAGTGCTTCAACTGCTTGCGAGGGTCTATGTAAATGGGTTCGAGCCATGGACGTTTACGACAAAGTCGCGAAAATTGTAGCGCCCAAAAAAGTTGCTCTGGCGGCTGCCGAGGACGAGCTGGCACAACAAATGGAGAAATTAAATGCAAAACGTGCCGAACTGCAAAAGATCTACGACAAACTGCAAAAACTGAATGACTTTTTTGCCGAGAAGTCACGCGAAAAGAAAGGTCTCGAAGATGAAATTGATAATTGTGAAAAGAAGCTCAACAGGTACTAGTAGTGGTAAAACGCAAAACAGTAAAGCGTAGAATGTCCTGTCGTCCATTCATTGCCAAAGCAATACAATTTGGTTAATAATTTACATTTATTACTCCGCACACTTTCCCGGCAGTAATAGGGAAAGTCAAAATGAGGACCTTAAGCATTGTAAGGTTCAAAATTTATAGGATTTGGGGCGAACAACCTTCTAATGTCCGTCGTGTAATTCACGGTTCCCATCACATGGAGAATATTATCCCTTCATGCTCTAAATTAATTATTTCGCTGGGAACATGTTTATTTTCTTTTTACGCTTCACTGTTCAGTGCATCTCCATCGCGTAACAATTCACAATAACGTTCCTATTTACACAGAGCTGAAAAACTTTTGGGCGGTCTTGGAGGCGAGAAAACTCGTTGGTCGGAAAATGCGAAAACTTTGCATGCATCCTTGCACAACGTAATCGGCGATGTACTGCTGGCAGCGGGTTGCATTGCATATTTAGGTTTCTTTACAACCGAGGTTAGTATAGTTGCGAAACTTTCGTTACGAGACTCAATCAGAAATTAAATTTGCAAGTCAATGTTGCAAAACGTACTCGACGTCACGACAGCGACGACGACAGCATAAACTGTACAACTTGAAAGGATAATAGAGAAGGTTGGCTGTGCTACATTTTCATCTTATTTTCAGTATCGAGTTAATATTTTGGAAAACTGGAACAAACTAGCGATTGAGAAGAACATCCCCTGCTCGGAAAAGTTTTCACTTGCATCAACACTTGGCACTCCTATGCAAATTCGCGCTTGGTCTTTGGCCGGATTGCCCTCGGATAATTTCTCAATTGAGAACGGAATTATCGTGACGAGCGCACATCGTTATCCGCTGATGATTGATCCTCAAGGTAATTGTAATTGATTTGAATTGAGTAATGTTTCAAATTAGTCCTTGATTTACTGAACTAATCGGCTTCATGTCGAATTGTAAGATTTGATTGACAAATTGACAAGAAGGTAGAGAACTATTTTGTGCTTTAAACATGAAAGAAATATTAGAAATCAATAACTAAGGGCCGTTATCAGTTCTCTGTTCAAAATAGTTGTCTAAAAGAATTCAGTCGAATTGATATCATTTCAGGCCAAGCGAACAAATGGGTTAAAAATATGGAAAGAAATAACAATCTTAAGGTGATAAAACAGACTGATGAAAACTACATGCGTGTTGTAGAACTTGCTATAAGATATGGATATCCAGTTTTACTTGAAAATGTCGGTAAGCAAAGGCCTCTATAAAAAATACGATAATTTTGACACCATAATGAGTTTGATCAATATTGCAGGAGAGTCAATAGACTCAAATTTATTTTCAGTTCTTGAAAGAAATGTTATTAAGCAGAAAGGTGGATATTATATCAAATTTGGGGATGGAATGATCGAATACAACTCTAATTTCATGTTTTATATAACAACATGTTTAAGGAATCCTCACTACCTTCCGGAAACCGTTGTGATGGTATGTTTTCATTTATTATTTTTATGATCCAAATATTTAAAAATTAAGTAGTAGTGAAGTAAATTCCGTTTCACGCACATAATGATTACAGTCTTTGACACCGGTTGCTGTAGCTTTGTCATCGATGTTTAATTGTCTTGAATTAGGCATGGTTACTATTTTTGGAAGCGCAAACTATTAGGAACACATCCAATGGCCTGATGTAAAAGATCACCCGACGCGGTATTCCATACTTAGGATCGATCCTTATATGTTATTGCACTTAATATCATAAACCTTATCACTTCCTCCGTATTGCGGAGCAACCATCGGCCCGTGAGATAGTCCCATATGATGTATTTAGCATATTCAGTGCAACGAGCATTCTGTCAGATATATCGCCTGCTGATCTGACCGCTAAAGGAGGTGCAACTTGATTAGACTTTCGAGAAGTTCTCTGAAGTGTTTATCAAGCCACTAGGCCCCCTTTTTTCTTATGGCCACTAGGTCCTCTTTTTCCTTATCTTTGAGGATCAGTTGTCACTTTCCAAAGCAGCGGAAAGATCCCCGTAGCAAAATGAGGATTTTATAAATTCCGTAAAAGCTACGGTTGACTCTCCGCCTTAACTTGAAATGCCGCAGCAGAAACATCATCTAGTTCCGTCACTAGAGCCTCCCGTTTCTTCTTTCTAGACACTGCGCAGTTCAGTTTCTCACCTCTAAAGCGTGAAATATACCGGTTGAAAATATATATAGCTTGCGACACGCTACATAGATATATTATAAATAAGAGCAAAAAGTAGCATTTAGCTAGTTATATGTGTAACCACCATGCACCCATCCCCCTTCCGACGGTCAAAGTTAAGTTCCTCACAAAGAGCTTTCCACGGCACATTTGCTGCGTCTAATGACTTTAGTCGATTCCTTCTCTGCTACTATCTAGATAGTAAAGAATTTGGCTGCACCCGACCTATCCTAGACTTGCTAAGTGCTACATCTGGGCACTAATTTGACCCGCAAAAACTCAGCGATTTCCTCATTTTACCAGTACACATGTTCGTCCAATGAAATGCTTAGCATTTGGAGGCGGACGCGCATAGTTTTTTTTATGTTCGCCCCATTGGCAATTGCTTCTGTTGCCATTCGAGTCATTACCGTGTGAGGCTTTATCTCGGCCTTAAGCTACGTGCTGTAACAATTTTCTCCCTAGTGGCATTCTAGTCTTTTCACTTAGAATATCGAAACAGCCTATAATCCCCCTTAATAATCGAGCAGCCGCCTAGGCAAACTGCTCAAAGGACCATTGAGAAGAAATTATTATCTCATTAAAATAACAACGCAATAAGTGCGGAACAATTTGATACACTACTTATTAACATTTTTATTACTAACCCACGCCAAACCCCGCCACTACCATTATCAATAAATAGTTTTTCCAAAGAAAAAATAAATAAAAATCAATCATGGAAGCCCTATTGCGACAATCTAGCGAAACAATTGCTAGATTGTCGCAATAAAAATCTCCCGTTACCACGATGAAGAGAATCGCTGAGTCAAGCGGAATTATTACGAAGCGGGACTCGTAGTTTGCACATCGAGCGGGGGGTCGACGGTTTTATTGACGGGACTCTCTGGAATTCACTCCACCGCGGCTCTTGTGAGAAGAAAGCAAAACAAAAGTGGTACGGCGTTAAACTTGTGGAAATTCTTTATCGGATATTTGTTGGCTGAAAGTTTATTGCTATTATCCCTGTTAATCTGTTTAAGCAGTGAATATCGATGAGTTGTTTGCTTTACATTGTTCAAACTGGCGGATAGTTTCTTTCGTTCCATCTAAACGAGAGTTAAAATCTGTTTCCTGTTTGCTGCAGCAATCCTTCGCCGCGGGTGTTTCACCTGTCAAAGAAAAAATCAATGAGTTGTTCTGTGTTTAAAAGAAAATAATAAAAAAGGTGCTGCAACATTACAGGTTTTAGAAAAACAGAAGGTAATTGTGCTGTTGTTGTGATTATGGAGTCATTTTAATTGTGTTCTCAACTTTGCAGTCAATAATTGTCTGTCGGTAAATCGCGGATAGTGGAACATTTTACGGCGATTTTAATGGAGTCCCGTTGATGTCGAATATTGGGAGAGTAGGCGTGCAACAAATTTTGTTGGTCAGGAGGAGTTTGCACAATGAGCTGGAGGAAGATGTGCGAGGGTGTGTGATAGTTCCGTCTCTGGGGTAAAAGTAGTTTTCGATTCGAATTCAGAAAGTTAGTCGAAGTTTTGTGCTAAGTGGTCTTTGATTTGCGCCACTTGCTGTATGCGTAGTAATCGCTTTCGAAACGTTGTTGCCATGAGCTGGATGACACAAGTGAATAATTTTTCAGAGTGGTTGCATAGTTTTTCCTCCCCGCTTTCTCAATTATTTTTGGAAGTGAAATTAGCAAAAATTCCCGAGAAATATTTCGAACTTATCTTGATGATCTGGAGAAAAGCTTCCCCTAAAATTTCAAATTTTTACGAGTGAAGATTGAATACCATATTTGAGTGTACGTTTCTATAATTCTTTAGTGCAGAGTTCCTGACAGTTCCTTTGCAAGACGCCATGTCACGTGCAAGTACTGTCAAGCTAAAGTCGCCGCAAATTTATTTCCGAGGAATATCGATGCTGTAACAATTAAAAAGTTCCATCATACCAACCTAAAAAGCCAAAAATAATAATAATAGAGAAGGATCAAAGCAGCAAATGCCAAAGATTACTGACAATCAATCCTGGTGCTAGCGAATTTGAATACACAAAAATAATCAGTTTAAAACCTGCAAGTGATGTAAAATCCCAATCACCGAAATTTTTTAATGTTGTTAAAATCGATAGAATTCGAAATCGTGCGGTTATTAGCAGCCATTAAGGATAATATTAATTTGTAATGTTTTTGAGTCTACGTCCGAACGAGGAACCGACCTCTCATCGGTTCTAGACGTTAAGTCTGAGTAGTGCCAACGGATGGTACCCACCGGTCAACCAATCCGTGCACCGTAATCCATTCACGCGGTGGCTGCTTGTCGGCCAGCTAGATCGGAGAGGATTTCGGTCGCGGGTCTCCGAATGGATTACGCTCATCTACAATCTTCAGCCACTAATACATGCCCGTTTTCAAACGCGTCACAAAACAAAACCATACGGAGAGGAAACCTACTTTACGTTACTCCGTATTTCTTCATTCAATCAGTCGAGAACAAAAATCTAACCTTTACTTCGCGTTTCCGAATTTCCGACGCGGTACCGAAAAATATGCTAAGCTAACTCAACCCGACGAAAGCTACGCTAATAAAAAGGCAAAACAACAAAGGTACCGCGTACCGCGTGCGATGCGAAACCGACCTCAGCGGATTTTCTCAAACCCTACCCTCGCGACGGCATACTTACCATGCACTCTATTTCCCGCTGAAAGAAAGAACCACTGGAAAGGAAAGTCGTGTTTTTAGTTAGCAATTCATATTATTTTCAATTACGGAGTTAATGTTTATGCAGGAAACATTCATGTATTTGGAACTTTTACAGAACTAACGTATTTTGTTAATGGTATAATCATTGTTGATTACTAATCTACAAAATTTACATAGATTTTCTATTTTTTTTTTAGTTTAATTTATGCTTCTAACAACAATATACATCATTTAATCATAGTTGAGAGATTCGAAAGGTAAAAATAAATGCCCTATATTTTTTTTTAGTTTCGTAAAGTACTTTCTTACATCAATGGATATCATTAGTAATGTAGGAGTATAAAAAAATCAAATGATTCTTCGATTTCTTTACATTTGTTTCTCGGCAAATATGCGTGATTAGAGTATTACAACGTCGAACTTATTATTTTCTTATATTGTTTCCAATTATTGCTTTTGCTCCTAAAAAGAATGTTAAATGGATCGCGGACATCATTAAGACACTTTGCTTTCTAGACTGAGAAGCTCGATTGCCGAATTTCTATTTGTAGATTATTTGATTCGTATTTTGAACTAATAAGCAAAATGCAAAATGATGTCGCTTTGAAACAATTGTGTTTTGATGGAACAATGGGATAAGATTAGTTATACTGATATAGAAGAACAGCTATAATGATATGCTTCCAAGCAAAGGTACTCTTATCTAAAGCCAACACTAATGATACAGAAATTATTTGCTATCAATTGTTTTTTTATAAAACTCTAAAAATGAAGAGATAAAAATTAGCATAAAGATCTAATCAAAGATTCGGTACAGCTTTAAATTTGTAAGATAAATTCGAGATTAGTCCTGTTAGATCAAACATGAATGTGCCTTCATACTTTACAAAAATAAATTAACTTATTTGCCAATTAGTGCAACAAATATTTAAGTGATTAAAAACGACCGGAAAACTTACAAATATTCTATATATCTACGTTTGAAATAACATTCAAAATGACCTTTTTCCATTTCTTGCTTCTCTTGCCTGATCTCTCAGTTAAAGAGAGGTCAAATGTAGGTTTCAAATGGAAAATAAACTAGAAAGAAAATTGTCTCTTAGAAAATTTAAATAAGCAATGGCGTAACTACTTATATCAATTAAAACATTCATAGTTCGTTTGATTTACAATGTCCAATGACATTTTAAAATTCTATTAGACAAAAACTTTAATATCATCTTAAATGAAACATTTTCTTACAAAGTAAATTGTATAACAAATTATTGGCCGGAATATTTGGTACTGTGTGTTTTGGTATGTTTTTTTTTCGATTTTTTATGTTTAAATAGATTTATATATATATATATATATATATATATATATATATATATATATATATATATATATATATATATACATATATATATATATATATATATATATATATATATATATATATATATATATATATATATATTTATATTTGTAGTGTTTATGACTGATCTATTAGTTTTTATTTTTATGTTTTAAAATGAAGTGCTGATTAATGCGTTTTCTGGCTTTTACTATGATTTTATTTGTCTTTGCTTCTCGTAGACCTTGGTCTTGCAATGTTATATTAAAAACTTCCGAAATCATATCGAGAAATGAACAATGGCACCAAAAATTCTAAATAATAATAATCTATGTTTTAAAGAAATACGTTTTAGGTTTTTTTCCTTATGCATTCAGTGTAAGGTAATCAATTTGAAAACCCCTTTCTGGATAATCTGCTTTACACATTTACTTTTGTGGTAAATGCATTGCGTAACTGGTATTTTTGTATTGAAAATACCCAGCGAAATTATAGTCATGGAGATCAGTTAAAGTTATTTTTCTCAGGTAGTCATTTTTTTGGGATTACCCAGCAAACACACACAAAAACTCAATGCTCGATTAATACCAAATTGAGAGCGTTGGTGAATTTGTGTTTTTGGGTGCTAGCTTGACCAAAGATGCCAATGGAATTGTAGAGATACGGAACAGAACTCAGCTCGCATATAAATCTTTTTACTCTATTCTGACGATTCTGAAAGCCATCTGCATACATAGGAGAACAAAGCTCTAGGTATACGATTCTGTGAAAAGATCTTTGTTATGCTACGATGGTGAACATGAAACATCACCCAAGATAAGGACCGTGTGCAGACAGCAAATTCTTCTAACCCAAAAATTCAGCTTTCCCAGCAAATTAATTAACCTGGACATCAAATCTATTGATATTCCCGTCCACCTTGCACTATTCAACAAGCTTGACCAACACTCTGATATTAAATCGTCTTCATAAAAAGGCTAACCTGATCCGATGTGAATGAAGAAAATCTACCCCAGTCAGAAGTTCTTTCGATAGTCTCTGGATGATGGTACGGGGGACTCCTGTTTTTGAGTAGCGTTGAATAAAGTCAGAGAGATCTTGTTTCAGATGCGCAAATACCAAAAATATTACTAACTGGCCTTCACGTTCAAGCCGTTAACCATGGCATACTTCTATTAATTTGACAATGCTGGGATGTTGCGAGGCGTCCATTTCAAGCAATACTCTCATTTATCGGTCGATACCTGCAATTGACTTTTGTCATTTTGTGCGTATTTAACCTGATAAATGGCAATTGTATAGACGAATTCGGTGTCGGGACGATTCCTTACCTTTTAGCCTCTTATTCCTTTCCACCGGGGATTGAATCATATGCACGTAACAAAAGACTTGACTTTTGTTTTCTCGCAGAATGTAAGAGAAAGAGCTCAGGAGGAATCCGAAAAAGCAGACCATTAGAGCGGTGAACGAAAACTCACTAATGGAATCGTATTTAAAGTTCTTTACATTTTATTGTTACACTACAAACAGGACATTAAGGTCAACTTACCTACCTTTTCGGTTGGTTCGTAAACGGATTCTTCTTTGTTTGTTCACCTGTCGATGAGTTACTGCTACTCTGCTCTTTTGACGGCTTTAAATATACACGACGATTGGATGAAATAAATGCACTGCCTCCACGTGAAGATGCTTCCGAAAATGGATCTATAGGCGATAACGATTTAGGCGATGCAGGTGGCGAGGGTGTATCAGCTAAAAGTTCTTCTTGGGTGGCGGCCACTACGTGCACACTTCACTGCCATGTGGTTGTCAAATACTCTTGACATCCCACGACAAAATTGACGTGGGATGTGCGCTCGTCGCAACCAACGTGAAATGACAGGCCACCTAGCAGCAAGGTGTGTTAGTAGTGGTCGCCAGCGGCGTCGCATGATTCATTACAAATTTTAAGGAAGAATTTATATGTATGATTAGCCCTTTCACGCCCCATCAACGAGCGCTCGTCGGAGGAGGACTGGGCAAGTACCCTTTTTTTCTCAAATTTAAAAAAAAATCTTTCAAATATATTACTTATAACGAAAATATTACGATTTAAAATGAAACGATGCAAATCGACATATTAGAAGTAAAACTGTCCAGATAAATTTTTTTTCTTCAAATCATTTTTTTTTTTCAATGTATTAAATTTAAGTCATCACTCTACGAGTACATTTCAACCAATCAAATAGGTTTATTATCACCCCAATTATAATAACTTGGCATTTAAATTTTGTATGTTAAGTAAATTTCCAAAATTATTTAATGTGAAATGATAAATTATTTTTTTTTTATCGAAATTTAGTCACAAGCAGTGAAAAAGGTTAAGCTATCTTTTCATTGCACATCTTCTAACGTTCGAACTTTGAGCACGTGGAATCAACGTAGGGTGGTTTCTTTGCTTATTTGTTAAATTATCCTGAAAACCTGAAATGAAAGTGCTCAAATACTAACAGGATGATACGATAACATCATACCTTTTTTGCATAAAAAACTAGTATACATATATATATATATATATATATATATATATATATATATATATATATATATATATACTCGTATATATATATATATATATATATATATATATATGTATATATATTTATTTATTTATTTAATATATATATATATATATATATATATATATATATATATATATATATATATATATATATATATATATAGATATATATATATATATATATATATATATATATATATATATATATATATATATATATATATTTATTTATTTATTTATTTATTTATATATATATATATACATATATATATATATATATATATATATATATATATATATATATATATATACACATATATATATATATATATATATATATATATATATATATATATATATATATATTTATATATATATATATATATATATATATATATATATATATAAATATATTTATATATATACTAAGGAACATTGTTAATTTCAATGGAAAATTAAACATAAAAATAATAAAAGGTTAAAACACAAATCTGTGGTCTTTTCATTTCATTTATATGGAACCCAGACCAGGTATGGGAACCGCCACGCTGGCTGGCCCCTCAACTCAGTAGCTAACCATCGGGTGAGCTCACCTCTTTTCCTTTGTCGTTACAGATGCTCTTGCAGGGTAGAGTGGCCTTCTACTTGTTTCTCCCATTTATGTTAAAGTGCTATGTGATTCCATCATATCAAACTTTAATATAAATCTGAAACTTTCATATTTTTCATTTAAAGGAAAAATGCATGCCAATTATGTTTGTATGAGTTTTTCATTTAAATGAAAAATATACGGCCACGTCTATAATGGATCTTGATCCGGATAGGGGGTGGATGCGAGGCGCGCCGCCCCACCTGGATTCCCCACTCTTTTTTGGGGTCGTAAGTAATAAATAATAAGGACGAGATCTTCTCGAGTCTCGCATGCCTTCACCAAGTCCAGTCTGTCGTTTTGTTTTAGTATTCCATCCCTTCGGTAGGTTACCTCGTCCTCAACACCGTCGAACCAAGTCGTTTGATAGTTTAATTCGTAAATGCGAAATTTTTTTGTAGTGGCCCCTTGTGCTGGGGAAAATTACCCGCCCCACAACACCACAATGATAGCTTGCCAGTGCATTCACCAACATCCTCTCTCACTGAGGCAGCAGACCATCACTGCAGTCCTTTACGGAGATTTACATCTTTCTAATCACTACACAACTACAGGGGAGTTGTCCTCCACCATACTCTTATCTTTGATGAGTGGTGCCAGTCCCTCCAATATATAGTGGGAATAGATTGACTGAATATGGTGCGTCAGTATATTTTGAGTCGTTTCAATCTTCATCACCAGTAAACTCTATCTCGATACCATCTCGACTATGCACCATCCACAAGTATTTATGAGGCCCCACTCCAATGCTTTTGAATAAAAATCTACTCCTAAGAGAACGTAGTCATCTGTGCTACGAAGAGAATCCTCCAGTGAGCATACCCTGCCTCCAAACTCCTCTATTGAGTCTACTTGTGCACTCTACCACCCCCATTGTCACCGATGCGAAATTATCATGCATCTGCGATCCATATTGTTGCATATTCTGTGATAGCGAAGAACTAGGCAGATATTGATCAATATAATCTTGGCCCTATTTTCACAGAAAAACTGTGCGGATAGATCATCTGTGTCTTTGCACTCTTGCAAGTTTCTTCGTAGTAGACTTACACTTCCTTACTTGCTTCTTCCTTGCATCGACTGCATATCTAAATACTTAATATACTTATTATATCTGCGTAGTGTTTCTCAATATGTAGTTCGCACTTAATCTGTGCAAAACAACCTGCTGCCCGGTACGCAGACTATGCACTATCCAAAAATTTGCACTGCAGTGTAATCTATTGAAGCTACGTCGTGGGTGGACATATTCAATGTACCGATAGCATGGTTCCATCTCTGTGGACCTTTGCACTCAGGTATTTTTCGAACCCAGACAGAGATGTTTATTGGAATCATAAGTAGCAGCAGTTGTCGTAGAATATCGCAGTAGGTCTGTTTTATAGTTTGCGTGATTGGGAGGTTTTGGAAATTTGCTTACCATTATGATCGAAGTTCAACTATCTACTATCCTGGAATTGATGTGCAGTTGCCTAAATATGCCTGTGGCTATATTTGCAATTCAGCAAGGATGTACCAGGTTTGGCAGTTTTTTTTTCAAAGCGTTTAGTACTTAGAACCAAGTCAACGCTTATCTGATACAGTGTCAACTGAACTTTCACAACAAGCTCAGTGTAATGAACTTAAAATGTTCTTTGAAAACTGCTACGTTTTCCTGAGCGAGAGATAGCATGATACTCTACATAGCTATTCAGGCTTGAATCACACTCCGCCGTTACTGCACATAGGAGGCGTTCTGTCAGATATCATTCTGCCAGCCCAAACATATCAAAATCTACCATTAATCAAATTTTTACATGGTTCAGAGGTGAAGACTATTTACTCCCTAGATGTGGAGCTCCCAGGAGGGCAAGATGTCTAAACTACCCACTAAACACTTACCCTGTCCTACTGCAAACCTAGCCTGAAACCATTTGACACATTATTTTGGGCTTATCCTCGTTTTGCTACACCATGCGCCGCCTGGAAGTTGGGCTATTTTTCTTCCAGCAGAAGGTGAGGGGGGAAGGGATTGCTAGGAAAGCGATTCTCCAACCCTAATTTTCCAGGCTGCTATGAGCTTTTTTTATGTTTTAGGACTGCCTGAACATAATTTGCCACATGGTGCCATTGATCAACCGATCCAAACATCTCTCTTCAACCATTTTAACATCTTTGGCTTTGACATTCCCCTTGTAATGCAACGACCTTCTTGGGAGAAAGTAACGGTTGCTTTTTATAGCATGTTTGCGTTTGTTTCAACCTCCGTGTCCGCTAACTTTAAGGAGACAAACAAATTTTGAATTACTTCAAAGTAGCTCAATTGCCACATAATAGAACGTTCGTTGCTCGACAAGAACAACGAACGTTCTATTATCCCGCAAATAGCTAGTCGATAAGCACGCGTACACGGTCGGTAAGTGAAGCTAGTCGGCTGAGCTCGGTGTTCTTTATAGCTCGTAATACAATCGGCACCCGTGTCCTACACGGATTATGCAAAAAAAATTATTACACAAAAAGGGACAGAATGTATACGATCTGTGTAGCGAAAAGCATATCTCGTCCTGTATCTTTTTTATCAATTTTCCCGCCAATTTTCCTTCAATGCTTTGCAAAACTTCTTCATCTCGAGATATTGGTAAATCATGCATTACTACTTGCATGCTTAATTTTACAAGCCTTATCACAGTAGCTTGTCCAAGCCCTAAAGCTCCACCGCTCACCAGCGCAACTACTCCATTCTACATATCACAGCCGATGAAATTAACACAAGACTTTCCCTCTTATTCCGCTGAATATAAGTAAATTTAAACACTATGCAGTAACACAATCATATTTTTTCCCGTGCAATTTATATTAACCTTTTCGGGAGTATGGCCAGCAGCACGAATTGCGTCAGAGAGTCTTCCCTTGATAAGTTTCTCTAGCACTTTCTCAGTAGTGTCTAGCATTGAAACGGGCAATATGCAGACGGCGATCCAGGATTTTCCTTCACCTTGCTGATCAGCTTGAGCTTTGGCACCTTCCATCGTACTGGGAAGACTCCGTCCTATAGGCAAGCGTTGAATCTACTAAACATCAATTCAGTACAATGGTGATAGACAAATTTCAACACCTCAGCGATAGGACTGCCTCTTTCTGTTCCGGCTGTGTGAAGAGGGCATAAATATTTCCCGCTTCATGTATGCAAGGCGTCCGTAGGGCACCAAGCTTCCGCATAACTAGCTTGTAGCCAAGGCTCACGATCCTTGTTCACATTTTTGACTAGATCGTGCAAACAGTGAGCCTTCCTGCTGTTAATTCAATTTACCAAGGCACTCGGTGCATTAACATACCGAGTAAAAGTTGCACTTTTTTAATGGTGCATGCATCAACTAACGCTGCAATATTATCCGCATAGCCAATGAGGCGCGGCCCATCCGGCAGCTTTAGTCTCAGTAGCACATCGTACGACATGTTCCACAATTTTGAACCAAAATTGGATTCTTAGACAACACCTGATGTAACTGCTATCCTTCAGCGGCCCAGCATCGTATCTTAAAGCAGGCCTCGGTCCTTTCAGGTAGTCCCTCAAAAGCTGCATAAGATAGTCTGGAACTTGAAAAGGATTTTTCAATGAATCCAGAATGCCCACCCACCATGTGGAGCTTAAGGCTTTCCAAACATTATGTCACCAACAGAACTATCCATCGCTTGATACGGCTGTATGCCTTCGCCTTTTTAATTCCTTTGCAATCGAATTAATGGTAGAGCGTCCTACTCTAAAGCCTTTGTGCTGAGAGATAGGTCCGCAGCAGCATGAATCACGTGAGTTAGTCTTCTTTTGATCAGTTTCGCTAATTTATTAGACGTTCATACGTAAAGATTTTTGCAACGTTCAATGGTTTAATGGTTCCAAAGATCGAATTTATAAAATGTTTTCTTAATTCTTCTTGCAATATTTCACTTGCTTCTATAAATTTAGATTTTTTATGAAGATAAACTAGCGGAGGGAAAATAAACGAAGATAAGTGAACGATAAAGGAATGAAGAATAACAAAATGAATTAACGCGTGACTATCCGAACTGACTTAGATGTAATTGATAACTTGCTGGTCTGGATGGATCAAAGTCGCCACAGGTTGGTCTTAACAAGCCAAATGTGCTAAGAAATTCACTCAACTCGCTTTGCCTTGAATTGTACTCTACGAGGTGTTAAAGAAGACTGAGGATAGACCGACAAACCGCTAAACGATGCTCAAAAAAAGAAGAAAAGGTTTCAAAGGGTTTCTAATACTTGACGGTGCATCGTGATATCTCTGGGCGCATGAGGATTAGAAAACCCAAGCAATAAAGTTATAGATGTTTTCTCAGACTCTAGGAATTTTTAATGACAATACTAAATTTATAACTTTTATGCCCGAGGAAAGAAGTAATGATTTTTTTTTATAAAACTGAGAGCTACATCAATTTCAAAATGATTTTCCGACCACTAGTTTTTTTATGTCAGTAAATGTGAGGAATTTTTATATCTAACATTTCCCGCCAGCCTTCGTTGATCCTAGCGACAAATTTTCTGTTTCTGACAAAACGTGGAGTGGAATCAGCTTGACAATTTTTCGCGTGTACGTTAAGATACTGGTTTTTATTGTTACGACTCGAATGATCCTGTCAGCTTTGGGATGGACGTCTTTTGTTCTGCCTAATTCGAATTTAGCTTGTGAGAACCACTCATCGATGACCAGCGCCATGTCTCCTCTTTTGAGTGATTGGAAGTTCTTATTCCATTTGAACATTGTTTGATGGTGCCGGAGATATTCTTTTGACCACTGATTCCAAAAGCTCTGAATGAGTTGGATAATGCTCCATTGAGAAAGTCTTATTTTGGTTATTGGGTTGGCTTCCCTTAAACCTTAGTTCAACAATCACTTGCCAAGCTAACAAAGATGCCTCATTTTGAGGTGAAACGTTTGTAGGCTGGAAGAAACGCTTGCGTGGAATAATCAGTGGTGATTTCAAGATGAATAGCAGATGGCGAGAAGCAAACAAAGACTGCTATTCAAGCTTTATACAGTCGTGTTTTTCCTTCCAGTTATTTAGGGTAAACGGGCCTGCATAGTCAACTACTGAACGAAAGAACGGTCTTGATGGAGCAACTCAAAAAGGTGGTAACTGACCCATTAGGTATTTGGCATGCTATTGAGTGCAAGTCACACATTTCAGAATTGAGGATTTGACTGGAGTTCGATCACAGACGACCCAAAATTGTTGCCTGAGGACTGCTAATATTTCCTGAGTTGATCTATTTAATGCTTTGAAGTGAACTGCCTCTGATTACTCCGGTTGAGATATGTGAGCTTCGTGGTAAAATACAGTGGTATTTATGGGAGAAGCTTAGGTAGGAGTTTTCTAAACACCCACCAATGCGTAATAATCCGAGGGGGCAGAGGAATGGATCAAGCCTGATCAAAGAGCTGTGTTTTGATATTTCTTTGGTCGGTTTCAGTCCTTGAATTTTCTTGAAGAAGTGTCTTTGTTGTATTGGCATCCGTTTGGTATTTGTACATAGTAAGTGAAATTCAGTTGACGATTCTATTGATGCTCCTGTAAAAATTGCGGCTGCCATAACCGTTTGTGACGCATCACAAAACCAGTGAAGTTAAATTTTTCCAGCAGGTTAAAGTCCAATCCATCCTAGAATTCGAATAGTGTCTAATATGTTCAGTTGCGCTGGTGAAAGTTCATCACCCCATTGCAATTTACCTGCCCAAATTTCTTGCATAAAGACCTTAAGTTGTATGAAGACTGGTAATAGCAATCCCCTCTTTGTAGCACTACAGCCCCTCTTGGGCCTTCGCTTCCTGCAAAAAGTGCCTTCAACTGTCTCGGTCCCTTGACCGCGTCCTCCAATTTTGAAATCCGAGCAGCAAGGAACTGTCTACGGCGACCGAGTCAGACGGGCGTTTACTCGGTTTCCACACTGGTCTCCGCCATTCAGTTCTCCCAACAAAAACCTTTTTGGGTATCCGTTACGATTCATGTGTCCAGCCCGTCACAGCTTCCACAGCCTAAAAATCGTTGAGACCTCAGGCTCGTCAAAAAATTCATACAGCTCGTGGTTGTATTGAACTCACCATTGCACCCCGGCTAACTTCGCCCCGGGACCCGTCGCTCAAAGGCCTTCAATATATTTGCGGATGCTTGGGTTATGGTCCATGTTTCACACCCATAGCATATCACAGGTCTTATCACAGATTTGTATACTTGGAGCGATAATAATCCTATAGGGTCGAAAAATTGAGTAATTTTCGTCAAGACTGCTCGCTAGGTGATTTAAGTTGGTGGCAATGATGAAAACATGGTGTAACTTGTCAGTCGATGGATTCCAAAATAATCCTAAGGCTCTGATTTTATCGTATTGAAGCTGAATTGAGGTGATTAGTAAACAAAGTTCTGGTGGGAGGTGACGAAGAGCCTCTGGATGATTACTCACCCACTTTTCAAACGATTCCATTGGTTCATAGGCTGATGCTGTGAGGTAGATAGGGGTGATGTTAACTTTGAAAGAACGTAATCCAGACAGTTACGCCACCCCTGGTCTTCCCAACTTGGTTGGATCCAATGCTTACGATAGATAATGATCACTCCTTCTGAGGCACACTCAATTCTTGTAATAGTTTCTCAGAGCCTAAAAAGACTTCTGCGCCTAGATCCAAGAGCGCCCAGATGGCTTTGTCATTCCTTTCGAAATTAGTGACACAAAGCTTCGCGGTTGCAAGGAACACATTGGGTGATTAACTTATTTCTGCTGCTCTACTGTTCGCTAGGATACTGCCTTTGATTCATTGGTGTGAAGAATTGTGTGGTGCTTGTGTCCGCATTTTTTGCAGCATCTTGTCGACTTGTAATTGCTTATCCTCTGATGTCCAAGGCAATTGAAACACAGTCCTTTCACTTTTATGAGTTCTTGGCGTGGTGTAGTCTCTGGAGAAATAGGAACGCTGCTTCACTTCCCGTCTAGTCTGTGAGTCAGCTACAGCTAACCACAGGTTGATGGCTTGATGGTTGATGGAAAACTGCTGCCACTGATCCTGGATGGCTTCTCAGCGGGTTTGAATGCGGCTGATTGAGAAGTTATGACGTCCAACTTTAATTAAATTGGCGTATTAAACCCTCAGTGAATCACGAATCGATCTTTGCTGATCGATAATACGGTACTGAATATGTTCAGTCTTCATTTTGATGTGCTACGGCACGACTCCTTGTAAGACCTAGGGTGGAAGTTGGTATCCACAAGAAATCCTTAGAAGGTTGTGAACGACTGCTAAATTGCAGCCAATCAACGTATATCATGGTCACGTTCAAACATTTAACGGTAATTATTGCCCCAAATCTGGCTCAAAGGACCGTAAAAATGTTGAGATTAGGACGTCGATCTATAAGGGACTCTTTAAACTATGATAAAATTCAAACCTGAGATGATTAATGTTGAAGTTTTTCCTGCTTATTTATTAGAAGTACATAAGTAAAGATTTGTTTACAAAGTTCAATGGTTTATTAGTTGCAAAGATCAAATTTATAATGTTTTCTTAATTTTTCTTTGAGTATTTCACTTACTTCTATAAGTTTTGAAAATAAACTAACGGAGAGAAAAGAAACGAAGATAAGTGAACAATAAAGGAATGATTGATAACAAAATGAATAAACGAGTGAGTGTTCGAGCTTCCTTATTAAAAAAATAAATTTAAAACTAAAATTCGAGGACGGCAACCCACTTTGCAGCGCAATTTAGAAAAATGAATTGCATTTTCTCGCAAATGAAACAACTGTTGACGGTGAGCAGTGGACTTGCGAATGAAACAACCGTTGACGGATGCGAGGAGTCTTCGTGTTATCGACAGACGCGTCAGACGTCGCGAATTGTCTGTACCGGCGCTACATTTAATTTGTACACAAAAAATCGTACATATTTATTCAGTCGAGTATTGGCATTGGAACTTAAATTTAACGTTTTTCATTGGCAAAATGCTATAAAGGGAAAGAAAAGAAGTTTCCAGTCTCGTGTAGTCACGCAAGAAAAAGTGCATTGTAATTTGCCCTAGCCCCCAACCATATCGACTAATCGCGACCGAAATTGTTATTAGTGAAATTGATTCCGGCTGTATAATCTTTTACTCTTTATCTTTCGGGTGTAATTCCATGCCGTCGTCGGTATTCAAAACGAGAAATTTCGCTTGAATTTGGGAAAAAACTAAAATATCTTTGTATTCTAATTGATAGCAACTATAATTCGCAGCAAATGTGCGCGACAATAGTCATCGCACCGCGAACCAAAAAGAATTTGTACAAAATAACCGAAACAAATCAAATTCCGTCGTAAAATTCAAGGCTGATTCGTATCTATTGTTAAGACTTTGGACGAGGTTTTGGCACAATTTTTTCGCCGTGTAATGATTTCTCTGATACATTATAACGGAAAACGTGCTACGGGATGAGAAGGTTCGAGTCTGACTGCCTTTGAGTAAGTGGAGAAAATCACGGTCACGAAATAGACAGCCTATTGCAGCTGCATTGGCGATTTCCCTAAAGCAAGGAAGAAAATTGGTCGCGTCGGAAATTTTCTTCGTCGAATTGTCGTCCCTTTAATCCGCGCAAATAGCTCCTTTTGCAAACAGAGGAAAATTCGCATCAGAAAAGAAGGGAAGTGAAGTACACATTAAAAGGTTTCCGTTCGTTGCCCGGGCTTCCCGCACGACCAAGATTTGTGCTAGTAAAGTTGAACAAATTTTTTGCGTTGACGCCTTTTGATTGAAATCCAGACCGTGATTATTTTTCGGGGGGTGCTTTACTTTGTGACCCACTGCGTGCTGAATAAATAAATATGAGTGAGCGCAGCAAAGCAATCAACTAACTGTGTGCCTTGGGCTACGGGTGCTTTTCATGAAGATTCCGATTGGAAAGTGATCTCTGCCACGAATGTTGAAAAGTGCAATCGTGGACCGCAAAGTCGCGACGATATAGTGAAACAAACGCCCCGAAAATTCGTTTAAAACAGACGACGCAAAGAACAAAATTTTAGACTTTAGCGGATTTACAAACTATCCTGTCAGATTGGATTTAGGGCAAACAGGATATAGAACCGTAATAATTGTGAACTTTGCGTGAAGTGCTGCATTAAATCGCTTTAAATACGTGTGCAGTTGAAGACTATTTGAATTGGCCTTGTTGTAATGTGTGACAGGACTTGATGAGAACTCGTCAATACATCGTCTACATATGGAAAGGATGGTACGGTGACGGCTGGCTATAAAACATCTCAATTAAGTGCCATACTAGCATACATAGAAGAGTTGTGGAGTCTTTGAATGAAATTGAACTCATTTCAAGTCGTTTTTTTTGTTGATAAAACAAATTGAGCCGTGATGATAACAATAGAGATAAGCACCAACAACTACACATCAGCAGCAACAAATGCTGATTTGGGATTTTTTAGATGCTTTACCAGTTTGGGATCGAAACTTAGCACATGGAACTGAGCCGCAGCATTTTTCGATGGGAATTTCAAAGCAAAAACATCGCTTTAACAAATATTTCAACTCTGAACCATGTTAACCATGGGGGGCGTAGATGAAAAGTCGCGAAGACCAAGACGCGTTTCTGTTGAAGGAACCCAATGTACTTCCCTCCGAATTTGCATAATGCTTTTGTGATGGTCAAATTATCTTTTCCACAATCAATACTTGATATTTGGCATAATGAATGAAATGAGATTGATAGATTTTTAAAAGTGTTTGCTTCGTTGTCATTGGGATTTGTTAATTCTATTCATCGACTTTTGATCACTTACTACCCTTAGCATTCTTCAACTCGATGAAAAGATAATTTTAATGTTCACAGGCCTTACCCACCCCATCTAGCAGCACGCGTCGTAGGTGGCTTGGGTAAGTACCTCTTTTTTGCTTACATTATATTATATGCAGCTCAGATACTTTAATATTTAAGAATGTTCTGGTGGCTTTTCAAGAAATAACCCAAACTTAAATGGATATACATTTTTAAAGCCCAGACAGCGTTCCATTCGTTTTTTTTAAACAAGAATGTATCTCCAACCATTGAAAATCTATTCCTCTCAACAACTGTTTTGTAATCAAAGCGTTCTTTAATTGCACAACTTACATTGGTATAACTCATAGCAAATTACTATCATAATTTTGCATTATAGCGAGTAGTATCTAAGTTGTTTGGATCTCTTTGCTATGGTTGATTTAAATTAACTCAAAACACTAGTTTTCCTTGCAACCATGGAATTTTGTTTATTTTGCAAATACCGATATTTCGGAAGTCAGTTGCTTCCTTCTTCAGTGCTAACTAATTCTTAAAGCAATCAAACAACAGTACTTATACCTACTTAAGTTAACAAAAACCAAATATCTAAACTAATTAACAACTAATTAGCAATGGCTTATTGACAAAAAGAAATGATGCCCTATTTGATCCGCTCGTTAATGATCATCTTATCTCAACGTTGTTCATCACTCTTCAAATGGTTACAACGTTAAGATAAGATGAGGTCATTAACGAGCGGATGTTAAAACGAGAAAAAAGCTATTTTATGTATTGAGTCTGATCAATAGAAATTGTACCTGATTTTCTGTCACGTGTCACACGAGCAGAGATGAAATCTCTCCCATATCTTTCATTTTAAACTCTTTAAACAGCACCTTGGTGCGATTTGTTTCCATTTCGTTGTTGGTGGGAAATATTATGATGTCGTCAACGTAAACAGCAACGATGAATATTTTATTTCCCTCAACGAAATAATTCACACATTGATCGGTCGATGAGCGCTTCAAAACAAAATTCAGCAACACTTAGTTCAACGTTGTGCTCCACACTCTGCTGGATTGTTTTAGCCCGTAGATCGATTTTTCAAGCTTGCACACACGATTCGATCCATCGCTAAATACCTCTGCCTGCGTCATGGAAATTTCTTCATCAAGTGTACCATGAAGAAAAGCCGTCACAACATCTAGCTGTCGAATGTTCAAACCGCATTTACCTGCACTTGCCAATAAATACCGAATAGTTGTAAAACGAACGACTGGTGAAAATGTTTCGTGATAATCAACTCCTTTGATCTGTGTATAGCCTTTTGCAACTAATCTTGCTTTATGGCGTATGACTTTTCCATGAGTGTCTCGCTTTGTTTTAAACACCCATTTACACTTGATTGGCAATTTATTCGGCGGCAAATCGACCAATTTCCATGTTTGATTCGCTTGCAATGAATCAAACTCTTCTCTCATCGCACCCTTCCATTATTCGACGCTATCACTTGCTACTGCTTGTTTAAATTGGATGGATCGCATGACATCAATGCATATGCAAAAGTTGCATAATTCGGCGGCGCTTTATTTGCATTTCTTGATGATTTTCGTCTAACAACTGGCGTCGAAATATTCTCGTTCATCATCCGCTTTTCTATTGGATCACTCGGCTGCCAATCACTTTCGTCACTTTTGTGTGATGACTCATTTGACGATTAACTCGCTGGTAACTAAGTATCGTCATCATCACTCGCGTTTGGTGTTGAAGTTTCAACTGGAGCAATTGAACCATTTAATTTCGGCGCTAAACTACTGGATGCTACAGTTTGTGAATCATTTCATTTCAAATCGGCTTGATTTTGCTGCACATTCTCCTCTGATTCCAAACTATCTTTTTCTCCTCCTCATCTTCGAAATATTGCAAACGAAATTCATTAATTTTTTTAATCTCAGAATCAATTGCCTCATTGCGCGCACTTGATTCCAAGAAAATGACGTCTCTGCTTGTTATGATCGCTTTTGTTCGCTTGTTGTGAAGCCGATATGCTTTGGCGTCGTCCGCATACCCAACAAAAATGCACTCGTTTTATTTGTCGTCCAAGTTTTTCCTTTTTACTGCTGGAATCTGTGCAAATGCTTTACAACCAAACACTTTCATCCTAGACAAATCCGGTTTGTATTTTGCCCACCCTTCCTCAGGCGATTTTACACCACTTTGTTTGCACGGTGTACGATTGAGAATATATGCCGCTGTCATCACTGCCTCTGCCCAAAAATGTTTTGCGACACCTGAATCAATTAACATACAGCGCACTTTCTCCCAAATCATCCTGTTCATGCGCTCAGCCACTCCGTTTTACTGTGGAGTCTACACTGTTGTTCGTTGCTGCAAAATACCACTATTTTCGCTGTACTGTTTGAACGTATTACTAAAATATTCTGTACCATTGTTGCTTCTCAAAATTTTTATTTTATGCTCGCTCTGTTTTTCAACCATTTTCCGAAATTTGATGAAACATTTGTACACATCGCTTTTCTTTTTGATAACGTACACGAATAGTTTATGTGAAAAGTCGTCGACAAAAGTCAAAATAAAACGATTACCACTAAACGATTTGACCGGCAAAGGTCCACATAAATCGCTATGAACAAGTTCAAGTGGTTGTGTTGCCTGTGTCCCTTTGTTGTTAAACGGCTTTCGGCTGTGCTTACCCTTTATACACTTTTTACACACACTATTTCGCGCAATTGTCATATTTTTAATGTCGTCTTCCAAAAAAACTCATGTAGTCAAAACTCGCGTGTCCAAATCTTCGATGCCATAAAATAAAATTTTCTGTCGACTTTGTTGTTACCACCGAATCATTTTTATCGTTCTCAACGAATAATTTTTCATCATTCACGTTGTCCAACTGGAACAAATTATTCACTTAACTTGCTGTGGCAATCAAATCCCAGTCAGCATCAAAAATTTTACAGCCGTCGATTGTAAACAAAACTTTGTAATCCTTCTTTACCATTTGACTAACGGATAACAAATTAGCACAGGTATTTGGCACATGATGAACATTTGATATCGTTATCATCTTTTGTTCACCTTCAACTACAATGTTTTGTTTCACACTACCGACACAATCTATTGTCATCTTATCATTGTTCGCAAATGTCACATCTTTACGCTCAAGTTTTGTTTGATTTTCGATCTGTGAAATGTCATTCGACATCGACTGGTGGCTCAGATTTATCAATAATGAATGGCGTATACAATGCTGTATCATTTTTCGATTTATTGGAATTTCTTCTTTGGATTCGCTTTTGAACAATTCCGAGTGAAATATCCAGCGGCACCACAACCATAGCAAATCTTCTCAGCATTTGTTTTTGTATTTTCCTGCTAATGCTGTTTCTTTTGTGTCGTCACCATCGTCATCGAACACCAAACCTTGCAACAGCATATTATTCACTTTGTCAAATGTGATTTTTCCAGACTGTTCCACTGCTAGTATCATTGGTTTGTACTGTGACGGCAAACCTTCCAACAGCAAAGAACCGGCTACCTCATCGTCGATGTTAAATCCGGCTGATTTAACCTTTGACCACAATGTACTCATTTTATTTACAAATTCTGCCATTGAGCTACACTGATCTTGTTTCAATGATACCATTTGTTGCAACAGAGCAACTTTTCGACCAGTTCCTGTATCATCAAACACTAACACTATGCTGTACCACGCTTCTTTTGCCGTTTTCGCTTCAGTAACATACTCGTACGTGTAATTGGACGGCTCAAGCAACAATGTTAAGTCACCAAGCGATTTCAAATCTTTGCCTTTTTCGGCTGTAGTCGCTTCCGCAGCCAACGCTGTTACACAATAGCACCACAAACCTTTCGTAATTAAAAACGCTTTAGCACCAACTTTCCATTCGGAATAATTTTCACGGCCTTTCAAACGATTGAACTATATTGAATTATTCGTGCTTGCCATCGTATCGATATTGGGTTCGCTGAGTGAATATTCTTTTAAATCGTCGTTTTCAATGACAAATCCAATTGAATTCAAAAATTCTTTAGGTATTACCTTGATTTTCGCTAAACTGCCGTCGTTCTTTTTCATATACCAAGCACGCGGTTAACCAAACCTCAATTATTCTTGATACTCGTAACCTAAAGGATTTATTCAGATAAATATTGTACTGCAGTGGAATGTCTATTTAGCTAATCTGCTGGATAGAATAAAACACGTCTGTATCCGATGAATGCTTGTGTGAAAGAGAATGAATCTCATGCTTTAATTGACAATGTATATTTTCGTTTGTCATTTATACAATAGTGTACTCATTTTATCCAAAAGAAAACCCAAGCAATAAAGTAGTAGATATTTGCTAAGGTTCTAGGAATTATTTTTAATGACAATACTAAACTCACAATTTTTATGCACAGGAAAAGCAGGCGGGATGATTTTTTTGTGTAAAACTGGCAGCTAAATCAAATTTAAAATGATTTCTCAACTGCTTGTTTTATTATGTCAGTAAATATGAGGTATTTTTATTTCTAATAGAAAAAAAAATTAAGGATCACCCCCTTATATAGAGAGACCCCTCAAAACTCGCTGAGAAATTTTTTCACCTTTTCAGATCCAAACAGGTTTTCTTTTTTGAGCTTTTCACAAAATTTGATAGCTGTAGCTTATATAGTTAGGAAGAAAAACTGGTGTGACATACAGACGGAAGGACATAGGTCGTGATTTTCATGGGGATTTGCATTTTGATACAACACCCTCAAAAAATGAAGTACAATCCAAATACAGAGCTTTAACAATTAGACTTTAATATCTATGCATAAACCAGCATAATTTAATTGACTTTCCATTATTTAAACATTAAATTAATCCTTAAAAATTTTATTCTCATTACGTTGCTCACATTACACCTTAAATATAATAAATCATTAACACCCTTCTCAAATAGGTCACTATATTAAACTTTATGATAACTGAACAAGGACTTCGCGAGCAACTACTTGCAACAGTTGTTATTCACGAACGTCCCGATTTGCAAGAGAAGAAGGAACAGCTTATTGTGGAGTCAGCAAAGAACAGAGACACATTATACAATCTCGAGACGAAGATTCTGCAGGTAATAATCAACAAAATGTTGTCCTTCGGACACCTACTTAGAGCATTAACCTCATACTCAATTCTCTCCCGAACAGGTTTTATCATCCTCGGAAGGAAACATTCTGGAGGACGAGAATGCTATAAACATTTTGTCTTCGAGCAAAATCTTATCGGCCGAGATTCAAGAGAAGCAAGTAATTGCTGTGGCAACAGAAGTCGAAATCGATGCTGCTCGTCAGCAGTACGTTCCCGTCGCCAAGCATTCCGCGGTCCTGTTCTTCTGCATCACGGAGCTCGCCAATATCGACCCCATGTACCAATATTCCTTGACATGGTTCCTCAATTTATTCGTACATACGATTATGAAGGCGCCGAAGTCGAACATCTTGGAAGAGCGCCTCACGAATCTCAACAGCTACTTCACAAAGACCATTTACCTGAATGTTTGTCGCTCACTCTTCGAAAAGGACAAATTGGTCATATCATTTGTTATGTGCACGGGAATCCTGGCGTCGCAGGTGAGGGCGTGAACGTTTACAGTGCATTCTTACTCCTCTACCACCGGCTCGCAGTTATGGTGTCATTCAAGGTTAATTTCAGGCATAATTGAAGAGAAGGAACATTTAGTTTGATTTATAACGGCAAATCTGTTCATTTAGGCCAGTGGCACAAATTCAGTTCTCCTCCATGCAGGACTCGTTGAATGGCAACACTAACTGCAGCCACACGGCGATTACGCGATACACTTTTTGTCCTTCCTGATCCTCGCTCCTTTTGTATAATAAATAATAATGCGGAGAAAAATACTTTTTACAGGGCAAAATGAACAGCTCACATCTTATCTTCTTGTTAACCGGAGGTGTTGGCTTGGATAATCCGCATCCCAATCCGGCTCCAACATGGCTCAGCGATAAATCTTGGGCGGCAATTGTTCGCGCGAGCGATCTGGACGGGTAAGAATAAGATGAACACAAGCGACGTACGACGGAGGTGGCTTGCGAAAAAGGATATCAAGGATATATTTTATGGGGTCGCATTTATAATGTGTCGGGGCTCGATAATAATTCCTGAGGGCGAATAATGGATCCGTGTTAAGATTTTATAGTAGGAAACTGTGCTGCACAGTATAAGTAAGAAGTTGTGAGAGAATGTAGTCGTTAAACATTGGACAGGCGAGAAAGAACCATCCATCGTGCTGTTCCTTGCTCGTGGTCGCCGTACATTTTCCGTGCAGTGCATTGAGAACAATAAGTGGGATTAATGGGAGTAAAATTAGATCAACTTGATTACTTTTATTATGATTAGATTGTAGCTTTGAAAAATTAATCACTTTCAATTATTTCATTTTTATGGGCTCTAAAGGGGCAATTAGCAGCTTTCGAATGTTAATCAGTCATTTCCGGCTTTCAGCTTGAAAGACTTCCGCAAGAAATTTGCGGAGAATATCGACCAATGGCGGAGTTTTTATGACCAACCGAATCCACAGGACTCTGTGTTCCCCACTCCATACGAAAACCCCGACCAAATGATTGCTTTGATTTTATTGAAATGCATTCGGCCTGATAAAATTGTTCCTGCAGTGAGGGTGAGCGAATGTCTTAAAATAAATTCCATAATTCAATCTAATTATGATTAATTACAGAGTTTTATAACAGCAAATATGGACAAATCATTCGTCGAACCTCCCACATTTGACTTGGAGGCATCATTTGCTGATAGTGCCAGGAATATTCCGCTAGTATTTCTATTGTCCCCGGGATCGGATCCCATGGCCAATCTACTTAATTTCGCCAAACAAAAGAATATGCAAGAAAAGTATAGTTTAGCTTTATATCTTGAAAGACATTCGATGCTTAACTTATTGATTTATTCAGGTGCAAAACCATCTCACTTGGCCAAGGACAGGGACCGCGAGCGGAGAAAATGATAATCGAAGGAACCAAATTGGGGCATTGGGTTGTCCTTCAAAACTGCCACGTCGCTGTTAGTTGGATGAGAGAACTGGAGAGAATATGTATGGATGCCACTCTCACTGATTCTGCGCATGAAGATTATCGACTTTGGTGTACTTCTTATCCGAGCCCGGTGTTTCCTGTTTCGGTACTCCAAAATAGTGTAAAAATGACGAACGAACCCCCAAAAGGGTTGAAGATGAACATGATGCGATCTTTCAACTCGGATCCACTAAACAGTGATAAATTCTTCAGCAATGCCTTTGTTGGGGATATTGCCAAGTTTTGGTTACGGGGTGTATTTTCACTGGTATTTTTCCACGCAGTCATACAGGAACGACGTGAATTTGGCCCACTTGGATGGAACATCCCATATGAATTTAATGAATCTGATTTAAAGTAAGTACTTGTAAATCGATCGATATTTATAAATTTTACAAAAAATCTTCCCGATAGGATTTCTCTGGTTCAGTTGAAAATGTTTTTAAAGCAATACGGCTCGATTCCATTTGAAGGACACCGTTACTTGACGGGAGAGTGCAACTACGGTGGACGAGTTACTGACGATAAGGATAGAAGATTGCTTATTTCTTTATTGAATCTTGTCTACAATCAAAGTACAATTGATATTGATGGGTAAGTTAGAAAGAAGTTCACTTGAAAAAAGGGTCATAATTTAGAATTTCTAAATACGGAAAATATAGTTCTCCCTTATAATTGACGTTGGTTCTTTAGGATGATTTTTTGTAATTTTTTATAAATTGTTTCAAGGGTATATTGCAGTAGCTGTTGAAATTGCGCAGAACTCACCATGACACAGCATCCCTAGAAAATTGAAAACTTCAATAAATTCTATGTTATGATTTGATGGCAGACAAATGAAAGGAACTTAACTTTATTAACATTCAAAAGGAAAATAATCCAAAATCACCAATAAACGTTTTTGAAAAATTGTATAAACCTGATAAAAATATTCAAATCTTCACTCCTCTTATGAGTACTCAAGGCTTGGTCTATTGCTTCGCGAGTAAAAACAATATGGGCTTAAACATGGCCTAGTTACCTTTTTTCGGTTGTTTTTGACCTAAAGATAGTCCAAAATCTCGATTAAAAATAAAATTAGACAAGAAAGGGCCCAAAAACCAGGTTAATGATTAGAAAGTACTGGCCTAAACTTGGCCCGAAACTGGTCGAAATACATTTCATTTCCTTTTTCAGCTACAAAAAATAAACACGGATTAGCGTAGCCTAAAAAGGGCCCAAAACTGGTCCAAAATGGTAACAATTTGCATATGAATATGAGAAAAATATTCATGGGCTAAAGCTGGTCTAAACACGTAAAGCTGTGAGCACTATAAAATCATTGAACTTTGTTTCTAACTAGTAGTTGGTCACAACAGTTAGTATTCTGCATCCATGAAAGCAAGTGCTTTTTTATAGAAACTTATCAAATTCAAAGTACTAGTTGCTTGGTGTAAAAAAAGTTTTTACCTAAGGATATTTGGTGTTACTTAGTAAAGGGACACCATCAAAATAATCATGTTGGGTATGCAGTGGGGCAGTTCATTTTGCACGAAAGTATTGAGAGCTTTGAAGATGTTTGGGCTGCGAGGAGTCACAAAAATAAGTGCCCGGGAAAGCAAACCTCTAAAAGCTCTGGCAAATTGTGGCGAGGCACAGTAGGCGGCGTATTGGGTATTAGTGTCAACAACGAGAAAAGAGTCACAAATGGAGGAGTTGAATGAATATGCATTCATTCCCAGAAACTAGGGGATATGCGTCCCTATTTAGATGTTAAAATTATGCAGAATAAATTCACTGGCTTAATTGCCTCCGGGACCTCTACCACAATTGCGGGAAAGGAAGTGTAATGATTTTTGAATCTCTGTTCGTTCGCTTGAGAGATTTCCCGAAGAGAATCTAAACCTACCTCTCATCGGTTCTAGACGTGGTCTTGGAACGAGACAACGGACTGTACCCATCAAGCCGACAAGTCCGGATACTCTAAGTCTACTCTAAGGTGGCTGCTGGCTGGCTAGCTAGTTTGGAGAGGAATTTAGATTTCAGGTCTAACGCGAGCAGACAGTCCAAAGTACAAACAAATCAGCCACTGGTTCAAACGCCCAATTTAAAATGCGTCGAACAACTTCCACGGACTCTACTTTAAATTATGTCACCTCCATTCCTTTTCTCTTCGATCCGAAGAAAAGGGCCACCGAAAAAAACCGCTAAATAAAGTACGTGCTCCTGAATATTACTGAAGAGGTGCCTGAAATAACCTACTCGAATCCACAACCGAAAAAATCTATTCTAACAAGAAAACGCGAAACTCAAGATATGGCACCACGTACCGATCGCAACACGAAACCAACCATTCGGGGATTACCGGAACCCTACCTTCTCGGCAGCATACTCACCTTTTGCCTGCATTAACCTTCTGAAAGGGACCGGGTTTGCTGGAAAGGAAAGACGTAATTAATTTTAAAAATTCATTTTAATATTTTTTTATGTCGCACTGAAATTTCTTTTTCAGGGTTTTGTAAAATCATTTTACAATACCCTATTAAAATGCCGTCCTGTCTGTCAGTCTGTCCGCCCGTCCGTCCGTGTGTCACACCACTTTTTCCCGCAAACTACATAAGCTAGAAACATAAGATTTTGTAAGTAAGTGCAAAGTGACGCCCTCTACAAAGTTTCACCACGAAAAGAAATTTATGTGGCGCCCGAAAAAAAATTTTCATCACATGTAAGCAATATGGGTATCAAATGAAAGGTCTTGATGAGAACTTTACAAAACAGGTCTTAAACCAATAAGTTTTGCTTTGAGGGATGCAGGGAAAGGGGAAATGTACGAAAATTTTGTGTAACAACCCCCCCCCCCCCCTTTGACCCGAAAAATCTGAAAAAAAAATCACAGAAATGTGACTTTAAGAGTACAAGGGCAACAAATACCTCAGAGGTCGAAATTCGACCAACTTTGTTAATACTAGTACATTTTATAAATTTTTCATTTTTGCCTATAAAATCAAAATGGGACCCTTGCATTTCCTAAAAGCAGCAATTTAAATTTTTAGAAAGCAATTGTATGTGCTCCAAAAATTTCAAAATAATTGAACAGTAAACAGCTAAGTTACAGCAGATTGAATATTTAACGATTGCAACCACATTAACGCGTGATACTAGGTAGATACATGTTTGCAACGGACCTAGACACTACAAATACGTGATAAATATTTTAGAAATGGTTTGTAATATTGATGTTTTATCATGACTAATCAAGTGACGGTGTCAAAACACTTGAAACAAAATGACGGCGAGTATCAAAACATAATTAACATAATAATTTTTCGAACTTAATTTTTGGAATCTATATTAGTCAAGTTTTGATATGCAGAATATATTGTTTGATTTACTATTGGGTCTATAACTTAATTCATGCGGTTTTTGTCAAAATTTGAACGTTTATTTAAAAAAAAAAAAATATACAATAGTATTTGTCACGGACAAATTCCTACCAGACCTCAGCACTTGCCTCTGCAAAAAGTTTACCCGAATCACCCGAGCCAAGTATTATCGGAAACGTTGTAACTAGAGATATGTTGTAATCATTATTGATACTAAGAGTAAAGATAGTATGTAAGCTAGCAAGATAGATAATGGTTCTGCGAAAGTTTTCCTCCGAAGACCAAACGTTGAAAAATGCACGTATCGTTGGTGGTACACATATCAATGCACATACGGCAGTTATAATCGAGACCTTGGTTAACTTAAATGCAACGATTCGATGGGCAGCTTGTAATATATACTCGACACAGGATGAAGTTGCTGCGACGTCGGCTGAAGCAGATTATCTGATATTCGCATGGCGTGGTGGGACCGAAGGAGATTTTTGGTGGTGTAACGATAATTGTGCAAATGCTGAAAATGAACCAAAATATCGGGCCGCCACGGACACGCCACGAGAAATCGTAATATACTTGCATCAGGATACACGTGGCTAACGTGCAACGGGACACGAACGAGGCAGAAAATTTACCGGGGGCCCCCGTCGTCGAAATAGTCAATTTAGGTAAATATAGTTTAGAATTTAAGCATTATCTCTTGAGTGTTATTTACCATGGGAGCGATATAAAAAAAAGAAATATATTCTTGCGGTTGTTACAAACCAAATGGTTAAAATAAGAATGATTTGTGAATTTACAGTGAATCGCTTTTATTTCTTCTCTCGGTGATAATTGGTTCGGGAGTGATTGAAGAAATTTCAAGGCGCCCATTTCCCGCCTCAATAATCTGCAAGTGCTGGGGTATATATGGGTTTTGTTTAGTGCGAATTCCAGCTTTTGGGGAACTTAGTTTCACGTATAAGAGGATCTAGGATAGTTAGAGTGCAGAATTGTCGCGGGAGTAGTTACGTGTGTTGTCCTCCTTCTCTAAGCTAGCTATCTTGGCAAGAAAGTTTTATTGCGTAAAATATTATTCAAAGTATTGCCCATCTGAAGCTATGAACTTTTGCCATCTTTCTGGCAAGTTGCAGATCCCATCCCAAAAGAACTGCGCCGGCTTGGCAGCGAAGAATGAATCAAGCCAATTTTTGATATCCTGCTCTGATGCGAACCGTATTCCAGTGCGGGCGTTCTGCATCGATCGCAACAAATGGTTGTCAGAAGGGACAAGGTCTGGGCTATGAGGCGGGTGGGGTAAAACTTCCCATCCACTGTTTTCCAAATAGTTCTTAACCGGAAAAGCAACGTGGGGCCGAGCGTTGTCATGATGGAAAATTATTGCCTCGTATCTGGTCGCATATTCCGGGCGTTTTTCGGTTACTGTTCTCTTCAACCGGATTAATTGTGGTCGGTAGCGTGCTCCGTTGATGGTTTCATCTGGTTATAGCAGCTCAAAATACAGCATACCCTTCTGATCCCACCAAATACAGAGGACTACCTTCGCGCCATGGATTTTTGGCTTTGCCGTTGATTTGGCTGGTTGGCCGGATTTCACATATGATTTTTTGCACTTTAAGTTGTCGTAATGGATCCATTTTCCATCACCAGTAACAATCCGATGCAAAAATGACTTCCTTTTGTTGCATTCCAGCAGCATTTCGGACATGCAAAGCCGCCTTTCGACGTCTCTCGGCTTGATTTTTAAATCGTCCACACCACTTTTGGCAGGTTCGCTCAGCTAGAGCATGTTCACCATAAACTTCCACCAAAATACGATGACTTTTGGCAGCAGTTTTCTTCATATTAAAGTAATGAAGAATTCCCCGCAAAAACACTTTTTCAGGAACAAAGTTCGACATAATTGAGTGAAAAAAAATTATTGTTGTGAACGCTTCAAATGAATGGCATACACTGAAAAGATGTACAATGATAGTAGCTTTCCAACGCAGGTTCGGAACATTGGAGCAATGTCATATTATACAAGTTACGCCATCTCTTAGCAAACCGCACGAATTAAGTTATGGACCCAATAATTGTTTTACAAAACCCTTCCAGCAGGAGCACTCTTCCGCTACTTAAACTTGTTTTTTTTTCAGTGGATTGGATCAAGAAATCTTAAATAAACATATTTCGTTTGACGAGGTGTGATCAAAAAGTAAGGTGACTTTTCAAACTTCGCGGGCAACGTGCATTTATCAATTTTTTCAATCTGCGAATGATCGGTTTCGTGTTGTGGTTGGTATGCGGTACTATATCTTGTTTTTGCTATTTTTTATTAGAGTAGATTTTTTTCGGTTTTGGATTCGACTAGGTTATTTTGGGCACTGTGTCGGTTATATTAGGGAGCGCGCTGTTTTGTTTAGCGAGTTTTTTTGTGACCTTTTTCCTCGGATAGAAGAGAAAAGGAACGGATGTGACGTAATTTAAATTAGAGTCAGTGGTAGTTGTTCGACGTGTTTTAAATTGGGCCTTTAAAACGGCTGCTGATGTTTTTGTTCTTCAAACTTAGTCTGCTCGCGTAAGACCTGGGACCGAAATTCCTCAATCACGTGAGGGTTTTTCGAGCCCTAGATGCGGTAGCTTTGTTTATACACGTAGCCACCGAGATGAAAATATGCCTCATCAGAAAGATGATTTTTTGAGAAAATTTCGATATTTCCCAACGTTGTTCAAGTGCAAATCGATGTATTTCGTTCCGCAGAAGGTTAATACTGACTCACAAACATAATTTTGAGCAAGAAACAGCTGTCAATGTTAAAATAATGTATGTATATATTGGATAGCCTAAAAAGCCTTTTTTGTCACTAGATGGTGTTCGTTGTCATATATCGGGCAATACCAATCAGATTGAGTCAAACTGACATGCATTTGAAAGGTGATATTCCAGTCTACAATTTTCATACGGACAGTTTTGTATTTTGTTGTTCGTGTCAAAAGTTGTATTCATTTAAAAATGAGTGAAATTTCTGAAAAAAAATCGTTATATTTAACAATATCACTACGATCAAGGTGAGAATGCATCGCAGGCTCGAGTTGAAATTTGTGGTGTCTACGCTCGATACTTTATCAAAAGCCACAGCCAAGATATGGTTCCCTCACTTTCGTTCTGGAAATTTTGATGTCAAAGATGCACCATCGCTCAGGTCGACCAATAACTGAAAAAGTCTATGAAATCTTACAAAAAATTGAAGAAGACCAACACAAGCAGCTATGACATTGTTAAGGAACTGAATATCCATCACCAAACAGTTTTGAACCATTTGCGTAAGGCTGGATAAACAAAGAAGCTCGACGTTTGAGTGCCGCATGAATTAACACAAAAAAATTTGATCGACCGAATTTCCATTTGCAAAATGCTAATAAAACGTTTCGAAATCGAGCCATTTTTGAAGCAAATCATTACGGGCGATAAAAAAAGGGTGAGATACAAGGATGTCGTTCGAAAAAGATCATGGTCAAAAAAAGGTGAATCATCACAAACTACTTCAAAACCAGGATAATAAGGTTATGCTGTGTGTATGGTGGGATTGGAAGGTAATTGTTTATCATAAGGTACTAGAACCTTACAAAACACTCAATCTGTACTGTCAGCAATTAACCAGATTACAACAAGCAATTAAAAAAAACCGACCAGAATTGATCAAAAGAAAGGGCGTTGTCTTCCATCATGACAATGCCAGACCACACACATGTTTGATGAGCCGGCAAAAATTGACAGAGCTTGGCTGGGAAGTTTTGATGCACTCACCATATAGTCCAGACTTTGCACCATCAGATTACCATTTGTTTCGGTCTCTGCAAAACTTCCTTAATGAAAAGAAATTCACTTCAAAAAGGGATTGTGAAAATCCCTTGGCCACGTTTTTCGCTGATAAACCACAGAAGTTCTACACACATGGAATAATGGCTCTACCCAAAACTGGCAAAATGTCATAGATAATAATAGACAATATGTACTTAAATAAAATCTATTTGAAATAAAAGAAATATTCAATCAAAAAATGACAAAAAAGGCTCAATACTTTTAGGCTTACTAATATATATATATATATATATATATATATATATATATATATATATATATATATATATATATATATATATATATATATATATATACTATGCAAGATTTGGGAGACTAACAATCAGTACTGTCCCTGGTTCGCATCCCGTTTGTGACAACGAAATTTGTTTTGATTCTCCGGACGGACTAGAAGCCCGTTCAGTTATGAGACATACTGGTTTAAAATCAGAACGTACCACAGCACAGTCAAAGCGTGGATTAATCGCCAAAGCGTGGTACTGACCATATCACCTTCATGAGTGCCGACACATTCAATCAAGATAGTGAGATATTCTACCCATATGGGGCTGTCGTGCTGAGGCAAAAAAAATATAATCGATTCTTCTGAGAAATTGCGAAACTAGGAAATGATATATCACCAATTGAATGAGGAGGATGCACCGACGAAGTTCAAAGTATTGAAGAACATACAATGATATTCTGCCAGTCAAGTGAAGTTATTCTACACGATTCAAAGGGGACACATGGGATGTGCTCATATGTTTCCGCTTGGGAAACACCGTCTTGTAAGCCGCATAGAGTCGCAGCTTACAAGGAGGCGTCCTGTCATCTGAATGACGTTACTCCACACTAATCATTGGTGACCCCCTGGAATGTGTTCATGAATTTCCACTCGAGAACTACCATCAAGCATGAGATGAGGATGCACCAATGAAGTTCGCAGAGTAATAGCGCACGCGAGGGTGCTCTGTCAACTGAATGAAGTTACTTCACAGTATTCAAAGGTGGGTGACACTTGCGATATGTTCATATGTTTCCGCACGGGAAATGTTATTGGGCATATTTGGAGGCTGCACGAACAAGGTTCACAGAATTTAATAAAACCACTCCATACTATTCAATAAGGATACTCTATACTATTCGTAAAAGTGTTTGTGGAAGCCGCACCGAAGAAGTCAACGACATGTTTTTGTACAAAAAAAACATCATCAGGGTCTAATTAACAACTACTAATTCACTAAATAGAGAGCCCGCGATATTATTCTAATAATCAAATGCATTCACTTCATATTCTTTGAAAATGCTCACGCATGAGATGCCAGTCAAAGTTTCTGGAAGTGAAGTGTAGTGAGGCATTTATACACTAAATTCAATGACAAATTGAAGAGTGCGTATTGACAGCCTAGCAGTTAGAGATTTGTCTATACTATGGCTTAGAAGCAAAGCAGCTGTTCTTTGAAACGATGCACTTCCATTCCCAGAACATCTTTCACTGTCATGCAAACTTGTGAAATCATTCTACTTGTCATCAATACGGTGTGTTAATGAACGTGATTACTGATGTATTGAAGTAAAACAGACT
Organism: Odontomyia ornata; assembly: GCA_963969285.1. Taxonomy (NCBI): domain Eukaryota; kingdom Metazoa; phylum Arthropoda; class Insecta; order Diptera; family Stratiomyidae; genus Odontomyia; species Odontomyia ornata. Next base: position 92,505,376 of record OZ017741.1, on the reverse strand, counting down.
CCTACTGTTTTCGACATATAGCGGAAAGCAGGCCACTGAACGGCAATCAGCATTCAGTTCAGTAGTTTATCGACATTAAAATCATCAGGAGGAGCTAAAGGAAGTTCATCGTGTATATAAACTATTCCGTTAAAAGGGTTAAAGACACATCCTGAAATTCGTTGCAGTAGATGTCAAAAAAGCTAAACATCTGCTCTCAATAACTACGATTATTCTTCGTAATTTAGAGTTACAACAGTTATGTTGTAACTCTAAATTACAAAGAATAATCGTAGTCATTGAAAGTCACAAATCAATTTGACGAAGCTATTTCTTGCAGAGCCAGGAATTCAAGCAACAATTCTTAGGCATACATAGCGTGACCACCTCTCCGGAGCGCGAATTCGGCACACCGAAAAATAAGGAAAAAAATTCGAGACACAAATATGAATAATGTCGTCATAGCGACGAAGATTTTATATTTCTTTTCGCGATTGCAGGTAATATAAAAATGTACGCTATATTTTCATTGGCTTTCTTGAAAGCGAATTTTTCGTCGCTTCCTATTTATTTCAGGAGGTCGAAGAACTCCAAGCAATCCAATTTGATATTGTATCGAACATATAAAATGTCTCGCAATGTTTTAATGTTCAATCGCGACCTGTCATGTGTCTAAATTTCGTTGATAAGACAAAAGATGCGTTCAACGGGGGCTGATGCTCCCGGTAAACATAACATGAACGCGATGATTCTTGCTAGGTCGTTGTGGGGAAGGTGTTTGTTAGCAAAATGTTGGAAAGATTCGACCCAACGTTTATCGACAACAACACTATTCTCCTCCCAAGATTGGATCTTTTCTTTGGAACCGAATCTTTTCAAATAGATGAACAGACCGAACAATCTATTGTCACTTAATTTTATGTCAAATCAGCCTCTCTTTGCCATAAACCTTGCATTACGTTTGACGAACTCCCATTTACATAGATCACTGATCAAGTCCAACCCACGCAAAAATCATGACTTCAACCAAGTGAATACTCCATTTCTTAATATAATTGATACACGTTCCTGAAATCCAGTAAATATACGTATCGTGAATAACATTGAATAGCTGCATTGGTAAAATTCAATTATTTTGTAAGTACTGTAAAATAGTTTCGCAGTATTCAGGATTCTTTGCTTCGAAACAGTTTTATCTCCAGCTGCAGCTGTCTCGATTTCTTTGGTGATGTTCGTAGATTGAAGAATTTTTTCTCGATCTTGGAGCGATTCGATGTTGATATCACTGCTCACTTCTATGCTAAACACGCTTCCGCCTGCAATCTGTTTCACTGTCCGCTTAAAAATTATCGCCTGTAAGATAATTCCTCACGAAATTCGATAGCTCACCTGGTCGTGAAGGAAAAGTAACCAAATTTTCCCCATCGGGCCATTGAAAGTAGTTCTAAGTAAAACGAGGCTACTTGGGTCTTTATTGAAATATTCTTTCAAGCCGTCGAAAATTCCTAAAATCGATTCAATCACCGTTAACAAAGCCAGAAATCTGGTTTTACTGTAACCAAGTAATTTTTGATATTCTACTTCAACTGATACACAAAATCGTTTCAGTTCGGTAACTCTCTGAGAATATATTTTCACAATTACAAATGGCATTTGTCCACAGCTTACTTTCAAAGTTTTGCGGATTATGTGCGCTCCACATCCTAATCCGACCAATCCTGGGCGAAGCAGATTCAGCTTAGCGAATGTATTATTGAGGCGAATACCCTTACGATTGCTAAAATTATAGATCGAGTTACCATCGCAAAATGCAGCCAATTTGTTTCCATTATCGAATTTTTCCATCGAAGCATGGACTAATTTAGTAATAGTGGCACTATCTTTGCCGTCTTCAGACGTCGGTTCAATTATTCGGATCACCACTCTTTCCTTCTCCCAAAAATAACGAACAAGTACAGGAAGCATCTTGATCTAGCTGTGGTTCGATGCGTCAGTGATTTTTGTGAGGAAGCAACAATCTAAGTTCTTCCACCACATATGGTGCAAATACGCCAGTCACAATGGATTTGCATTTGGTACGCAAGCAAGCAAATTTCAACATAGCGAAACAAATCGAATAATTTTTGATGCGCAGTCCGTAGAACGAAAACTGTGATTGGAATTTATCACGTAGTACTCCCAGATACCCTTGACAGCAGCGTTTTGCTGATCATGTTTGATGAACGTGGCACTATTGAAAATTTTTATCAATGATTGACTTGTGCTGGCAGCATTCAACGCTTTTTTGTGATGTTCCGAAGTTAGATGCGTTGCCATGAGAAATGCCGAAATTATTGTTACACACATTACAATGACCCTCACTGTGCGATTTATTTATATATTTTTTTGATGAATGGATATTGTTCTTGCAATTTCTCGTTCAGAACATCTACTTCGCACCTTCTCGCATTTTATTATGAGTCCCATGTGTTTTTACATCCAGATCAGAAACTTCAATCATGTATTTTGAGGTTGAGTTAACAGCGAAAATTAGTGACAGCGAATAAGCAAAGAACATTCGCGCGAATAATGACGTCTCATTAATATGCACTCCACAAGTTGTAGTAACTGAAGAGGTCAGGAGTGTGAAGAGCGATTTATAAATGACCATCTTGATTTCCTCTATTCTGAATGCAAAGATATGGTATCACAAGAGAAACGAAAAGATCTACGGAATATGTATGTCCTCCTGAAACTCATTATTCACTACAAATGGCGCCCAACGTGGGGCCCGAAAAGCCCGGCTGTATCATCAGTCGTGAGCACGAGACAGTCCATCGTCTCTAGGTGTCCCCACTAGGTGTTAGAATTATTGGCGGGTAGATAACTCCCGAGGGTTTTTGCACTGATCGTGCCCCAGCAGCCTAATAACTTTCGAACGTGTGTTGTCTCTGGACATCAATATCGTTTGGTCCTTCTTTTGATTTATACTTTGATGGTTTACCACCATTGTATAACTAGTAAGGCCAAATGATATTAGAGTCCCTTTTTGTGTTCGGAAGTTATTATCCCAACATCTATTTTGCGGAGGATTCTGATCCGCTCCCCAAACCAGCGGTGCCTAAGTGTCTTAAATTACATGGATTTTGATTTCATGTGATTGGCTGATTAGCTAATCCATGACTATCCATGACAAGACACGCGCTGCTTGTGGATTAGAATTCCACCCTGGGCTGACAAGTTGTAACTTGAGAAGTTTGCTAATGAGGGATCACTTCGGAACCCTGATTTTCATGGTGCCACAAGAGAGTGTCCCTGAAACGTTTTAGAAGGATTGTGCCATGGTGTCCATACTTGGGAGGAAAGACGGAAGGGAAAGACCGTTCATATATATTGTTTTGATAACTTAACACTTTTTGAGAACTTAATTAAACCTTTTCATACCTTGCGGTTTTTTTTGTGAGGTTCTTTTTATAGTTCGCCACTTTCGGCCACTTTTTTGTGTTTTGTCATAATAATAGTTAATTACTTCTTTTATAGCATTTTTTTTACTATTTTATTATCAGCGTCAACACTGTTAGGATAATGGAATTTCTAAACGCATGTAGACTTTGCCTACAGAGCAGCGAAGAAATGTATCCACTCTGTGATAGTTCCGTAGATGAAGCGAGGAGGATTTTTATTGTCGACTTCCTGAAGGAGTCCCTTAACATCAACATCACATTGGAAGATGGCTCACCAGACCACATCTGTGGTGAGTGTTACACTGAAGTGGAACGTATATACTCTTTCATACGTCGCTGCAAAGAGACTGAGACAGCCCTACAACGACACAGATCGGCACGACGTCCTCAGGAACCAACCATACACCAGGCAAACAAGATTCGGAGAACTGATTACCATCCGTCTGAGGATCCGGATCCACCATCTCGATACCAGCCTTGGACCGCCTGGGATCTTCCGCCACGACTCAACCAAGTACCACCACCGACTCTAGGTCCAGTGGCTCCGCAGGAACAACCCTATATGCTGAAACCGAAACATATTCCCAGCATCGTCCAGGGGTGGAATCTACATTTAAGCGGGGAGTCAAACGACCTGAACGTGGAAGTCTTCATTGGTCGCGTGGAGTCCTTAGTCGAAGAGATGTTGGCCGGCGACTACACGGTGCTGGCAGGATATTTACCGATGCTGTTCAGGGGAGCAGCACTCGAGACGTACTGGCGGATTCATTCGGCCCCACCATCAACACGCTGGACACGGCTGAAGGAGGTACTCCGCATGGAATACTCAACGGTCAACATGGATGAGAGTGTCCTGGACAAGATCCATGCCAGATGGCAACGTCCGGACGAGCCCTTCCATCAATATCGAGCCGATATCCTTAGGTTGAATGACCTGTTGTCAGAGCCTATGTCTCCCACTCAACTGCTGCGGGTGTTGAAACGGAATCTAAAGCCGGAACTTCGTTGCCATGTTGTAAACTCGGACCCGCAGAACATGGAAGCACTACTGAGGTTCGTGAGTCGATTAGAGAGGCTTGAAGAAGACCTCCACGAACGGCCTTACCTACATGCAAGGACAGGTCCGCGACGTGAAATTGCCGAAGTGGCACTAAATTGCAACAACCCAGATCGGGAAGAAGGCACGGAGTCAAACACCTGTGTTCCGGACTACCCAGATGATGCCACACCAAAAAAACGGACGAACGAGTACCCTACCACCTCAGTGGTACTCGAAAACCCCGCAGTAGCTCCTCAGCCAGCTGCTCACCCCAATAAACCTGACGTAAACCCACCAGCCATGACCATTACGACTGCGGATGTTCACTCTCTTCCGGAGACCTCACCAACGACAATATTAAAACGACCATCGCAGTCACTGCCAGAAGAACCGCGGCAGCCTCAAGCACGCACTCTAAAACCTTATCATGTTAGACTGCAGGAATATCGGGTGGCTTGAGAGCGAATATTTGCTTCCGAAGTAGTCACTTCCCGCCCGCGCACGACAAAATGGTCAACCCGTCGTTGGCGGAATTTCCGCAAGAGAGTGCGCACCTGCCGTCAAACCGTAAACTCTTGCAACATTTCGGAGGTTGCTGAGAATGAGATCAGACCTTATCATCCAATTAAAGTGTTGGGCGAGACCGTGTTTGCATTGATCGACACGGGTGCCAGTATCAGTTGTCTTGCCTCGAGCTTTGGCTCGAAGGTGCTCCAAGAATATCCGAACTTGATTAAATCCTGGCGCACTGAAATCAGTACAGCTGATGGCACCAAACACCCTATACGAGGTAAACTAACCACACCCGTAACGTTCAGGGGTCAGACGAAGGATATTACGTTCTACATTATTCCGTCTTTGACTCAGAATGTGTACCTTGGTGTCGATTTCGTCCTTCGCTTTGAACTGGCCTCCGATTTATTCACCGATTTGTCTTTAAGAACCAGAAATGTCAGCGAAATCACTTCTACTCCCGATAGGCATGACCTGACGCCTAACCAACGACAACGCCTGGAAGCATCCATTGCTGCTTTCCCATCGTACGCTACCCAAGGCCTTGGCCGCACCACCCTAATCTCACACGCCATCGACGTTGGCGATAGTAAACCGATTAAACAGAGACACTACGCCATCTCGCCGGCCATGGAGAAATTGGTGTATGCGGAACTAGATAGGATGCTCGAGTTAGGGGTCATAGAGGAGTCCCAAAGTGCCTGGTCCTCACCGGTAACCTTGGTTGTAAAGCCAGGTAAAGTCCGCCTCTGTCTTGATGCCCGTAAGGTAAACGCGGTTACCATCAAGGACGCGTACCCTCTTCCACTCATCGATGGAATACTAGGGAGACTGCCGAAAGCCAATTATATCACCAGTCTCGACCTAAAAGACGCCTTCTGGCAAATTCCACTCGATGAGGGCTCGAGGGACAAGACCGCCTTCACAGTGCCTGGACGACCATTATATCAGTTCGTCACAATGCCCTTTGGCCTGTGTAACGCGCCGCAAACGATGACTCGGTTGATGGACAAGGTCATCCCACCTCACCTAAAACACCAAGTGTTCGTGTACCTTGATGATCTGTTACTCATCACGGAAACGTTCGATCAACACCTCCTACTTCTACAAGAAGTAGCCCTGCACATCAGTAAGGCGGGACTCACTATCAACGTACAGAAAAGTAAGTTTGTCATGAAAGAAGTCCGATACCTAGGACATGTCATAGGACATGGCACTATCAAAACGGATCCAGACAAAACTCGTGCGATTGATGAGTTCCCCTTACCAAAAACTGTGAAGCAGCTACGACGTTTCCTTGGTGTGTGCGGCTGGTACCGAAGGTTTGTTCGGAATTATGCGACAGTTTCAGCGCCCCTGTCAGACATGTTGCGGAAGGGGAAGTTCGTTTGGACCGAACTCAGCCGAAAGGCATTTGAAGAGCTTAAACAAGCCCTCACATCAGCTCCTGTCTTGCACAGCCCCGACTTCACGAAGCCCTTCTCCATTCATTGTGACGCAAGTCAACATGGAGTAGGAGCCATGCTGGTGCAATTGACCGATGAAGGAGAGGAAGCTCCCATCGCCTTCATGTCCAATAAGCTGAATTCGGCCCAAAGAAACTATACTGTTTCCGAGCAAGAATGTTTGGCAGCGGTAATGGCTGTGAAGAAATTCCGAGCTTATATCGAGGGCCACCAATTCGAGATCATCACGGACCACGCGTCACTACAATGGTTGATGAACCAGGCAGATTTAAGTGGACGCCTAACCAGATGGGCTCTTAAACTGCAAGGGTTCAAGTTCTCCATCAAACATCGGAAAGGAACCCAGAACATCGTACCCGACACTCTCACGGATGTTTTCCCCAGAGGGAGCCGAAATCACAATAAATGACGAGGACCCCATCGAAATAGATTTGGACAGCCCACATTTTGAATCAGATAGCTACAAAGAGTTGAGGCAAACCATCGGGACCCAACAGACACAGCTGCCTGATTTGAAGGTAATAGACGGCTATGTGTATAGACGAAACGAATACGCCACTGGTGATCCATGGCAGGAAGAAGAGTCTTGGAAACTCTGGGTACCGAAGGAAATGACACAACATCTGATCCTCCGCGCACATGACCATCCTTTAAGTGCCCACGGAGGTTACGGTCGGACGTTACGACGACTCAAGAAATACTTCTTTTGGCCTAAAATGGCATCCCAGGTCAAGGACTACGTGAGCGCCTGTGAGACCTGTAAAGGCACCAAAGCGCCCAACCAGCCTCTTCGACCTCCTATGGGTCAACTCAACGTTCCAGAACGCGTGTTCCAGCGTCTATACATCGATCTACTCGGTCCATATCCTCGGTCTTCCATGGGACACATCGGAGCCATAGTCGTTCTAGATCAGCTCTCAAAATTCCCCATGGTGGAACCCATCCGTAAGTTCACAACTCCATCGATCGTGAAATTCTTAGAGAACCGGGTATTCCATGTGTTCGGTGTTCCAGAGAGTGTGTACTCAGATAATGGAGTACAGTTCCGGTCTCGGCAGTTTAAGAGCCTACTTGAGCAGTATGGCGTTGAACACCAACTGACGCCCATATACTCTCCTCAGTCCAACGCATCAGAACGGTTGAACCGCACCCTATTGGCCGCGATCCGTTCCTACGTCCACCCATCTCAAAAGGATTGGGATCGGCGATTGTCTGCCATCACATGCGCCCTGCGATCCTCGTATCATTCCGTCACCGGTGTCGCCCCTTACTTTGCCGCCTTTGGACAGCACATGATTTGCCACGGTAAATCATACCGACTGTTACGGCAATTAAAGTGTTTGGGAGACCCCGTCGTTGCGCTGGAGCCCCACGAACGTTTAGGAGACCTCCGCCAACAAATCGGACGAAAGATTAAGGCCGCAGGCAGTGCAAATGAAGCGCAGTACAATCTCCGGTCACGATCTGCTAATTTCAAAGAAGGAGATGAAGTTTTTCGGCGAAATTTCCGCCAAAGCGACGCCGCGGGGCATTACAACGCCAAGCTGGACAGGCGATTCTTGAAAAGCCGCATAAAGAAGGTAATGGGACCTAACCGTTACTTGATAACGGATCCATCGGGAAAAGAAGTGGGGATAAACCACGCGAAAGACCTGCGCCGATAGATAGTTAGTCACTTCTGTTTGTCCGTCCGCATATATCTTCAAAAACGCGCAAAGGCTGTATACTTCCAGGCAAACATGGACCTAAGTCAGTCCGTCCGTCTGTCAATTGTGTTTTTCTTTTATTGTCCATCATCTCTAGTCCCGACGCCGAAGCCAACCCATGATACACAGAAATATCCTTCAGCTCCTTTTTCGCAATCCGCATTGCCTTGGGATCGCGAGAAAATTAGCTGCCCTGTAGTAACTGAAGAGGTCAGGAGTGTGAAGAGCGATTTATAAATGACCATCTTGATTTCCTCTATTCTGAATGCAAAGATATGGTATCACAAGAGAAACGAAAAGATCTACGGAATATGTATGTCCTCCTGAAACCCATTATTCACTACAAAGTGTCGATAGATGTAGCGGCATCCGATTTATTGAATTCAATTTGAATTTTCGTAGTCGAATCCGAAGATCCTAATTCGATACATGCCAACCAATTGATGGGTACACTGTATATGGGCTCCCGAATTGCACTGGGCAATACAGGTGGTCACACTAGGTATACATCAATCATATCTGGTACTCTAGCGATAATCAAAACTTATCTTTATACGAAACTCTCAGTTCCTGTGGCAACCAACAGAGATGCCAAGATACTTTATAGTCTGAAAAACTCACAGCCGGCTAAATTGAGTACTATGGCCGTCATATGGGAAATATTCTTCTGCATCAACATTAGAAGATATACTATATATACAATAGATGCCACCTGTAAACATATTTACCATGATACGGAAGCAATTTAAAGCCGAGATGTGTACTAATTTTCATCGACGATGAGAATTAATACACACGTCGAAACCACCTTTTAACATTTATCTTCTCTAATAATTTTTCAGAAAAAAAATTATTGAAAAATGTGCAGCTCATTCCTGTAGCTACGAAGAATTTCATAAGTTATTTAAAGAGCTATTGGAGCCATCCAAAAACGAGATCGATTTCCGTTCGACGCAATGAAAGCTCACTGTAGGGAAAAAAATTATAGTATAGATTTATGTACATTAAATTGATGTGAAAAGGGTAAAATGATCCATTTAAAGTTTAGCTAAGACAATACTAATGTTCTTGATAATTTTGAAAATAAAGATTCAAGTGAGCCGAAAAACAAATTTTACATAACAGGAAAATTCTTTAAAAAATGTTTGAACAATAAAGAAAAGTTTCTTGAGGTGAATAAGTTTTATTCGGACACGAGCGCGAGAACGGCCACAAAACAAACGTTTCGACGTTTGTTGTTAAGTAGAGTGATGTAAGTGCAGAACGAAGTAGTATGCAAGGAAAAGCAGAAGTAGTGGCAGCAAAGACCAAGGCAAACGAAAGCGAAGCATGTGGGCAAGTGAAGAGAAGTAACCGCAAATGACAGAGCATAGCAGAAAGCAAGAAGCGGGGGCGAACTGGATAGGGAAAGCGTGCGAGGTTTCGGACAAGGTGAAGAGTCAAGTGCGTAACACGATCCGCCAAGTTTTGAAGGAAAAAATATTCTTGTGGCGAGCAGTTTGTAAGAGCTGTTTGATTCAGAAGTTCCACAAAGTTTCTAAAAAGGACACAGGGTTTTTGGCAAATTTTTAGGACTTTGTGCCTTATTCGAATTCAGATTAATATATTATTGCGCTTTATATACAAAACCAAACATTTTAACAGTTTCGACGAGCTATTGAAAATTTTGCATGCTCATATTGCATATTACATCGGCGAGTTTTTCGAAAAGGATGCAACATTAACAGAATCAGTAGCACGTGGTTTATTGAAATTCTGATCAGAAATATGTTCGCAAAAAGAACACGCTAGGCAGAAAAGTCTGCGTTCACTTGATGCCATTTAATTTTCAACATTCACAAAACGAAACGTATTGAACATTTTCTAGATTTTTTTTCGCCCACCGATGAACAATTTGTTTATCGCTAGGCACCCAGACTTTCATTAATTTCCGCCGAGCGATTTTTGAGATAACTGTACTTTTCATGGGCAACATACAAAACCGAGGTAGAAAAAGTAGGCGTTCACTCATCAAGTTAAGGGATTCCCCGAAGAACAACTTTTCAAGCGCACTTTCCTAATGCTTGTGGCGGTCACGACAGAAACGACAAGTAGATATCACTAACCACAGCAGCGGTGTTACAGAATCGCTGTCAGAGGATTGCTGTCAAAGTCAATTCACACTTCTTCTACATCTAGTCGAGTCCGGATGTACCGAACGTACTCTGTAATCAGTTAGTACAAATGACACCAGCCATCTTGATTTTACCTTTACAGTTCAGCTAATAAAGTTTATTTCTGTTTACAAACGTGAGTTCATACTTTTGATATTTCGTATATTCAATATCTTGTCTTGCATAAGTAATTTATTGAGCTTTATTTGGGCAAGTTTTTAGTAAGATATTGTATAGCTTATATAGTGAAAAAACATGTTTTTTGTAATGACAGAGAAAAGAAATTGATGTGTACGAAAGGGTAATCATCGCAAAAGGGGGAAAAAGCTTTCGAAATATAGGAAAAGTCGTTGTAAGACAATATTCGTCAAACAATTGCAAACAATTTTTGCTAAAGATTACTTAAGCCTACCTCAAGTATTTTGAAACGATGTGGTTTTCTTCGGACGAGAATTAATTCTGCATTTTCGGTATAAAAGGATGAAAAATAGTCTGGAGAAAATCAGGAACAGCACTACAAAAAGAAAATTTGCTACTCACTTTCAAACATGGCGGTGGTGGAGTAATAGTTTGGGGATGCATGGCGGCTAATGGCGATGGTAACCTAAAGTCTATTGAGTCGACAATGAATAAATTCAGTTACCTTAATATTTCAAGAAACAATTTGGAGCAAAGTCCGCGTAACCTCGGTAAGGATTATCACTTTCAGCAAGATACTGACCCCAAGCATACAGCCAAAATTGTGAGGCTCTGGCTACTTTATAATATCCTAAAACTGCTACATACGCCACCACAATCTTCAGACCTTAATCCCATTGAGCATTTATGGGACTTGCTCCAGAGAAGGATTCGACAACATACGATTACGAGCAAAGAAATGTTCAAAAATGTTCTCAGAGAAGAGTGGGAGAAAACATTACCAGAAGAGAGCGAAGTTCATCAATCCGAAGCCTGAACGACTTCAAGAGGTTAAAAAGAATCAAGGTTATCCTGCAAGTTATTGATTGGCTTCAGCACTGTAATTATCAGTCATTTGGAAACGTTTATCACATGTGAACGCAGTCTTTTCTGCCTTGATTTTGTATATTTTTTTGGGAAAATAACTGTTTGTTTAAAAACTATCAAAGTAAAACTAATGAAGTTCTGCTTGAAAATAGTTCTTTAAGTTATTAATAAATGCATTAAACCAAATCTGGCAGGTGAACGTATACTTTTTTTTGCCTATGTATGTTCTTGGGAGAAATATTAGATGTTATCGATCCTCCAAAATTTGTGAAAAATAAAAACAATAGTCTTAGAAAACTGGCAGTGGGTGAAAACGTAGCGTGAAAAAGTCGTTAATGTGAACTGATAGTTGTTGATTGCCGAGGTTGTGGATGGCTCCTGTCATTAGGCCAGAATTGCGACCTATTTCAACATTTAAGTTAGTCTGTCTGAGGTCTACATTATCTAACATTGCACACATGCTCGCTTTGTATACGATAAACATTTTTCCAATGTATGTGTATCACTGAGTCCATTTTATCGTCAGCCGCCGAAAAGATGGAGAAGATGTGCATCTTGACCAGTTTTATTTTGAAATCCAGAACGCATTTCCAATCTCCCATACGAGATCTTCCCCTTGAGCTATCGATAGATGAATGATTGCCTTGAGACTTAAGAAATTTTCTGAGGCGCCTCAGATGGGTACACATTTGTTGCAGTGCGTGCGGCCAGGTCGTTACAAAGTTTTCAGGACTCATGTGTCTTGCTTTCTTCCTCTCAACATCCGGTCCTTCCCGTCTAAGAAGACTGGATTTACCTGTTTAAGCACGGCAACAAGCTGAAGCATATGAGATCTCCCATTGACAGTGATTGTGCAGGACAAATATGAATTTGTTAACGGATTTGCGAGTACATACGAGTATGCCAAGGTATTAGTGTAGATCGCTGAGTGCAAAGGCTGAAATTAAGTTAATCGAAAGCAAGTGGTAGCTAGATTGTGGCGTATTGATTATACGCGTGGCTTACCAGCATAGTATCAAAAGTGGAGTGGAATCGGAAAGAGACGTTGGACAGGAGCAGATTTTTCCTATGAGTGACTTGTGTGCGTGCTTACAGTATATTTGCAAGCAATCGTTGGCGATTAGTGTGCGTTCAGAATCGAGTAGGGTGGTAGGATATAGGCATCCAACTTGTTTGTAGATTTAACGTTGAGCTGCACCAGGGAAGATTCCTAGGAACTAGACAAGTAGCTTATTCCAATACGAAGCCAACAATACAGACAAATGTTATACGGGATCATCAGTACACTCCATCCTTTCAGAATTTCAACGAAATTCAGATGAATACAAATTAAAAACGGCATCATAAATTGCATTTGTTTTTATACTTAACAATACTTGACAACCTTGTCAAAAATGACACATGACTCATTAACATCAAATAAACCGTTCAATCAGTTACCGTGCAAAATTTATCAACTTCATTACAAATATTGAATTGATTCACGAACGGAGTGATGCTAAAAGGATTCACATCTCCTATTGCAGTGAGCCATGAAGCAAGCACATTTATTGCTGGCGTTTACTTGAGGGCGGGACTCAAAGGAAAATATACGCCCCACACTCGATGTGAGCCGCAGTACACTGGAATCAGTACCGAGAAGTTGTAAGATTTACTGAAAATATCCTTAGATCTGCGGAATTCCGCAGTGAGTGGCATGACGCTCTGTCTATAGGAAAAATGAGAGCAGCACAGGTTGATGCAATGAAGAACAAACGTAAAGATCTTTAGAGTTTATACAAAGAGGATATACATAATGTGATACTAGCCTTGAGTGCCGATACATACGATCAAGATAATGAGATATTCTAGCTATCTATATGCGAAGACCCGTGAGGGGCTAAAGTGCTAAAATAAACAAAACAAAAACGTACACAATGTCAAAGTAGCGCTCGGTATCGTTACATACAGTATCGACCAGATAAGTTTGATAAAGTTTGCATCCCCATTCACCGAAAATACATTTACTGTGTTAAACATGAGGTTCACTTGACTTGTTCGGCAACATCACTCACTTCCACAATATGACAGACTCTTGAAGTGTCAAAAAATCAACCAAATTTACTGTTCTCATCAAAAACCATTGTAAAACTAGTGCAGAAATCTCATCAATTGCTCACCCTGATTGCTACAAACTCACCGACTTCGCTCAACAGAACTATGGAGCTCTTGAACAATTCACGAAAAATAACATTTAAAGGAAGACTATACACCTAATCGATTGACTCACGCTCTTAACGTTAAAAATGTTTAAGCCAGCACCACCATGGATGGACTTACCACATGCTTCAATCATCTTATTATTGGACGCTTATCAAAACACTCGATCCATCACTCAAAGGTGACACCACCGCATTGGCTACTGGTACATCTGGCCTAGTCTACGGTATGAGCCTACACTGGGTTAATGCCAAAATCGTGACACTACTTTCAATGGACCACCGATATACTATCAAAAACAAAGAGAAACATTCGTATTCCCCACAGATGGCCTAGCTTTAAGCTTTCAACTGCCTACGAATCACTAGATAAGCTGACGTTCATAAAAAAAACCACAGCATATTCGAAACAACAAAAAAAACATCAATATCATCGTATACTATGAAATGTATCACGGCTCTGTTAATTGTAAGTTTCATTTCAATTTTAAGATCCTGAATCTCACTTCATAATTATATATTATCGTACAATGTCATTTGGCAGCATTAGACTTTTCGCCAGTATTCATAGAAATTAAAATAAATGTTATTTTCCAGTTTAGCCACAACCAAATAACTTTATCAATTCCAAATAATCGAATTTCACTCATTAAATCTCATTTCTTTCCTAGCAATCCCTCCTCCTTGCTCTTCTCCAGAGGAGGAATCTCTCGAATTGGCGCCCCACAGTATAGCAGATCGAGAAGACCGAAATAATGTGACAAACGGCTCCAGGCAAGGTTCTCCGGTTAACAGCGGAGTTTTTTAGTGAGTAATTTAGATTCATTGCGAGTCTGGGAGCCCCACAGCAAGGGTGACACAAAAAAGGTGTAGCAAGTTTGCGTGTGGTCATGTGCTGCTGTGAAAGATAAAAGATTCACGAGTGTACCTGACAGTTCTAGGAGGGCCTGGTATTGTACCACTCAAAACTGGGCAGTTCTAGCACAGAACTAGGAAAAATTGACTTTTGCAGTGTCAGGCCCCATGTATGACCTTGTGCTGAACATCGTACGCTTAAGCCCGGTATGATACTGACTTCCGACTTTTTTTGTGGTTGCGTGGAGAATGGGCTCCCATACTCGCGATTGATTGGAGTACCCACTAAACACCTTCCCTGTCAGCTTGAGAACCTAGCCTGGAAACTTTTGACACATTGTTTTGGGCCAGGTTTCGTTTGGCTACGCCACGAGGTGCCTTCAATCTAAAGGATCCCTCCTCTAGCGGCAAGAGTGGGAGAAAGGGGAATTGTCAGACAAGTGATCCCCAGCCCCGACGTCAATCTTGTACAGGTATCGCTTTTCAGCGATTTTGATGGACCACCAGTACACTGGGGACTTGCCATGTAGAGGTTTTTGACAGGGTATAGAAGCGCTGCAAACAGTCGTGATGATGCTCGAAGTTGAGCTCACCACATCTTGAGCTGCCAGTTCTTTTCTTCCTTGCAAGTCACCCTGCAGTAAAGCATCTGCGGTGAGTACCTAGACAAACCTCTCGGCGTCCGTCCTGCCGATTTTCCACCCAATTGTAGAAGGTCAAAAGCACGGTTATCGGGAGACAACCTCTTGAGTCTCGAGAAGAATGTACTGATAATAACTGGCTGAGTACGAGTAGTCCTCTAATACTCTCAAAGTGTGTATCCCCCATACTAAAGGCTTTGAGGAAGATGTCACGTCTGCTCTGGTTCCTCCACATTCAGTACGGCTGAAAGTCGGCGTATTTCCGGTATACATGTCGACGAGTGCTGTCCTGTTCGCCACTTCTAGGATTTATTTTCCCCGCGGATCTGTGAAAGGCATGCAACCAGCACGTTGCCGTCTGCACTCGAAACAGCGTCCTCCAAAGTATTAAGCTTGGCTTGAAAATCTGTTATCGGTTCGTTCGGCGTTTGGTGTACACTAAAAAGGTGACTCTGAGTTCCGAACTCACGTGAAACCATCCCATTTCCTTCCTTCGCTCTGGAAGCCACTGTCCTGAACGCAGATGGCAGTACCAGTTTTGTTAGGGTACCATGATGCAGAATTTTTATGGTGGTGATGCTATCTCAGTAGCATAAAGTTGGCTTTTATGTACCTCGCAAACTGCACAAACAGGTTTTGGGCGGTTGAACTGTGGTGTAGGTTTCCCTGCATGATATGGGCCACTCAAGTTCTGATGTTGTCTTGGCTAGGGCTTCTTCGAAAACCTGACATTTCCCTGATCCCAAGACGTGCCCAAGATCCAGTCTCGGATCAGCATCCTTGCAAAGGATGCAGTGTGGTTCCTGTTTACACTCTTTTCTTTTGTATTTCATTTGACCGCATTCGTAACATAGGGAGCTCCCAACGGATCCTTTGCATATTTGTGCGGTGTAACCTTAGCCAAGACATTGGAAACATTGAGCACTGCTCTTCACCATATCCTGCAGATAACCCACCCTGTTCTTATTTCGCCCTCATACAAAAATTTTTCGGCATCTTTTCGGTTAAGGATGGCCATGCGTTGCCCCTATGGTTTTCTGGTGTAAGCCTCGCTTTGATCCTTCCCAAGCTAGTGAACTCCCGTTTGATGGCCTCTTCTACATCAGCCAGATCCGTGACGCAGTCAATGTCTCTTATTTGGATCATTGCCGTCAGCTCAAACGAGGCTATAGTAGCGCTTTTGCCGAGAACTTTCTTTACTGCGTCGCAGAATGCTTCATTACTGTCCTGGGTTGGTCTTACCACTTTAATAGCAACCTTGGTATCTTCGGGCTTTAAAGTTCCCCCGACATTCCACAGCACTTCTGTGCACTTGTAGGATCGGCCATCTTGGGGTTTTGCGAGCGGTGCCTGCTGCCGGAGTATTGGTCGTGACTTTTTCACTACTGTGTCGTAACAATTCTTCTTTAGGGTTTTGTACTAAAATACAAAACCCTATTGCAATGACAACCTGTGTTCGTCTGTCGGTCCGTCCGTCCGTCCGTCTGTATGTCACAGCACTTTTTCTCCGAAACTATAGAAACTACAGCAATGAAACTTTGTGGAAATATCAGAAGTGGTGACTTCTTGAAAGCTCAAGGGTGGAAAAATTTTTCAAAGGGGTTTAAGGGGGGTCTCTCCATATAGGGAGGTGACCCTTCAAAATTTTTTTTCACCATTGGTAATCGAATAGGGTGTCATTAGAAAGGTCTTAATGAGATCTTTTTAAAACAAGTGTTAAAATTGACTAATCGGTACCGAGGGGGTACGAACTTTTCGCGTACCCTCCTCGCGATTAGACACCTTTCATCCGAAAAATCTGAAAAAAATCATGAATCTAGGCCTTTATGAGTACAACAACAACAAATACATAAGAAGTTGAAATTCACTCAATTTTGTTAGTAATAGTATGATTTATCGATTTTATATTTTCTTGAATAAAATCTTAAGGGTACCCTTAAATTCGGTAAAATTCAGTACACAGATGAACATTTGTAAGATTGATCTGTCCTGTAAGTAAGATCGAATGGTATTTAACGAAGTTATAGCGTTTTGAATTTTCCTGTATTACTTTGGAACAATATGCGCTCTATTACTATGGAAGTATATGGCTATGGAAGAATATGCGCTTTTTACCGACTCAGACACTACAGCTTTGCTAGGATTTGCATGAAAATTTTAGGAATGATAGGTATCATGAATATCTTTGAGAGTCGTTTCAGCTAGTGGTATTAGTAATCGTAAAAGAAAATTTTGAAGTATTTTTCCCCAACTTCACCGTTTAAGGTGCATGCTTTGAACACTTGATTCAATTTAATAAATGACTGAAAATTAGTATCTACAATTAATACTCATAGGTGAAACTAGTCGAAGAGGTAGGGGACAGCTCCTAGCAAAAGGTCTTTGTAACCGCTCTAGGATTCGAAAAAATTGGCCATGAATCGATGATTACGGTACAGGAGAGTATCAAATGAAAGTTCTTTATGGGGGCTTTTCAAAACAGTTCTTAAACTGACAGTTTTTGCTTCAGTGGGAGCATAGGGGGGGGGGGGGGGACGTGAAATACATGAAAAATTTGTTTTCTCCCTCGTGAATGGACACCTGTGATCTAAAAAATCTGAAAAAAATTATCAAGGGAGATATTAATGAGTATAACAATAACAAATTCCTCAGAAGTCAAAATTCATTCAACTTTGTTAAGAATAGTATGATCTTCGAATTTCATATTCTCTCCAATGATATCGTCTTTTAAATGTTTCTTGATTTTATTTGTTGCTGGTGACTGCATAGGTTAAGTACAAAACCCTTCTGACACGAGCGTGAGTCTGTCTACCCATTTTTGTTGGGCGTCCGTGCAAACCTTATTTTTGACACTTTTTGAAGGACTTTCTTCGCAGCTGTCTCCGGTCCATTTGTCAGCACTGCCTGGGACCCCTGATCTAGTTGTTCACGCCTACCAAGTGCCTTCTCTTTCATTTTTAGGGTATTGTAAAATCATTTTACAATACCCTACTAAAATTGCGTCCTGTCTGTCCGTCTGTCCGCCCATCCGTCCATCCGTCCGTCCATCCGTCCATCCGTCCATCCGTCCTTCCGTTCGTCCATCCGTCCATCCGTCCGTCCGTCCGTCCGTGTGTTACACCACTTTTTCTCGCAAACTACATAAGCTAGAAACATAAGATTTTGTAAGTAGGTGCGTAGTGACGCCCTCTTCAAAGTTTCAATACAAAAAAAAATTTATAAGGCCTTTAAGGGGGGTCTCCCCATATAGGGGAGTTGCCCCTGAAAAAAAAGTTTTCATCGCATGTAGGCAATATGGGTATCAAATGAAAGGTCTTTTCAAAACCGGTCTCAAAATGACAAATTTTGCTTCGAGGGGTACAGGGAAAGGGGAAATGTACGAAATTTTTGTACTTAAACTGACAATTTTTCCTTCACAAGGGAAACAAATAGTCGAAATTCGATTAACTTTGTTAATAATAGTACATTTTATAAATTTTGCTTTTTTGTCTATAAAATCAAGATGGGACCCTTAAATTTCCCAAAATGTAAAATTCAAGTTTTCTGAACAAAAAACAGCTAAGTTACAGCCGATTGAATATCTAACAATTACAACAACATTAACACGTGATACTAGGGAGATACACGCTTGCAACGGACCTAGACACTACAAATATGTAGGAATTTTGATAAACATTTTAGAAATGGTTTGTAATATTCATGTGTTATCATGACTAATCAAGCGATGGGGTCAAAACACTTGAAACATAATAGCGGCGAGTTTAAAATCATAATAACCATAATAATTTTTCGAACTCAATTTATGGAATCTGTATATTAGTCTGATATGCAGGATATATTGTTTGATTTACTAATTGTTTTACAATACCCTTCTGGCAGGAGCATCCTCCTGCTACTTCAACTTGTTTTATCTCTATCTCCTTCGATTGGGTTATATGCCGTTATTTTATTGATCTTTAATGGTGGAGCTATCTGCGCATGCATTTTAGGCTTAGCCCTCAGCGCTTCTTTAGCCTTCTGCTCTTCTTCGGCCTTCTGGTCCTCTTTGGACTTTAACCAGCTCCTCCGGTAATGCTCTGTGCGGTCTAGGAGCTCCTTTAGTTCAATTCTTTACACCTTTGCTGATTTGTGCGAGTCACATGCAGATTTTATTCTTTTTAGAACGTCTCCGGCTTCTCAGATTATACTTTCTTCTTGATGTCGCTGGACCACAATTAAACTTTTTTACGTCCTTTCTTTGCAGAGATTATCTGAAAAAACATTATGAAGGTAGGTGTTTATCACCAAAGCAACAACAAATACCTTAGAAGTCAAAATTCGCTCAACTTTGTTAATAATAGTATGATCATCAAATTTCACATTTTCCCCAATAAAATCATATGGATACCCTTAAACTCAACGAAATTCGATATTTAAGTAGTCTTACAAAAGTTCATCATACTTTGTAAGTTTGATGAAAATATACACTGACGTAATAGCCATTTGAAATTTCTCCAATTACAAAAACAATAACACATGATTTTAGCATTTTATGGGCTTTCCACCACCAGAATTGTGATTTGATCTGAAAGTTTTCAAATAACATCAATAACATAAATATTTTTGAGAGTTCATGATTTTTGTTGAAAATAGAGAAACAGTGGATTTCCTTATAAACGTGCACATCTTTTTGGTA
Organism: Odontomyia ornata; assembly: GCA_963969285.1. Lineage (NCBI taxonomy): Eukaryota > Metazoa > Arthropoda > Insecta > Diptera > Stratiomyidae > Odontomyia > Odontomyia ornata. Next base: position 92,485,703 of record OZ017741.1, on the reverse strand, counting down.
TGCTTCTTGAATTCATTCATTGCTGGTGATTGCAATTCATAACTTGAGTATAAAACCCTTCTGACATGAGCGTATGTCTGTCTACCCAACTTGCTTTTATATGTTTGTACAGTTTTTAGTTGAAATTGCTCCAGTTTCATTGGATCCCCCGTCGGAGCCGCTATCTTTGTTTTTGGTCCCATGGTTATCTTTGCAGAGCAGGAAAGCCATGCGAGGGTTAGCGCAAACCCTTATGGGGTCAAGTGCTCAGAGTCAGACCAGCGCTAATCGGGAGTTCATCTCAACTGAACCTACACAACCAGCCCAATAGTGGAGTTTGGAATGTACCACGAGGCCTGCCAAGGTTTTACCGGGATGGAGACGGTATGATAGTTAAATTGAAACCGTTCACGCACAAAAATCACTTCACTGCTACCGTGCAGAGCAACTAGGTCCAAACCATCATATCCACCAGCCCAAAGCATAAATTCCAGGTCATTGCCCAAGGTGTAGTCCAGATTCATTCAAGATCATAACCTGTGATCCCAGGAGGAACCTCACGGCGACCTCGAAGTCCTCGGGTCCGTGAAGACAGTACTCCCTAAAAAATGCTGGCCTTGAGACTTGGACAATAAGGATAGGTCGACTCAATCCCATGACTGTCCGACCCTCTTACATGAGGACAGGCCCTCGTCGTGAACATTTTCCAATTTAGACCCCGAATCGTTTTCTCAATCGTAGGCCTGAAGGAGATAAAGAAAAGAGAACTTGTAGATTCTCGTAAGATGACTAAATAAAATTAGAAAATTTGAATGTTTTTAAAAAAAACCAAGGGTCAAGAGGTTTATCATTGTCCCCCAAACCTGCAGCAGATACACAAACTCTTTGCCACTGAAGAAGTCTCGTTGAGCGCCGTACTAATTTGGGGACCTACAATTACCACGAAATGTTGCTGTAAGCCTTTAAATTTGCAAAACAAACGTATATTCAAAGTAATTAATCAATCAATTCATCAATTTCAAAAAAGTTATTATGATAGAAATAAAATAACTGTAGTTTTCAATTAGAAACAATGAGTTATTTACACACGAAATAGTATGAAATTAGATATATTTTCTTTTCAATTCATCTGTGAATGTATAAATTTTTAACTGTTATGGTTGAAATAGGTATAGATTAAGTATCGGTAAGTTTAGTATTTTGACATACTCTAATTATCGCTGAGCAAAGCCCCGAAAGGGGCTCTAGTCCTAAAGCAAAAAAAGTTCAGTATACAATAAATTATCTTTCAAAATAACTTTGTGCTATAACGATCACATTCAATATTTAAAACCACATTAAACCCTAACAAAGTCAACGGTAAAGTAAAACTTACACAAACAGAACATTGTTAACACACGTGTATATTTGCCGCTGGCTTATTGAGGCTTAAAGAGTTTTCACATAAACTATCTTCAATCAATCCTTTCAATCTACCATTCTTTCATGCTTGAAAAACTTCCAATTTTTTCAGCTTTTCACTTTCCGCATCGGGGAATTACCGAATTCCTTTAGTGCCAAATCGTTTGAACAGCGTTGAATATATTTCCACGTTCCCACTTAGTCCACACCCGGAAGTGTTCGGACTGCATGAAAATGCTGACATCAACAGAAACAACAAGGAAACTGCTTCGGTAATAAAAAAACATTTACACATTGCTATTCCAAACATTGCTATTGCACACTATTTCCACATACTTACTTTTGGAGTTTGTTACGGATTTCAGCTTCTATCAGGTGTCCTCCTCACTCAAACACAACTCCTGGCATCGACTAAAGCTTCCGAGAAAGCTGATACGGCTGAAGATCCTGCTTCGCAACTCTGCCAGGAGATCCTAGGCCGCTTACCACCCTCGTTCAACATAAGAGAGATTTCCGTCAAGTATCCTGTAATGTACACGAATTCCATGAATACGGTTCTTCGCCAGGAGCTCATAAGGTACGTATGTATGCATGAAGAAAAGGAAGAAAACGAGTTGAGTTGTTTTATGTGCATTCTCAGTGTGAACTGCCATTTACTTATGCTACACTAGCACTAGTAACTGGAGTGTTGTTGAGAAAAGAGTTTATTTACGTTTTGATTTTCAAATATATTTTATGTATATCTGCAGAGATAAAGTTTCCTCACCGTCCATGTACGAGTACTCGTAGGTGGACAACATGCTTATTAAAAATGCTAAACTTTCTTTTCGCTTGTTCTTCGTATTCTTAGAACAGCATAACTTGTGACATTAAAATTCCTTGTATATTCCGTTTCAGGTTCAACCGCCTCTTGGAGTACATTCGTCGTAGTTTGATAAATGTACAGAAAGCAGTGCAAGGACAAATTGCCATGATACCCGAACTTGAGCGCATTTACCGTGCCATGATAATCGGAAAATTGCCTGGCGATTGGCTTCGAAAAAGCTATCCTTCCCTGAAGCCACTTGGGGGTTACGTGAACGATTTTCTTGCAAGGTCAGTACTTGAAGTTATAATCTGTTTAAGAGAGGTGACATGGGTTATGTATAGATGAAGGTCGAACGGAATATTTCGAAATTATATTTTGATGGATTAAATACCTCAATTTTCAGGGTATTGTAAAATTATACTAAAACCACGACCTGTCTGTCTGTCCATCTGCGTGTTACAGCAAGTTCTCTGGCAAAACAAATAAGCTGGAAACATGAAATTGTGTAGATAACATAGATGTAAAGTGGAGTCCTCCTCAAATTTTCATTACAAATAAAATGATATAAGGGTTTAAGGGCGGCCTCCTAACAAACGGGTGTGTTCCCTGAAAAGAAATGTCACCACAGGTAGCCAATATGAGTATCAAATAAAAAGTCTCGATGAGAACTTCCCAAAACAGATCATAAACTAACAATTCTTGCTGTGACGGAGGCAGCGAGAGGGGAAATGTACGAACATTTTGTGCCCCCCTCACGATTGGACGCCTTTGATCTAAAAAAAATTATAGAAGTTGGTTTTTATGAGTACAAAGGCAACAAATACCTCAGGTGTCAAAATTGTTGTTGATAATAGTGCATTTTCATATTTTCGGCCATAAAATCAAAAGAAGACACTTAAACTTGCCAAAAGTTTGTATACTTATATTTCCCAGTGATGAGTGTACGTGTTCTGAAAATTTCACAAAAATCAAGCGATAAACAGCTGAGTTGCAGCCGGCTGAATATTCAACAATTATAAGAAGAACAACACATAATACTGTGGACAGGACACAGACACTACAGATATGTAGAAATTTTGATGAAAATTTTAGAAATGCTTAAAAAAACTGATATATTATCATGACTACTCAAAAAAAGAGGCCAACATACTGGCGAACAAACCGCAGCGAATTTATGTTCATAATAACCAAGGCTTAGTTTTCTGAATTCAATTTAACGAGCTGGTGTATGAATCAGATTTTAATATTTTGCTGTTTGAGTTACTGATTATTTCACGAGATCTTTCTGGCAGAAGTACTCTCCTGCTACTTTGACTTGTTAGAAACTAATTAACTGCTCTCCTCCCACGGTAGGAAAGCGCGCGCTTTCATCAACCCATCGCCTTGTGATCACTATCTGATTGACACGGGCGCGGACATTTCAGTTTTACCGAGCATACACTCCGGAAGTTTACCTTCCTCTCGCCTCAGGCTTTCGGCAGCCAATCACACATCCATCAATACGTATGGACGAAAAACTCCAACATTAGACCTGGGACTTCGTCGTGAGTTTCCATGGAGTTTTGTAATAGCGGATGTATCTAGACTTATTTTAGGCACAGATTTCTTGTGTCAATAAGGGCTAGTAGTAGACTTGGCGAACTGTATCCTGGTGGACCCACCATACTTTGGTCTTTCGGACATTACGCTTCCACTACATTTTTGAACCTCCGTGTTCCATTCCAGTCTCATTGGGACCCACCGATACATTTACTTATCCGCAAATATCGTGCCATTGCGATCGATGATGGGTTCACTCCACCCACAAAACACGACGTACAACACCACATCCTAACTAAAGGTTCTCCGATAGTATCGAGAGCCCGTCGTTTAGCTCCTGATAAGCTTGCGGCGGCTAAAAAAGAACAATTTTTTATTGACACAAGGAATATGTAGGCCCTCTAATTCAAGTTGGTCTCCTCCTCTTCATATGGTTAAAAAGAAGAATGGAGAGTGGCGTCCATGCGGCCAGGTTTAATTGTTACGTTCTCCTAAATTTAAATTTATTTAAAAAAGTGTAGTATGATCTGCCTTCGGTAGAACATATACTCATTAACATTAACCTATATACACGTAATTTAATACCTATATCGATCTTCGAAAAAACCGCAGCTTATATTCAAACCTTCTTGTTTTTAGCTAAGTTGATTAAATTAAACTTGCTCCGGATTCAATAAACAAAAACATACTTGAATTAAATATGTTCAATGAGCCGAGCATTCAGAAAAATTATTTAACATGGAACAAAATAGCGGCTGTTATGTGCTTATGAACAAAACTTTGCATCTTTTGGATGAATTTGAACGATTTTTAAATAAATATTAGTTGAATAATTCAAATCATCGATTCATGGTATCAGAAATTTTTTTTCGAACCGTAGAATGGTTACAAAGCCCTTCTGTTAGTAGCTTTATCCTGCCTCCTTGACTTGTTTCATCCATGAGTATAAATTGTAGCTACTCATCTTCAGTAATTCATTAAATTGAATCAAATGTTAAAAGCATGTACCTTAAACTTTGAAGTTGGGGGGAAAAATAGCTCAAAATTATTCAATCTTCTCATTTAGAACCGCTACTATTTTGTTTTAGGATTATTGATACCACTTGCTGAACCAATTCTCAAAGATATTCATGATATCTAGCATTCCTGAAACATTCATGCAAATCCTAGCAAACCTGTAGTGTCTGAGCCAGGAAAAAGCGCATATTGTTCCATAGCCATATGGTTCCATACTAACACAACGCATATTGTTCCATAGTAATACAAGAAAATTCAAACCACTATAACGTCGTTAAATACCATTTGATCTGAAACTTTCAAGACAAGTCAATCTTATAAACAGCCACTTTTGTACTGAATTTTATTCAATTTAAAGGTACCGTTAAGATTTTATTCAACAAAATGCAAAATCGATAAATCATACTATTACTAACAGAGTTGATTGAATTCCGACTTCTCATGTATTTGTAGTCGTTGTACTTACGAGTATAAAGGCCTACATTCTTGGTTTTTTCCAAATTTTTCGGATGAAAGGTGTCCAGTTGCAAGGGGAGTACGCGAAAAGTTCGTACATTTCCCCTTCCCCTGCTTCCCACGGTACAGATAAGACAATTTTAAGACTTGTTTTGAAAATATCTCATTCAGACCTTTCCAATGACACCCTATTCGACTATCAATGGTGAAATTTTTTTTGTATGGTCACCTCCCTATATGGGAAGACCCCCTTTAAACCCCTTTGAAAAATTTTTCCATCCCAAGAAGTCACCACCTCTGACCATTCCACCAAGTTTCATGGCACAGGCCGTGATTGCAACAGGGTTTTGTATTTTAGTACAAAGCCCTAAAAAGAAGTGATCCCAATATCGAACTTCGTGGTACGCCAAAAGGCAGAAGGAATGATGATGAAATTGCTCCTAGGGTAATGATTTGGCAAGTAGGAGGCTAGCTAGCTAAAGTACCTCCTGTAATACCAAAACTTCGTGGTTCATGAATCAAAATCGAATGATTAAAAACCTTCAAATATTACAGTCCTTTTAATTAATGAAAAAAAAGTTTATAAAAAAAAAGAAAACCGACTTCGAAATGCCCTAAAAAGGATCAAATAAATTTTATGGAAGCGGTTCCATATCATATTTTCCCCATTCTTTTGTGATGGTGCAGATGTTGGACGTATTTATGTTGAAATGGGGAAATTGATTTAGCACCGCTTCCAGAAAATTTATTTCATCCTTTTTAGGGCATTTCGAAGTCGGTTTTCTTTTTTTCTAAAAGCTTTTAATTGACCCTTTTAAGTGGTAAATTTTTTCATTTCAAACCTTTCAAAACTCAGTTTCTTCAATACATTGTATCATGTACTCGTATATTAAAATATAATTTTTTACTGCAACGCAAAATCCACTACGGCTAAAATCTGCAGCGTTCATAGGAATCGAATTTAATTCTGGTACATTTAATACATGATCTCATCAACGTCTACCTTGATTTTAGATTTCATAAAAATCCAATATGGATTGTAGTTTTGAGATATTCTCGAATTTCAAACTTTGCTTAGCCGCCATTTTTATATTCTGACCTGACTTTGAAGTGCTTTTTATCGTTCAACTTTTTTCGACCTTTGAGCGGCCGCCATTTCGTTTCAAATTGTTCCACTTTGGATTTTTCATTGTGAGCTTTATCATACAATTGAATAAATTCTTGTACCAGTTTTGGTACAATCTGGAGCTATACTATGGTCAGAACAGAAATATTTCTGAAAATTTGGCGAAAATCGAAGCAAAGTGGCGACCTTCAGGCACAAATTTTTTATATCCTATCTACATATAATCAACCACACACACACACACACATCTATATATATATATATATATATATATATATATATATATATATATATATATATATATATATATATATACATAAATATATATATATATTTATATATATATTTATATATATATATATATATATATATATATATATATATATATATATATATAAATATATATATAGATATATATACATAAATATATATATATATATATATATATATATATATATATATATATATATAGATATATATATAGATATATATACATATATATATATATATATATATATATATATATATATATGTGTGTGTGTGTGTGTGTGTGTGGTTGGTACGTTAACTAGTTTCCGATATCTACTACATTTTTTAACGAAAACATGCTTTTTTGTTTGAATTTAATAACTTTTGCCATAAACTTTTTGCAAAATGTAATGAGTTGATTGGATAGGCAAAGGTTCATTCTGACTTCTTGCTAAAAAAGTTTTGCAAATATTTGTAACGTTTCTGAGGTGAAGGGCTGTAAAGTTTACCCAAATTATCAGTTTCACTGGGGGCTGCGCCTTAATTGTGTTTGGTAAAGGCACCTGTGATCGTCTGGACCGATTTCAACAACTCATAATATAACGGCCCCTTCTGATCCCATCAAATACACAGCATAACTTTGGCGCTATGGATATTTGGCTTCGCCGTTGATTTGGCTCGTTGGCCGGGCAGTCACGATCCGATGCAAAAATGATTTCTTTTTATGGCGCTCAAGCAGCATTTCACACATACAGAAGTGTGCCGTTCAACGTTTCAACTCATAGGGGACCCAATTACCTTGCTTCTGAATGCATCCGGCGGCTTTCAAAGTTTTGAAATGGCTTGTGCTGAGTCACTCCCAACGATTTGGTAAGTTCGTCTTGCGTTTGACACGAATCGTCATCGAGTAGCGTCTCCAATTCTTCGTTCTGGGCGTTCTGTGTCTTTGATGTCAAAATCGCCACTTTTGAAGCGTTGAAACCATTCAAAACACTGTGTTTTCGCTAAAACATCGTCACCATAAACTTCTATAAACAAACGATGACTTTCCGCAGCAGTTTTCTTTGCAAAAAATGACCCAACAGAGTTTCCCGCAAATGCTGTCTTTTTCTCCAATTTTTGAAGTTATTCATCGTGAAAAATGATAAAATTGTTTTGTTGAGTGATTTTGATAGCTGTCAAATGTACCTTCAAAATGACATACACTTGCCAGAAAAGGTATCACATGCAATATAACAAAGTTATCGTTGTAATAAAAAGGATATGACCACTTAATTTGAATGCTTTCTTTTATAATATCGAAAAATCTACACCTTTGCATGATTCCTAGAATGTTTCATAATAATTACTATTTAAAAAGGCTTGAAACTTAAACAAAATCAATTTACGGCAACACAATAGACCGGAAAAAATATCCGTACAGAACAAACAGGGGGATTCCCCGTGTTATGCGATGACATATGCAGATGCATATTAATGTTTTTAGGGCCGATAATAGTTCTACTGTAAGTTGTGACAGGGTTAAAAGTGAGTGCAGTTTTTTTTTAATTTTTCGTGCACTAAAATACATGATGACGCCCAAAACTAGCGAAACCAGTGCTGAGGAGGGGAAAATTATGCTGAAACTTAAGAGTGCAGGGAAAATTTACCGCGAAATTGGTCTAATAGTTGGCAGAACTAACTCTCCTGTCCAGTATGTGGTGAAAACATTTAATACAACTGGTTTGATCATGTCAAAGCCTCGTTGTGGTCGACCCTCCATACTAACTGAATGCGAAAAAGGAAACGTTTTGCAGGCAGTTAAAAAGAATTCTCGAGTAACTGCTTCCCAAATTGTTACAAATATAAATAAGTTGGGTAGACAGACCTATGCTCATGTCAGAAGGGTTTTGTACTAACTTACAAAATGCAGTAACCAGCAACGAATAAAATCAAGAAACATGTCAAAGACGATTTTATTGGAGAAAATGTGAAATTCGAGGATCATACTATTATTAACAAAGTTGAAAGAGTTTTGACTTCTGAGGTATTTGTTAGAGTTATACCCATAAATATCTCCCTTGATAATTTTTTCAGATTTTTTAGATCACGGGTGTCCATTCGCGAGGGAGGAAACACATTTTTCATGTATTTCCCCCCCTGTGCCCCCACTGAAGCAAAAACTGTCAGTTTGAGAACTGTTTTGAAAAGCTCTCATAGAGAACTTTCAGTTGATACTCATATCGACTACCTTTCATGAAATTTTTTTCCAGGGGTCACTTCTCTGTACTGTAATCATCGATTCATGGCCTATTTTTTCGAATCCTAGAATGGTTACAAAGCCCTTTTGCTAGGAGCTCTCTCCTGCCTCTTCGACTTGTTTCAATTATATGTACTCATCTTCATGATACCTATCATTCCTGCAATTTTCATGCAAATCCAAGCAAAGCTGTAGTGTCTAAGTCGGTAAAAAGCGCATATGGCTCCATAGCCATATGTTTCCATAGTAATACAGGGCATATTGTTCCATAGTAATACAGGGAAATTCAAATCGATATAACTTCGTCAAATACTATTCGATCTTTATGAAACTTTCAGAAAAGATCAATCCTATAAAAAGTCATCTGTTTGCAAAATTTTATTGAATTTAAGGGTAACGTTTAGATTTTATTCAAGAAAACATAAAATCGATAAATCATACTATTACTAACAAAGTTGAGTGAATTTCGACTTCTCATGTATTTGATTTTTTTCAGATTTTTCAGATGGAAGGTGTCCAATCGCGAGGGGGGGTACGCGAAAAGTTCGTACATTTCCCCATCCCCTGCCCCCCTCGGTACTTATAAGGTAATTTTAAGACTTGTTTTGAAAAGATCTTATTAAGACCTTTCCAATGACACCCTACTCAACTACCAATGGTGAAAATTTTTTTTTGAGGGGTCACCTCCCTATATGGGGAGACCCCCCTTAAACCCCTTTAAAAAAATTTTTCACCCTTGAACTTTGAAGAGGTTACCACTTCTGACCTTTTCACAAAGTTTCATGGCTGTAGCCTCTATAGTTTCGGAGAAAAAGTGCTGTGACATACAGACGGACGGACGGACGGACGGACAGACGGACACAGGTCGTGATTGCAATAGGGTTTTGTATTTTAGTACAAAACCCTAAAAAACGAAGATACCATACGAAAAATACTAAAGAGAGATGGATACCACGCATGCATAGCACGTAAGAAGCCATACATTTCGGAAGTGAAAAGGAAAAAACGTGTGAACTTGCAAAAAAAATTACAAAAATGCCACTAGAATTTTGAGAACAGTTCCTATTCCCTGACAAAAGCAAATTTTGCATATTTGGCATTAAAGGAAGAAAGTTAGTGTGGTGGGAGAGTGGTACTGCCTTCGAAAAAGAAAATCTCGTATCAACTGTGAAACATGGTGGAGGTGGTGTGATGGTCTGGAGGTGTATGGCGGCGGAAGGAGTTGGCGAACTTGTGTTTATAGAATCAACTATGGACCAATGCGGTTACCTTAATATTTTGAAGGCAAATTCGAAGCAAAACGCTCAACAGTTGACGCTTGGTGACGATTTGTGGTTCCAGCAAGATAGTGATCCCAAGCACACAGCATACAGCTCTACAACACAAAACATCAACTGTGTACACCGCCCAAATCCCCAGACCTTAATCCCATCAAGAAGGTCCTGAAGAAAAAAGGTTATATTTGTATATTTCAAATTGATATTGTCATTATTATTATTATTTATTTACATATGCATAAATATATATATATATATATATATATATATATATATATATATATATATATATATATATATATATATATATATATAAAAAACAGTAAACTGCAGAGGGAACTTTATCCCTGTACGCAAACTGGTGTGCTTAAAACTAATATCTTATAACTAAAAGAAACATTTGCCAATATTATGTAAGCATTTCAAATAAGGTTTTATAATTTTTAGAATTCGCGCTGCAAACTATAAAATTCCTAGTTTTATAATGTTATAATCCAAGATAACAATTTATTTTTAATATTTATCTTACAACCATGTAAATTTTTAAGTTCTTTTGGTAAACGATTAAAAAGTTTAATCGAAACAATATAACTATTTTTTTCGCTTATTTTTTTGGAGTTTTTTGGTAGCAAAATTGACTTATGTCTAGTGATACTTTGTGAGTCTATATAATTATTTCGATGTATTTCATATTAATATGTTAGTGATTCAATTGAGTATATGTGATTCACTTTTATTGGATTTCTAACGACAGTAAATTTATTTTTGTTAACTATGCCAAGTATCCTGTTTTGCAATGATATAATATATTTCAAGTTATTATTATATGCCCCACCCCATGCAAGAACTCCATAGCTTATAATACTGTGGACATAAGCATAGTATATAATTCTTAACATATCGGTACTCATGCATTTGGATAGCTTATGAAAAACATAGACTATATACTTTGTTTTTTGATGTAAATATTCAATATGTTTGTTCCATCTAACGTTATAATCAAATATTATACCAGGTATTTACAGTGCTCAACCCTTTTAATTGTTTTTTTTATCAATAAATATGTCTATCTTCTCGGGCACGCTATCATAATAATTTCCAAATGTCATGAAAACACTTTTTTCAACGTTGTGTTAATTTATTTAGCTTTAGCCAAATTGATATTTTTTCTAGCAAAGAATTGATCTTAATCTGTGCACCCATCCATGTGTCATCTGTGGAAATAGCAGCAATATCATCTGCATACGATAAGATAGAATCATTTGGGAGACTCTCAAGCAAATCATTAACATAGAGTATGAAAAAAAGTGGACCAAGTATCGTTCCCTGTGGAACACCAGTATCAACTATCTTATTTTCACTCAATTTATCGCCAATTCTCACCCTCTGTTTTCTATTATTTAAGTAATTTTTTAAAAGTAAATGAAGATGTCCTCTTATACCCAAGGAATGTATTTTTTTAAACAAAATCTCGTGATCTACCATGTCAAAAGCTTTGGCCAAATCTAAAAACACTACAATAATAGGAGTACTCTTATCTAAATTATTATAAATCATATTTGCAAGGTCATTTAATGCATCTTTGGTGCCTAGTTTTTTCATAAATCCATATTGCTTGCAAGAAAAGATTTTATTTACCCTCATAAACTTATATATCCTTGCATGTCAAGTTTTTTCAAACATTTTAGCAACATTCGATATGAGAGATATTGGCCTATAATTTGAGACACTGCTTCTACTTCCTGACTTATGAATAGATACTATTTCAGCGATTTTAAGCGATTTAGGCCAGATAGATTTTTCAATACAGAGATTAATAATGTAACATAGTGGATCACATATATAATCGATTGCAACTTTGAGAGCTTTAGTGCTAATCATATCAACACCGCCGTTCTTAAACTTAAATTTTGAAATAATATTTTTTATCTCTTGCGTATCTGTAGGATGTATAAAAAAGGATTTAGGGTTTTGCTGCGGTAATTCAATTGTTCGAGTCTCATTATTTACAATTTTGTTACTGAGTTTTTTACCAATTCATTTACAATTTTATGCATATTATCATCAATTATGTAATTAATAGTAGAATTTCTATTATATTTTTGACTTATATTAACTTTCTGACCAATATAATTCCATAATTTTCTAGGATCTTCACAATTTTTTTCAATCTGACATTTGTCATACATAAGTTTCGCTTTATAAATAATATCTAAAATTTTCAGATAGTTTTTATATTTCATCAAATTTTCAGAACTTTGGTTTTTTTGTAACTATGATAAAGTTTTTCTTTTTACTTGCAAGACTTAAGTATTGCTTTTGTTATCCATGTTTTTCTATGTTTATTTTTAGTTTTTTCACTTACTTTGGACACAACTTTTCATATTTATTATAAATCAGTCCGTAGCTTCATCTGGTTCAGAAAAACAATATATTAGAGACAAATTTATCAAACTAGCATTATACAAAAAAATTCCATAGTCAGTGTAAACATAATTATTAGCTATCAATTTATCAGGTTTGAATTTAGTAAGTTTGACTATTAAAGTGTAATGATCACTTATAGAATTTTGAACAGTAAAAGATTGAATTTCTGCTTTATCAAAATTATAAAATATGTTATCAATGCAGGAACCCCTATTTATATTGCTGTCTGACGGTCGGGTTACTTTTTGAAAAGATGGTAGGAAACCCAGTTCTAAGAAATTATTTATGAATTCCTGAATTATGATATCGCATACCAACAAGTCAATATTGAAGTCTCCAACAACCAAATGATTTTTACAATTTTTCTTATCTATCAGGTACTTCTGGAGGCTTTTAATAAATTCAATTTTCTTAATACTATGTGATCTATATAAAGCGGACAATTCTGTGACGCTGCCGTTGTCCATTTTTATGACAGTATTAATAATTCTTAATTGGTCAACCTGAATGATTTTAGTCTCTTTAATCAGACAGTTTTTGACATACACTATAACCCCATCCGCTTTATTTAGTTCACTACCATTATAGTACATATTATATCCATATAGTTGGAAAAATTAGTATTTGTAACAGTCCACACATCAGCACATCAAATATATAGATGTTTTGAAACTAAACTCTCAACAAATATTTCTAAGTTTGCAAAATTGGCATTAATACTTCTAATATTTAAATATATTATAATACGAGTATTTAAATATTACAATAATCATGTTTAATTAAATGTTCATTCAGAGTCTCTACATCAACACATATGTTTTCGATCACTAATGTATCGTTTACTATTTTATCAAAAATCTCGAAGTTATGTGCCATCTCTATGTCTGCTTGTTTTGTTAGGATGAAAATTACTGTTGTTTGCTTCACCATCGGTTGAAGTAGTTGTTACATTATTATATAAAGTAGGTCCAATCTGATTTTGGTCATTAATCGTACCCAAATATCTTGATATTTCAGGCATTACAGGGTAGTCAGTCATTTCAAATCTTTTATTAATTTTAAACTTAAGATATTGACATAGCGAACTATCTGTCGCAACATGTGCTGTATTGTATTTCATTTTCGATAATTTATTGTGATGAATACAATTCACACATTGGTGACTGATTGATTACAATCTTTCGTACTGTGATTACCTGCACATTTCAGACAAACAGTATCATTTTTACATTTCGCACTGCTATGTCCAGTTCATCCACAATTATAACACGGTTTAGCTCCAATTATGTCGTAAATCCTACAACATTGATAGCCAACAAAAACCTTTCCACCATTATCTCTTATAATCTTATATAGACTTGCGGTAACCTCGAGAATTGCACTTTGCCATCCTATGTTGTTAGTGTATAACTTTAGTACTTTGCATTTTTCTTCCGGATTGCGAAAATTTCTCTGATTAATATCAGCTTCCAAAGCAACGTTATCCAAATTTGCACTTTTATCTATACCCACTACGTTGATAACAGGTTTAAGCAGTGATTCTTTTTCTATTTCAAGATTTTTAGATAAATTATTATGCAATAATTTCTCAGCATGATATAAGCTATCACTATCAAGACAATTTATTATAAGATTGTTACATTTGGTTAAAAAGATATTTTAAATTTTAATAGACTTTTCCTTGATTGCCAATAGTTTCTTTAAGGTTTGTGTCATCATTCAGATTCTTCTTCTTTATAATAATTTTTGGGACCCTCTTGGGCTTAGGCTTTGGAATACTCACAGTTTCAGCATATGATCTCTGATCTTTATTGTTGGAAATCTTTTCATTGTTTAGTAATTCTTTTAATAGTGCATTTTTATCCATGAGTTCTGCATTCAATTGCCTAAGAAGAACTATTTCTTTCTTCATATTATCCAAATCAGGTTCCTCATCGATGTTTGTATTGTTGCGTTTCATTAGCAATTTCGTTTAGTATTTCGCGCTTTATGCTTTCCCGTTTTTCACTTTTTATTTGTGCTAAAAGCACTCTTGTTTCATCATTCAAATTTATATCATTGATTTTAGATGTTATATTTAAATGTGAATGTTCAGGGCATATCACTAATGTAGGTGTTAAGAATGTTGGATCATTCAACAGTTTGAAATCACTTAAGTGATAGTTATTGTCGCAGAAAATACATATAACAGTTGTTACTCTTTGTTTAGGATGACATTTAAAATTGACCTCACTATTAATATCAGGGGGATCTTTACTTCGCGAAACCATCACGAAAGAATAAGCACTCCCCGACTAACGGGGCTTTGTTTTTAATTACCACTTTTTGCAAACAAAAAATAAAATCACTTTCGACATATTATTACACTTTATCACGGGACCAAATATATACCGAAATATAAACTATAAAAATCTAGACTGATTTAGCAACAGCGAGAAAAACACGTTCGACCTGTCTGACCTGTCTCACGACAGTTAGTGATGTACGGATACTTTTTCTGGTTCGTTTAAGTGGGGCCTTTTTGTGTTAAAATAAAGCTAGTGTTTGCCTCATTAATAAATTAAACTGATTTTTTTTCAGTTTAATATAGGCAGTTTTATTTCGAATATAAAAAATATTAATAGAAAAAAGTTTACTACAGTTACTTAAGTAACAAAATATACATAAAAAAATCCCCGTTGGCAGCACCACCCGGAAAGGTAAATTTCTCAAATGTAGGGTAAGATTTCGAAAAAGAATTTGGCTTGCCTGTTATTAGAGTTCTTCCTGCAATTTTTGTTGCACCACATCGTTATTTATTAACATAAAACGAATCTGCCGACATTCGTATTTAGGGACCCTTTGTTGAGGCGCAAATATTTTGCTAGTAAAATTAAGTTGCAAACTTATGGATTACTCACTGAAAATCTGCAAATAATAAATTGTTATAAACATATAAATACGGGTTTTGTAAAATCTAGTTTTTAAAGGAATACCACAGGAAAAATTTATAGAAAAGATACTTTCATTAATGAATAAATTTTGTTGCTTAAATATTTAAAGTCAGCAGCTTTCTTTAGCATGAATTTCCATATATGTTGCTTTCTTTTGATGTTGTGCGGATACTTTTTCTGGCAAGTTTATATGTATATATATATATATATGTATATATATATATATATATATATATATATATATATATATATATATATATATATATATATATATATATTATATATATATATATATATATATATATATATATATATATATATATATATATATATATATATATATATATATATAGGGTTATCCATTTTACGCTTGGGAAAGTAAAGCTAAAGAAAACACAAGATATTCAGACGGAAACAAAATTTTTTATTCAATATAAAGATTGAACCTTGCCATTATACGTGAAATACAACATCATTCAAATGTCCTCCATGGAACCTCTTACAGGCCTCAATCTTTTTGAGGTGATTTTCAATGACTTTTCGGCACATTTCCGGCAATATCTCGGCCATAACTTCACAGATATTGGTTTTCAATTGCTCAAGATTTTGAGGATTCTTCGCGTAAACACGATCTTTGGCATAGCCCCATAAAAAGAAATCCAACAGTGTTAGGTCACAGGATCTTGCGGGCCAATTGGAAATTTCTCTTGCAAAAGTGCTCGATTAGCCTGTGTTGTGTGGCTTGTGGCTCCGTCCTGTTGGAACCACATGTTCTCCAGATCATAATCTTCAATTTCTCTCCAAAAATCATCGGTTAACATCCGTCCAAAGCGGTCAGAATTTACTGTAATGGCTCTTCCTTGATCATTTTCAAAAAAATACGGGCCAATAACACCACCAGACCATAATGCACACCAAACGGTCACTGTTTCCGGATGCTAAGGCTTTTCGGCGATCACCTGAGGACTTTGAGAGCCCCATATGCGGCAATTCTGTTTATTTACGTAACCACTGAGCGAAAAATGAGCCTCATCCCTAAAGAAAATTTTGTTCGAAAAATCGTTATCTATGGCTTGTTGTTCAATAACCCAATTCGCATACATTCTGTGTTGTGTATGCTCTTGAAGCTTAAGTTCTTGAGTGAGTTGGATTTTGTACGGATGGTGATGCAAATTCAAATGCCAAATCTGCCACAATGAGCCGTAAGACAAGCCCAAATGTTGAGCACGTCAAGGAATCGACAAATTCGGGTCTTCCTCCACACTTTGAGCAACGACGGATATTTTCACCAGAACGAATGTTGCGATGATGCACAGGCCTTGCAATATCAATAACCGATCCAGTCTCATCAAATTTTCTCACTGTGTTCGAAATTGTTTGCTATGTAGGTCGATTGTGTCGACCGTAATCGGCTCGTAAAGCCCTAAATGTTGATAGAACAGAATCACCATTTTTACAATATATAAATTTAATAATTTGAAGCGTTTTTTGACTGTAAAACGATTCGTATTTCTAAATGGCAAACCTTCAGCTAAAAAAAACACGCTTTGAATGACATTTGATTTTGATAGATGTCTAAGGGCAGGGTTATACTTTCCCAACCACGAAATGAATAACCCTGTATATATATATATATATATATATATATATATATATACACGGAAACAATTGCTTTTGCCGATATCCCAAAAAGAGTGTTTCCCTGCACTCGGCAGAACTTGAACCTAGGTTCCCAGCTCGAGAATCCACGGCGCTACCAATGGAGCCACCTTCTGTTGATTTCCCATTCATCGAGTTAGCAACTTCAACTATGCACCTTTTTTGATGGGCATGGAAATGAAATTTGTTGGTAGGGAAGCGTGGATGAATTGTGTTAGAATAACAAATAAAATTTTGTTAGTGGGAGCTAATGAATAAAATTAGTTAGCATGAAGGAAGGAATTAAGTTTTGCTAGGGAAAAGGTATCAAATGAAATTTTGTTAATGGGAATTAATGAATGGAGTGTTGTTAGTTGGAAAGTTAAGATTTTTTTTCTGTACGATTATTATATTATATTAGTATATAAAGGCCTACATTCATGATATTTTAAAGATATTTCGGATGAAAAGTTCCCAATCGCGAGGAGGGGAGGGTACGCGAAAAGTTTGCACATTTCCCCTTCCCCCCATGGTACTAAGGCAATTTTCAGACTTGGTTAGAAAATATCTCATTGAGACCTTCCCAATGACACCCTACTCGACTATCAATGATGAAAAAACTTTGGGAAGACTTCCCTTAAACCCCTTTGAAAAATTTTTCGATCCCAAAAGTTTCAAAAAGTCACCACTTCTGACCTTTCCACAAAGTTTTATGGCTGCAGCTTCTATAGTTTCGGAGAAAAACTATTGTGACATACAGACGGACGTACGGACGGACAAAGTTCGTGATTGCAACAGGGTTTTATATTTTAGTACAAAACCCCTAAAAAGAAGTGATCCCAATATTGAACTTCGTGGTACACCAAAAGTCAGAAGGAATGGTGACAAAATTGCTCCTAGGGTAATGATTTGGCAAGTAGGAGGCTAGCTAGCTAAAGTACCTCCAGTAATACCAAAACTTCGTGGTTCATGAATCAAAATGGAATGATTAAAAACCTTGAAATATTACAGTCCTTTTGATTAATAAAAAAAGAATTGCAATATGAATCTGATGTAGGTAGCTTGTGAAGAATAGAAATGTATAATTGAGACAAATACAAATAAGAAATCCACAAGAGAAGGTACGCTTTGATGCTATTCATTAACTGACCAATTCAACTAAATATTCGCCCGCCCCGTGCAATACTTATTAATCAATATAACTTCCACAAAACCATTCTACTATTCCTTCGTTGCCGGCTTTCATTATTACTCTCTTCTTATAAGCTCTTTTTACCTCATATGTATCAAAAAATACAACATATGACCCATATTCAATCAACCTTTTATTATTCATACTTACAGACTAGACTTCTTCCAAAACTGGATCGATAATGGCGAGCCCAACGTATATTGGCTGTCCGGCTTCTATTTCACCCAGTCCTTTATCACAGGCGTCCTGCAGAACTACTCACGAAAAAATCACTTCCAAATTGACCTCATCACTCTAAAGTTCGCTGTAACAGATTTCGAAAGTGACGCCGATAAACCGCCTGAAATCGGTGCTTACATCAAGGTAAGAAAAATGTGTCTTATGATTGTGTCCTTATGAATTATTCAAAACGAGGCGGAAAGAGACTTGTAGTATGCTTAAAAGGCTCAATCACATAAAACATATTTTATTGTTCTCATACACGCTATCAAAAAAGGATGTTCGTAAAAAACGTGAAGATGCCATCATGTATGATGTAAGTGAGTTAGTTTAGGAGTAAGAAAGCACATCATCGTGCGCATTTGCATGCTTGAGCAAAAGTGAAATAAATTGATATATGTATGGTGCCATATGCACGGCAATCAATCATGTCAATCATACGAGTATGTTATTCACTTTATTGCAAACAAATGGAGCTATTTTATATGATTATGATGAAGTAGATTCCTATTTTCCTGCAACTGTCCCTTTTAACCTTTAAGGCCATGGAGTACTTTCATGAGTGTTCTGGAATTAAAAGGACTACTTGTCGAGTTACCGTATAACCGTGTATAGTATATGCATGTTTTTGCATTCACCTTGCGTACGAGTATTGTTACACTTGTTACTAATAAAAACATTACGTAAAGCATTAGCAAGTTCAATTAATTTTGAACTGACATTTTTTGAATTCTTTTAATAACCACCATCTCACCATAATATATATATACTTCAGGGTCTATTTCTGGAAGGATGTCGTTGGAATCGTCAATCTCACGCGCTGGACGAATCACTTCCAAAGATCTTGTTCGATCAAATACCGGTGATTTTGATGGAACCAATCCTTAAATCGGAGAAAGTCGTTGGCCACGACAAATACGAGAGTCCTATTTACAAGACAAGCGAGAGGCGAGGAGTTTTGTCAACGACCGGTCACTCAACTAATTTCGTTATGTTTATGGAATTGACGACGAAAGTTCAGCCAACACACTGGATAAACCGTGGAGCCGCCGCTCTATGTCAATTGGATGACTAGTTTCGCCTGACGAAATGCCTTAATTTATCATATGTAAGATTGATTTGTTTTAATGACATGTTTGAGTGTTTTGTGTGGTTTTTGAATAATGGAAATATTTTTTATAAAATATGTTTTTGAAGGTTTTAATACGGATGTATTTTTTGATAATAATGTAGTTCGAAAATAAATATACGATATAGGACCATGCAAATTCTTTGTTATACTGAAATACAGGGCCTGATCCTAGTAAATAATTGAATGTAATTTTTAAGCGTTTCGGAAAATTGTTTTCGTTAATTCTGATTTTTATCGTAAGGAAATTGTGCTGATAAATTTTCTGCTTTATGTCAACCTCAAAATGTTCTCATTACAAACGTCGTCTTTCACTATTTTTTACCATATAGGACAATATACTCTTGATCAAAAAGTATTGGTCCGCATCAATTTTTAGGGCTTTGTACTACTTAGAAAATCCTGTTGATACCGGTTTTGTCCGTCTGTATGTAGTGGTACGTCGCAGCCGTTTTTCTCCGAAGCGATCGCTGCTATAGACACCAAACTTTACACTTTGTAGGTGGATCAGAAGTGGACCCCTTGAAATGTTGGATGTCAAAAAATTTTTCAACGGGTTTAAAGGTAGGTTCGCCCCATATCGAAAGGGGAGAAAACATTTTTTTACCGAAGATAGTCATGAGGCAGGCTAAATGAAAGGTCTTCATGAGAGCTTTGTTGCGAATCCCGGCGTACCAACTTTCTCCCATTCGTAACTTCAAATGGCCGCCGTAACATCTCCACCTTCCTTTGGGCATTTATACCTTTTCCCCTGTTATTTATTTAATTTTATTAAAATTTTTCCAATTTCCCTATAATTTTAATTTCAACATCATCACAGTCCTACTCTTCCCTTATTTCCAATTACAACAAACTAGTAATATAATAACAATTTTAATTTTCCCACTAACAACACTCCCTACATTAACTCCCATTAACAAGATTTCATTCTATACATTTTTCCTAACCAAACCTAATTCTTTTCTTCATACTAACTAATTCTATTCACTAGTTCCCACTAACAAATTTTATTTTTTTATACTAACGAAAATTCATTCACGTTTCCCTACTAACAAAATTCAATCTCATACCCAGATGCATCGTTGAAGTTGCTTATTAGATGAATGGGCAACCAATAGAACATGGCTAAATTGGTTGCGTCGCGAGTTCTCGACCGGGGTTCCGGGGGTCTTCTGGAACTCTAGGTTCAAGTTCTCCGAGCGCAGGGAAGCACTCTTTTTGGGGTATCGGCAAAATCAGTAGTTTCCGTATATGTATATGTGACACTTTGCATCAAATCAAATTGCTATATATGCAAAACAATGGATATTATTGCGTTTGTCGATACGGATAAAAAATGTGTAGGTAGCGGAATCGAAGTGTGATAAACTTCGATTACGTTACCCAGATGCGGCAGCGGTAATTGAAAATGAAAAGGATTGTGGGATCGGATTTGCTGGAGGTGAAATGCTGGATTGGGTTCTGGAATTTGGGGCATTCAGTATTTGGTTATTGCGAAGAAGAGGGAGTTTTTTGCGGTGTCGAGTTTGATTTTGGGGTGGAGATATGATTGGTTTTGGAGTGGTCACCGTGAAAAAGTGAAGAATCTGTTTGAGGCGGAGGTGAACAGTGAAATATTTCGTACTTGTATGAAAAATCGCGAGTTGAAGAAAAGAAAAAACAGAATTCAAAGTTTTATAGTTTGTTGTTGTTACTCTTAGTATTGAATATTTTAAAAATAGAATATTAAAACAAGTTTATAAAGGGAAAATAAGAATTATAGTTGACTTCGTAGTGCAGCTAACGAGCTTCTTAGCAGAAGATAGACCAAGTGGATACAGTGATTGAACTAAGAAAAAATTACGGATGAAGAAAAATTAAGTGGCAAGTGCTAGTCTTAATAATAGCTGAACACTCAAGTACCGGAACTCGTAGGCTATAGGAAAAAAAGAACAAAGAAAGAAAAACGCGAGAATAATATCAGTGGGCGGATTCCTTTTGGTAGAGAGAATAAACTTGAAGGAATAATTTGAAGTAGACGTGAAGTGATTATTTGAACTGTAATGGGGATAAAATGCCGTACAGCGGATTAGTGACTGTGTAGATTGTAAAATTAAAGTAAAGTTTATATTGTTTTTTTTGTTGCTTTATACTAACGTAAAGTTCGTGGATGTAATCTTTTTCAGTGATTTTTTCAGTGCCCATCCCTTCAGTTGCCGACGGCTCAGCAGCATCAATAGGGGTGAGTAATGTACACATTTTAGTTTTCCATTGTATTACTTTTCATTATATTACAAATTTATTGGTTGTAGTAGCTTTTCACATGATGATTTTTGTCGAATTCTCTCCACAGTTTACAAATTCATTTGAAAATCAAGAGACTAGTTTTGTTTTACGATATTATTCTTTTTTTCACGAATTGTTGTTGTGTGTTTTTATAACTTGAAATAAAACTGGCCACAATGTTCTAAGATAAAAATTATTTTTCATTTCTCAATATAACCTCTCCTTTCCCGTCCTTTTCCCACCGTGTTAGTGTTTTTATGTAAGGTGGCTCAGCACGAGCAGAGGGTGTCCCGGAAGTCCCATGACAGGACTGAGCGCTAGCCAGCCTCAGTATGCCACCTCGGGCATACTGCCTTAAAACAGTGTTACCAGCTTTGTGGAGTGCAAGGTGAGGGGAAATATATAAAAATGTGCTTCTCGTCTCACGATTTGACACCTTTAATCCAAATAACCAATTTACCTTTCATCCGGGAAATTCGTGAAGGTACATTTTATGAGTGCATCAACGACAAATACCTTAGAAGACAAAATTCTCGTGACTTTTTAATAATAATATGATCTTCAAATTTCTTCTTTTCCTTTTTTAGAACATCTCCCGCTTTTCGGGTTAGCTTTTCTTCCTCATGTCGCTGGGTGGCAATTATACTTTGCTAGCACCTTTCTTGGGAGACTTAATCAGCTTCCATTTCCGAGTACAGTACTTCCGCCACATTTTCCACGGTGGTGATGAAATCACACAACAATGCTTTATTTGTCTTATCACTGCTTTCTTTTCCTGCCGTAATCTCTTTGTGCACTTCAGGATGGTTTGATATTATTTCGGGATTTAGTGCCCTTGCCTTGGTCGGTTTGATGGCAATTGCAGGAGTAAACTCTAACAGATGTGTCCTCCAGAGTTTCCCGCTCTTCCGTTTTAGGACGCTCTGGCGTTCACATCGTTTTTTTGCTGCAGCCAAACACCGCTTTTATAGGCCTACTTAAATATCGATTTTATAGGCCTACTTAAATATCGAATCGTTCAGGTTAAGGGTACCTATACGATTTTATTGGGGAAAATGTGAAATTCGAATATCATACTATTATTAACAAAGTTGAGCGAATTTTGACTTCTGAAGTATTTTTTGTTGTTGTTCTCATAAACACCTATCTACATAATTTTTTTCAGATTTTTCGGTTCACGGGTGTCCCATCGCGAGGGGGGAGGTTTGACACAAATTTTCGTGGGTATCTTACTGTGCACCCCTCGAAGCAGATTTTGCCAAATAAAGACTTGTTTTGAAAATTTCTCATCAGTACATTTCATTTGGTACCCATAACGGCTACCTTTGACGAACTTTTTTTTCCGGGGGTCACTCCCCTATATGGGGAGGCCCCCCTTAAATACCTTATAAAATTTTTTTGCGAGTGAACTTTGAAGAGAGTACCATTTTACACCTGCATAGAAAATTTAATGTTTCTAGCTTAAATAGTCTGCGAGAAAAAGTGCTTTGACACACGGACGGACAGATAGGACGCGATTTTAGTAGGGTTTCGTAAAATTATTTTAGAAAACCCCAAAAAGGTTCACAAAATTCAAAATGACTCAAAAGGCAATTCAAGTAGCTCAAAACTCGTAAAGCATCTAAACTTTTGAAAACCTAAGGGTATTAGAGCCCATTTCATTTTCGTTGCTATACTGCCATCTTGTGGATGAAAATGTTAAAGACAACTCTGGACACAAACTCATTTTCACTGAACATATTGATGATTGCCTAACGTAAGGATTACGTTACATGTTACAATCAAAACCGTTATCCTAGCGAAAGACAATGATATTAAATATCCTGCTTGATATATGATAAGGACCACAAAAATATAATAAACTGTAAAGAAGGTTGAAGAATAAAAAATTTATAAAAGCCGAACTTCAGCGTTGTGCTGCCATCTACTTTCCAGAATTACCATAAATGCCACCCGGGACACAAATTCAATCCAAAAAATTTCTTCGTGATTGCATACTTTCAGGGAATAATTTCGGAGTTTATTTGCTTGCTGAATTTTTCCATTTCTGGGCGCCTGGTATTTTAGTAGATTTTTAACTAAATGTTTTAAGGTAGCTTGATAGATTTTTACGCTCAGACGGGATATCAAATTTCTTGATGAATGTGGTAAGTTCTCCTGCTTAGCGCTTGCACCAATTCTGCGGATTTTCTGTTTTAAATGTTTTGTGGCATATTTTTCGATGGATTTGTTTTGAGGATTGAAGAATTACTTTTTATGGTAGAAGCAGTTATTGCTGTTGGCTAAATTTCAAGATGGATGTAGACAGTTAAAGATGAACATTTACGGGGATCGATTTTGAAATGGAAAAAAGATTTTTGTGGCATTCGTGATAAGCATTAGATGATATTATTTGATACGTCTTATTTTTAAGAAAAAAATATTGAAAATGGCATGGATTGTATATGATACTCCTATATATCAAGATTAAATTTTTTGCTGGGTGGGGATAGTTGATGGATTGATTTAATGTCAAAGTCAAAAGCACTTTATTTAATATAAATCGTTATAAATTTTCAAAGAATACAAAGCAAATTCCAAACAATAAAAATACGAACACTTAATGGCCCAAATGGCTCACTAAATTTATGCGTTATCAATGAAACACATTTAGTCAAAAAATGATAGCAAATACAAATTAATTAAAATTACTATATATTTTATGATTGAATTGGAAAAAGGAGAAAAAACAACCAACAATATTCAAAAGTATTGGTTAATTCTCACAATCGAATAAAAGATTTAGAAGTAGTTGACATAATTTTTTTTTTTCAAAGTTGTCAAAAGATATCGCAAATTTTTTCGAAGCAACTTGTGGATGACTGGAATTTAGTTACCTTTAGGTTGAGATTTTAAAAAATTATTTGATGAGCGAAAAAGATAAAAACTTTGACATTAGATACTTTGAAATAAAAAAACTGATTGTTTTTATAATAAAATTCTTTTATTTATATGACGGTGACATCGGAACATTTGTGAAAGGCTTTCTGTTGAAAGGGTTCTCTGGATGTTGATAAATGCTGAATGCCTACTTCCAAGTTGACAGAGAAAGTCTTCTAATGGGCAAGCCTTATGTTTTAGGATGAATCATACTGTAAATACAAAAAATAAAAGTTAGTTTTGTCACATAAAAGGAAAAACGATAATGGAAATTATACGTTCGGTATTAAATTTGATAGGACCACATTTGAAATTTCAGAAGCCCATGAGAAAAGAGTTGTTTGATTTTCTCATAACAGCAACAAGCGTTCTTAGATTTAACTTCAAATGTACCAATTGTAGGGTGTTATCGTTATGATCGATAGCTAAGATTCTTGATGCTGACAAACGAATATACAATTTATTTATATATATATATATATATATATATATATATATATATATATATAAATATATATATATATATATATATATATATATATATATATATATACATATATATATATACATATATATATATATATATATATATATATATATATATATATATATATATATATATATATAAAGAAGTGTACACTTTGATTGTCACTTCTTAACTCGAGAACAGCTCAACCGATTGCCTTAAAGTTTTTAGGGAAGGTGCAGGGAGGAGTGCTGATGCTGAGTTGTTTTGAAATCTAAAATCGGTCCAGCCATTTTCGAGCTATGATTTTTTTCATGAAATAAACTCACTCTTTGTAAAGCAACAACAAATACACTCAAAATCGAAAAATTGCAAACATGTGGGATATGGTGCGTCTGAGCGAAAAAGTAAGGTCACTTCCCCCCCCCCCCCCCTATACTCCATGCACACAATATGTGATCCATCGGGTATGGTCCCAACCACCTCTCTTGAAAAAATTTAAATTCAAATAAATAAAATAAAAAGTTTAAATTTCGGTCCGACCTAACGAAAAAAAATCGAGCCAAACTAATACACAAACTCATGAATACACGTATTCATTTGATTCACAGCATAGAAATGTCAAACAGATGAACCTGTCAAAATGCACATGTTTGCCAATCACTTTCTTTCACTCTTGGATTCTGATACAGCCGGTCATACATTCGCTGCTTTCTAATTGGAATTTTATTACAAGTGATTTTTTTTAGTTTTAGAAATATTGGTTGTTTTTTTTTGTTTAGGAGGGGATTGCCAATTTAAGCACAGAGTGTGAGACTCCCATGCTCGCAAGAAGGTTACTGGACTACCCACTAAACACCTCCCCTATTAACCTGAGAACCAAGCCTGGAACCGTTTGGCACATTACTTCGGGCAAGGTCTCGTTTTGTTACGCCGTGAGGCGCCTTCAAGCTGGGGATCCCTTTCCTAGCAGGCGGTGAGATTGGAAGAGCAAGTGCTAGAAAAGTGGTCCCCCAGCCCAAACCCCCCCGGCTGCTGTGAGCTCCTCTTATATTTAAGGACTGCCCGAGCATAATGTGCCACTGGTTCCATTTGTCAACCGATTCGAGCATCACCGCGACTATATTATCCGGGCTGAGCTCTCCCGTCCCCCTGTAGAGATCCCTTTGCTGCCTGTCCCATTTTGTACACGCGAAAAACAAGTGCCAGGCATTGTCCTCCTCTCCTGGGCAAAACCGACAACCGGGGGACGAGAACTACCAATCTTGTCGAAGTAAGACTGAAAACACCCGAGCCCGCTCAAAAGCTGGGTCAGATAGAAGTCAGTCTCACCATGCCTTCAATTCAGCCATGGTCTCACATCCGGGATGAGGCACGCAGTCCACCATCCCTTCGTGCAATTCCTCCAAGACTGCTGCCAATTGTTGAGCGAGCGCTGTCTGTCCTCGCGGACAACCATCTCCGTCGCATTCTCGTTTCGGCACAGATAAAGAGCGCGGCGCTATCTAGCAGGTAGGGCGGCAGATATCACGCTTGCAATGACTCTCACCACCCAATTAGACACTGTTGGATACGAAGATGCAATCCTCAGTGCTCCTCTTCTCTGTACTTGTGCCAAACGTTTTCGGTATACCTCCTTACTAAGAGTGCCGCGCCATAGTTTTGCTCCGTATAGTAGCACTGCCCCTACAGCACTCATCAAGAGGCGTCTTCTTGATGGACTGGGTCTCCCTACGTTGGCCATAAGTAGACTCAGAGCCGATATTCCCGAAGCAGCCTTCTTAGCCGTGTCCCAGATTTGCTCAGAGAAACTCATCTTCGAGTCGATCAGTAGCACCAGGTACTTCACCGATGGCTTTGATTCGATTCGTATGTCTCCAATACTGATCATACTTACTCTAGGGATTCTCTTTTTTGTCAAGATAACCACTTCGGTTTTCGCCACGAGCAGTCATCTAGTCCCTCACTCGGCGCATTAGCATACCTAGCCTAAGTTGCGCCTGTTCAACGGTGCGTTCAACGACCAGAGCCGCAACATCATCCGCATAGCCGATCTAGCGCAACTCATACGGCATCTCCAGTCTCAGTAGCCCGTCATAGTAAACGTTCTACAGGTCCGGACCAACGATAGATCCCTGGGCAACACCCGATGTAATTTCCATCCTTCGTTGGCCCTGCGTCGTGTTGTAGAGCAGGCTTTGGTCCTTCAGGTAGTTCGTCAAAAGCCGCATTAGATATTCTGGAACTTGAAAAGACTTTTCCAGCGTATCCAGAACATCCACTCATCTAGCCGAGTTGAAGACGTTCCTGACGTCGATTGTCGCCAACAGCACGATTCGTAGCTTGGTGCGACTATATGCCTCTGCCTTTTGGACCGCGCTCACAATCGCAACCGCATCAATAGTAGAACGTCCGGCTCTAAAGCCGTACTGCAGAGGAGATAGGTCCCCAGCAGCAGCAACCGCGTCAGTGAGTCTTCCCTTGATGAGTTTCTCTAGCACTCGAGAGCATGCGAGACGATTTGATGCACCAACAATTGATGAAGTGGCCATTGTAATTGTTGGAGACCAGTTTCAATCTCGAGATATTGTGCTGCATCAAAGAAATGAATAATTACGGTGTGTTTTAAAGCTTCACCGCAGCTATGATGCATTACAATATCCATTATTGCACTGGAAAGGTGACGACGGCTATCATACCAATATACGAATGAAAGATCCACGAACCGGTAAAATATGTATG
Organism: Odontomyia ornata; assembly: GCA_963969285.1. Taxonomy (NCBI): domain Eukaryota; kingdom Metazoa; phylum Arthropoda; class Insecta; order Diptera; family Stratiomyidae; genus Odontomyia; species Odontomyia ornata. The sequence goes on along the minus strand of OZ017741.1, from coordinate 92,457,682 downwards.
AATTCAATTAAATATGTATTTATTTCAAAACAAGAAGACATAATTTTAATTTTCTTATAATGTATTCATCATAAGTCGTGAGGTAGAAAAAAAAAGTTAGTGGGGTGAACTATAAGGTCTTTGTAAAAAAATTTTTTACAAAGACCTACTAGTTTCGCGACCTGTCTGTCCGTCTGTCCGTCCGTCTGTCCGTCCTGTCATGAACGCATCCGAAACTAATGGCGATAATGTGTTCTGAGTACACATCTATCGACATTTCTTCTAAAAGCCACTCAAATTTATTTCTTTTAAAAGCCACTTCGATTTGTTACAACTAATTGATATTAGCTAATCACCAAGCTCAATTTAATCCTTAATTGATCTTTTCTTAATTGATCTTGAAGTCTAATTTACTGAAATTGAAATGAATATAAACAGTTGTTGAGTGAGATCTTTTCTAATGTTCGTCTAATGGAATTTAATGAAAGACTTTTAAATCCCAATAATGAAATTCAAAGATAGAGCAAACAACGAACGAAAGTAATATTTAATTTTTGACGAAGAATGGTAAGGAGGAGTTGAACTGTGACTTTCGTCCGAATAAGTTGGTTTTTTAATAAAGAGTTTTGTTCCGATCAAGTTTTGTCCGAGTTTAATTTCAAAGTTTTCACGTTGAACCTGATAATTGGCACAGTCGGTAGGATCCGGTCAAGTACGGTGTTTTCGTGATTTAAGCGAAAAAGTTTATTTTGCGACTTTAACGTGCGTGGGTTTTAACTCTTTGTGGCCCCTAAAATTAATCAAAGTCGTTAAGACTAGTGAAATAGCATTTGTGTGTATAAGCGTAAATTATACACAGTGACGCTGTAAATTTAAAGTGAAAACTGAAGTGCTCTCGAAAGGTCTAAATTCCGATCAAGGAAGTTAAACCGACGAAAGGAGAAAAAGGACGAATTACTATATATTGATTGGAAAATACGGTCGCAATTGAAACATGGCAACTGGTACAGGTAACAATAGTCTAAGTGTTCCATCTTCCAGCCCAAAGCTTACTATCAATTTGGACCCGGTGAAACATGCATCCCGAATTCCCACTTTCGACGGAAGCCGCGATCAACTTAAGAGCTTTACGGATATGGTCGATGTTATGGCACCAATTCTGCAAAATTATGATGCACCATCCCAGATAATTATTGGCAATATCATCAAGAGTAGAATCATTGGCAGGGCGAAGCTCATTTTGGACGCAAGCCCTCACATCATTAAATGGGAAGATATTAAAGCAATTTTGTATGCAAATTTTACAGATCAGCGCAATAGTATCCAGCTGCTCAATGAATTGCGGACAACAGAGTTCAGGGGTTCAGTTTTAGATTTCGTTAATATTATACAAAAGAGACTTACTAACCTAAATTTAAAAGTTGAACAGGAAAAAGACGCTAATTATTTACAAATTATTTTAAATAACCAATTGGTCGCTCTAGATATTTTAAAGAAAAATATACCAGAGCCAGTGAGAACAATTTTATTTTGTAGAAATCCCGTCACATTAGAGAAAGCAATTTTTATTTTGACAGAAACAGGTCACCTTTATCAAAAAAGAGATAATAAGCAAAAGCAACTCAAAAATAACACTAAACTAGTTCAAAATAAATCTGAAACTCCCATCAATCAAGATAAGAACCAATATAAAAATTTTCAATTTACAGGACAACAAAATTATTATCATCAACGCCAGAACCCTCCTAACCAAAATTTCAATTCTAACCCTTTTTATCAAAAGAATTTTCAGCAAAGTGGTTTCAACCAAGATTCAGTGCAAATTCGAGTAAAAAGATTTGGTCTTCCGGAGCCTATGGAAATAGATGGCTCTCGACAGGTCATTCATACAAATGAACCTGAAAATTTTCCAGTAATTGCCTCGGATACTCCTTGTTTGGCAGATTGCCCTATATTAGAATAGACTCGTATGGCCCACCCCTTCGGTTTTTGATAGATACCGGTGCAACAATAAGTACTATCGATCCATGCCTTTGCCATGCAAACTTGAGAGTCGAAAATGATAAATATAGTATTCACACTTTAAATTCACATATATCTTTCCAACATACAGTACAAATCAAGCCTTTTAAAGAAATAGGAGGCACAAAAAAGTTGAATTTTGTGGAATTTAGATTTGACAGTTTTTTCAATGGAATTATAGGCAATAATGTGTTCCAGAACTATAGTGTTAATATAGATCTAGGTAACCGCTATATAAGTTTTAATGACAGGAAGCTAAAATTATATTATTCTGTAGAAGAAGAAGAAATGGATAGGTACATTAGTGAAATTTATTTCAATGATGTTCTGAAGGCGGTTGATCCGTTGTCCTTGCTTAGAATTAGCCATTTAACCACTGATGAGAATGAAAGACTGATGTCTTTATTAAGACAATATAGGGGTATTTTCTTTCAGGAAGGTGAAAATTTGACTTTTACTCACGAGATAAAACACGAGATCAAGAACATGAATAACTCTGCGATTTATACTAGGTCATATAGATACCCCGAAATACATAAAGTAGAAGTAGAGGCTCAAGTTAAAGAAATGCTCGAACAGGGGATAATACGACCAAGTAAATCCCCATATTCTTCTCCGATTTGGGTCGTTCCGAAAAGGGTCGACGCTTCGGGAAGAACGAAATGGCGTATTGTTGTAGACTACAGAAAGTTGAACGACATTACGGTTGACAATAAATTCCCAATTCCGAATATCGATGATATTTTGGACAAGCTCGGGAAATGTATGTACTTTACTACTCTTGACCTCGCTAAGGGCTTCCATCAGATAGAAGTAGAAGAAAAGGACATTCCAAAAACCGCGTTCTCAACAGATAAAGGCCATTACGAGTTCACGAGAATGCCTTTCGGTTTAAAGAATGCTCCTGCCACCTTCCAAAGGCTTATGAATAGCATCTTAGAAAAGTATATCGGGAAGATATGCTTCGTATATATGGATGACATCATTATTTTCAGTACATCACTCGAAGAACATATAGCTGCTTTGAGAAGTATATTTGATGTTTTGAAATCAGCGAATTTAAAAATTCAGATCGATAAGAGCGAATTTTTAAAAAAAGAAACTGAGTTTTTGGGTCACATAGTTACCACGGAAGGTATAAAACCCAACCCTAAAAAAATAGAATCAATAAAAAATTTCCCTATTCCAAAAACATCTAAACAAATTAAATCTTTTCTTGGCTTGGTGGGATTTTATAGAAAGTTCATCAGAGATTTTTCTAAGATTGCGAAACCTCTGACTCTCCGATTGAAGAAAAATGCTAGAATAAACGCACAAGATGTAGATTTTGTCGACGCGTTTGAAAAACTCAAACAATTGATTACATCCGATCCCATTTTAATAAACCGTTTACCTTAACTACAGACGCTTCAAATTATGCTATAGGCGCTGTACTCTCTCAAGATGACCATCCAATTTGTTTCGCTTCAAGAACCTTAAATGATCACGAAACTAGATATTCGGTTATAGAGAAGGAATTACTAGCTATTGTGTGGGCAACCAAATATTTCAGACCATACATCTTTGGAAGAAGGTTTACCATAAAAACAGACCACAAACCATTAACTTGGTTAGCTAATTTGAAAGAACCGAATTTAAAGCTACAAAAATGGAAATTGAAATTGGAAGAATTCACTTATGACATAGAGTATATTAAGGGTAAAGAGAATTATGTTGCTGACGCACTGTCCCGACCTTCAATAAATGTAAACGAAGTGGATGACGGCAATAGTGACACAGAATCAATAGCAACTTGCCATAGTGCTAACGAAGATAACTCAGATTACATACCCATCTCAGAAGCACCATTAAATGTATTTAAACATCAGATAATTATAAAGAAAGGTAAGGAAAATAGAATATGTAAGGAGAAAAATTTTGGGGAACTTCGAATAACTTTCATATCTAAAGATATCAATGACAAATATTTTCAATACATTCTAAACAACCACACACCTAAGAAAGGATTAATAGCCGTCTACATCCCAGATCTTGAATTGTATGTCCGCGGGAAAACCCCGCATACAGGGCCAAAATTCGTTAAGTGTGGTTACGTTCTCTTTGACTGTGCCGATAAAGGGCAAATTCAAGAAGAAATTCCAAGAGAACATAAAAAGAATAACCAAAGAGGTATTGAGGAAGTGTTCAGGGAAATCAAAACCAAATTCTATTATCCCAATTTGAAACTTGAAATCACTAAAGTCATCAATAATTGCCACATATGTCAATTGAGTAAATACGAGAGAACACCTGCCAAGATTCCATTTAAGAAACCTCCTATACCAGAAAAACCGCACCAAACAGTTCATATGGATATATGGTTTCTTGACAAAAATCACATTTTCTTAACTTTAATAGACAAATTCTCGAAATTCGGCCAAGTCATCCCCTTAAAATCCAGAAATTGGATAGAGATTCAATCTGCTCTGAATCAGCATTTTGCAACTTGTGGTAAGCCTGATCACATTATTACAGACAACGAGAGTACACTAACGTGTAATCTTGAAAATTTTCTCCAAAACGAAGGAGTTACTCTCCACTTTACCACTCCAGGATTAAAAACTGGCAACGCAGATATAGAAAGGCTACATAGCACTTTAAACGAACACGTTAGAATCAAAATAACTGAAACTAAACTAGCACCATCCTCTATAGATATCCAGGAAATCATGAAGTTTTATAATAATACCATACATTCAACAACTAACCAGAGACCGATAGAAATTAATAATGGAATAATACCACAAACGGAATACGCAAATATAAGAAATAGAATAATTCAACAACAAGAGAAAAATATTGAAAGAAAAAATAAAGACAGAAAAAATGAAGAGGTTAATCCTAAATATATTAAGAACAAGTTTAAAAGGAAAAAGCACGATAGACTGTTTATTAGTAGACCGAATCATAACATCACAAACGATAAGGCTTTTATGAAGAAAAAGAAATTTCAGCAAGTGGAGCAATTACGTCCGAGCCGAACATCATCTCGCTAAGAGGTGTAAATAGTCGGTGAAAATTACCTATATCAATAGATAGTGCATTTTGTCAACAAAGATGACAATAAAAAAAAAAAAGTCGAACAATACCCAAATCTATAAATAAAATAATAACTATAATATCAATATATCTTAACTGACAGGAATCTACAATGAAATATTTTTCTACTTTTGCAGGAATGTTAATTTTAATCAATTTCTTCTTTATTATGACTTCCACGAGGGGGCAGAATCTTGAAATAAACGAAATCCCACAAGGAAACGGATATTCCCTTATAAGACTTCAGGAGATAAAAATGATCAAAAGCTTTACAAAAATTATTCATAGCATAAATTTAGAACAATTCAGGAATATGTTGCTTTATATAGAAAATACGATACCTCCAACACTCTACCAAAATAATATGGCAATACGCATTTTGAAAGAAAGAATTCTGGAGAAACTTTATGAATTAGAACCACATGAGGTGAAGCGAAATAGAAGAGGTTTGATTAATTTATATGGGAAGTTCCTTCACTGGTTGGGAGGGACTATGGACGATGATGATAGGAGAGATATTGAAGCACATTTACAAGTAGTTGATAAAAATTTAGAAATGGTTTCGAATAACCTAAATAAACAGATATATATTAATAATCAAATCAATGATGAACTAAAGAATTTAACCTTTCAAATAAATCGCAATCAACAAGTAATTCTTGAAAAAATAAATAAACTAGTACAGCAAAATAATATCTTAGAAAGAAAATTCCTGGAATTCCAGTATCAACAAGAAGCAAAAGAAAATTTGCAACATATATTAAACTCTATTACGGAAATCCAAGATATAATATTGATGTCAAAACTAGAAGTGTTAAGTAGGGATATTTTAACAAAAAATGAAATTCAAAAATATAATGTCGATATGTACAAAATGCAAAATATCAGAGTTGCGGTAGCCCAATGCGATCATTTGGTATTCATTATACTGCAAATACCAGAGTTCGACGAAGAAATGTATTATAGAACACGAATAATACCTGTACCAAATAATAATAATTTAGAACTAGTAACAGAATATTTGACTATGATTACCCAAAAAAATCTAATTTTCTATGATACCAAACAAAATGTAAAATATAACTTAATCAAAATAAAAAACAAATGTATTGGAAATCTTTTAAATAGTCCCATAAATTGTACAATGGCAACCAACAATGAGGAGAACATTGAAAAAGTTTCAGAAGGAATAGTTATTACAAAAAACTTAAAACCTGTAAAAATAATACATAATTGTAACGACCAGGATATAGTACTGAAAAAACACATCATAAAATTTGAAAATTGCAATATCACAATTAATGATCAAAGCTTTTCAAACAGAATTACATATCTAAATACTAACATAATACTCCCAAATATTATCAGGAATATGTCATACATTGGCGAAACAAATTTAACGTTGGATTTTATTCATAGAAAAAACCTGGAAAATATAAAACACATAAAGCTGTTAACATACAAAACAAGTAAAACATCCTGGATCAGCATTGCCACCGATATCATAATTCTGTGTATAATGATTGTAATCGTCATCGTTGTTTATCGTAAATTTTTTAAAACAAATCAAAATATTAAAGTCCACATAAACACTATGCGTGAGGACACGCATCCTAAGGAGGGGCATGTCATGAACGCATCCGAAACTAATGGCGATAATGTGTTCTGAGTACACATCTATCGACATTTCTTCTAAAAGCCACTCAAATTTATTTCTTTTAAAAGCCACTTAGATTTGTTACAACTAATTGATATTAGCTAATCACCAAGCTCAATTTAATCCTTAATTGATCTTTTCTTAATTGATCTTGAAGTCTAATTTACTGAAATTGAAATGAATATAAACAGTTGTTGAGTGAGATCTTTTCTAATGTTCGTCTAATGGAATTTAATGAAAGACTTTTAAATCCTAATAATGAAATTCAAAGATAGAGTAAACAACGAACGAAAGTAATATTTAATTTTTGACGAAGAATGGTAAGGAGGAGTTGAACTGTGACTTTCGTCTGAATAAGTTGGTTTTTTAATAAAGAGTTTTGTTCCGATCAAGTTTTGTCCGAGTTTAATTTCAAAGTTTTCACGTTGAACCTGATAATTGTCCGTCCGTCTGTCCGTGCGTCACAGCTGATTTCCTCAGAAACTATAGAAGCTAGAATGCTCAAACTTTGTGAAAAGGTCAAACGTGATGGTCTCTCAAAAGTTAAGGCCTTAACAAAAATTTAAAAAATGTTTAAGGGGGGTCCCCCCTAATAACGAATTGGCCCTTAAAATTTTTTTTTCATCAAAGGTAGTCGAGTGGGGTATCAAATGAAAGGTCTTGATTAGAACTTTTAGAATCTGAAATAAAAAAATCATTTTATGAACTAGGGGGGCCCGGGGAAGGCGAAATGTACCCAAAATTTGTGTCCCCCCTCGCGATTGGACACCTTTGAGCCGAAAAATCTGAAAATTATCACGAACGTGGAACTTTATGATTGCAAGGGCAACAAATACCTTAGAAATCGAAATTCGCTCAACTTTGTTAATAATAGTATGATTTGTAGATTTTACACTTTTGCCCATAAAATCAAAACGGTAACTTAAATTATATAGACTAATATAAGATATATATGTTCACAAAATTTAATTGAGATCGAATCATAATCAAGTGAGTTATAGCCATTTCAATTATATGGAATTACACCAACAATAACACGTTTTTATGGTTGATATAGGGTTTTCCAATAAGAGGTGTTATTTTAATATTAAAAGAAAAATGTCATTTTTAATACAAATGATCGAATGTTTATTTCATTATGAAGAAGAAGATATGACGTTAATAGTAATAATTAATATTGAGCAAATAACCACTACGACACGCTTACAAGACCATATCCTCTTCATGAAATTTTCCATAACCAAATCGCAAAGTGGTTGCCCTATGTCCTCGATAGCCTCACGAATTTCATCTTTGAGATCTTGAATCGACGCTGGGCTATTGGCACAGGCCTTCTCTATCACGTGGCTCCAAAGGAAGAAGTCACAAGGTGTTAAATCAGAAGATCTATTCAAAATAACACCTCTTATTAGAAAACCCTATATATATTTAAAATTGACTTAGGCACTTTTATTTTCTTTCAATTTTCATGAAAATTTAAGGAATAGTGTTTAACTTGAACATGTTCAATCGGCCGAGCATTCAGAAAAATCATTTAAGCTAGATTAAAATGGCGGCTGCACTGTGCTTATGAAAGAAACTGCATCTGTTGTATAAATTTGAACGATTTCATATCTAAGCATTGGATGAATAATTCAAGTTATCGATTCACGCCATTCGAAAACTTGTTTCTAACCCTAGGATGTTTACAAAGACCTTCTGGTAGGAGCACTCTCCTGCTTACTCAACTTGTTATTCGTATAGATTCGAGATCTGCCCACAAGAAGACAACTTTATTATGCGATGTGGCAAAATTTTCCACCAATACGCTGTTGACATGTATGGGAAAATTGAAGCAAAACGCCTTAATTACCTTCTATTCATTCAAGCCAAATTGCGATCGGAAGAATACATACACATGCGAAATGCAATAGTGAATTTGAGTTCACGAGACCAACGATTCCAATGGAGATACTCATTTGCTAGATTCGTTGAAGCTGATCGACTTGAGACGGCGCAATCCAGGTATTGGTGGCTGAATGACAATGTCGAAATTATTCGTGTTTATTTTCAGTTTTGGTGTTTTTCGTTATTTAGTTTTTTAAGTTTCAGCTCATTGTTGCTACATTTAGTGTTGTTGTTTATTTGTGTTAAAAATTAGGTTAAAAGTTAGGTATAGTTTAGGTATATGTTATGTTTATTATATTAGGTTAAAGATAAGGTAAATTCCTAAGTTAGGAACAGTGTTATAGAATTTTTAAGGATAAGATAAAGTTTTTGATTGCATTTTATTAGAATTAAGTTAAAACAGATTAGGTGTAGGATCAAAGTTCACTGTTGTGTCTAAATTATAAATAATTTTAGGATAGTGTTGGTTGGTTTTTTCTCCTTTTCCAATTGATTTTTTAAAATATGTAATAATCCTAATTAATTGAATTTGCTAGAGTTTTTTTTGAAGAAATATGTTTAATGATAATGTATAAATTTAGAGAGCCATTTGGGCCATTAAGTTTTTGTATGTTTATTGTTTGGAATTTGCTTTATATTCTTTGTAAATTTATACCGATTAGTATTGAATAAAGCGCTTTTGACGTTGACCTTGACTTTGCAATAGTGAATAATGGTAATGTGAATGATATCGGACGTTTAACAATATTACCATCGACATATGTTGGCAGTCCGTGCCACATGCACAAATATACGCAAGATGCAATGCCATACGTTCGCAAATATTGTCGTCCCGTTCTATTCATAACACTCACATGCAATCCACAGTGGGCTGACATAAAAAAACAATTTATTTTATGGTCAGAATCCAACAGATCGACACGATATAACAGCACGTATATTTCAACAGAAAGTAAAAGCACTGATGGATTTGATTATCAAATTGCGAATTTTCGAAGAGGTGCGTTGCTGTATGTATTCGATTGAATGGCAAAAGAGAGGGCTGCTGCACGTGCACGTAAAATATAACATTATATCAGCTAATATTCCAGATGAAGTTAGCGATCCAGATTTATTTGAAGTTTTCACGAAAAATATGATCCATGGCTCTTGCGGTCAAACAAATATGAATTCACCATGCATGATCGAAAATGTACACAACGGTATCCAAAAGCATTAACTTCGGATACAATTTCAGGTGACGACGGATGCCCGTTGTACTGACGTCGGTCACCGGAGGATAATGGCCATACAACAGCAATTAAAATACGCAATCAAGACATTGAAGTTGATAATCGTTGAATTGTGCCTTATTCTCCACTATTGTCAAAAGTATTTCAGGCTCACATAAGTGTTGAGTACTGTAATTCTGTGAAGTCGATTAAATACGCTTGCAAATATGTGAATAAATGCAGTGATGTGGCTGTTTTTGGAGTAACTGGTGACAATAGCAATGACAAAATCACTCAATATCGAATGGGGCGCTACGTTAGCACTAATGAAGCTTTTTGGAGAATTCATTCATTTCAATTTCATGAGCGATATCCTGCTGTTGTTAATTTGGCTGTTCATCTTGAAAATGACCAGCGTGTGTATTTTGCCGATGCAAATGTACAGCAGAGAGCAGCACAGCCACCAGCAACAACATTAACTGCATTCTTTTAATAGTGTGAAAGCGATGAATTTGCCAGAACGTTGCTGTATTCAGATGTAACGCATTATTTCGCTTGGACTGCAAAGAAATGGCAACAACGTAAACAATGAACGCCTGTTGATGACCATCCGGGTGTTTTTTTGCAGATACCATGGGAAGATTATACACAAATCATCCAAACAATACGGAATGTTATTATTTGCGGTTGTTGTTAGTAAATGTTGTTGAACCACATTCATTTCAACATTTGCGAAGAGTAAATGGTTATTTATGTGTGACGTATCGTGAAGCATCTGAGCAATTAGGTTTACTTGAAAGTGATGCGCATTGGGATTTAACGCTTCATGATACATCAAATACGTATATTATATGATAAAATCATATCAACATGTTTTCCATCAAATCCACTTGAATTGTGGAATAAATACAGAGATTTTATGGCAGAAGACTATTTTATTGGAATGCATCATCACACAAGAAACGCTAGTTTGCTGATTTCATTGGAAATGTATAATGAGGCATTGATAGCGATTGAAGATATGTGCATAACGATTGCAAATAAAGCATAAAGGCAATTAGGTTTGTCACCACCCAATTGTCGAAAGCATGATTTATTTGATCGAAAATTGCAATGTGAACAACAGTATGATCCCAATGAATTGCAAACATTTGTGAATTTGAAAGTTCCCAAATTAAATGACCATCAAAAACATGTCTACGATACCATCACGCAAGCTGTACAAAATGAAGTCGGTGGATTAAATTTTATGGATGCGCCTAGTGGTACGGGGAAAACATTTGTGATATCACTGATTTTGGCAGCCATTCGTTCGCAAAGAAAAATTGCATTGGCACTCGCTTCGACGGGAATCGCTACTACTCTATAGGATGGTGGACGAACAGTGCACTCTGCATTAAAATTGCCGTTGAATATGCAGGTGTGCTTATATTTATTGATTGATCACTTTAAAATTTAATTGATATTAATTATTGTAAAATATAATTATTCTCACATTAACAGGTGATTGAACATCTCACGTGCAATATTTCAAGAAATTCTGCGATGGCAAAATTGCAACAAGCAGCAATTATTCTTTTGGATAAATGTATAAAGACGCATAAAAAATCGCTGGAAGCATTACACTGTACAATGCAAGATCTATGTACGTCAGAATCTATAAATTTTCGGTGGTGCATTGGTATTATTCTCAGGCGATTTTCGTCAAATATTGCCTGTGGTTCCACGATCAACACCGGTGGATGTGATCATGCATGCTTAAAGTCTTCTCTTCTGTGGCGACATGTGTGAAAATCGACATTGAACATAAACATGCGCGTTCAATTGCACAACGATGAATCTTCAGAGCGGTTCTCAAAGCAATTGTTAGATATTGGAAATGGCAAAGTTCGCGTCGATAATATAAATGGATTGATTACATTGCCGAACAATTTTTGTACCATTCTCCAATCAACAGAAAGTGGATTGAAAATGTGTTTCCAAATATTGTCCAAAATTACAGAAATCACAATTGGTTGAGAGAACGCGCAATACTAGCACCAAACAAGTTGGGTAAACAGACCTACGCTCATGTCAGAAGGGTTTTGTATTCAATTTACAAAATGCAGTCACCAGATCGAATCAAATCAAGAAACATGTCAAAGACGATTTTATTGGAGAAAATATGAAATACGAAGATCATACTATTATTAACAAAGTTGAACGAATTTCGACTTCTGAGGTTTTTAGAATTGTTATTCTCATAAATATCTCCCTTGATAATTATTTTAGATGTCCATCCGCGACGGAGAAAACACATTTTTCAAGAATTTCCCCCCTGTGCCCCCACTGAAGCAAAAACTGACAGTTTAACAACTGTTTTGAAAAGCTCCCATGAAAACTTTTATTTCATACTCATATCGGCTACGTTTGATGAATTTTTTTTTCAGGGGCTACTCTCCTGTACTGTTATCATCGATTAATGGCCTATTTTTTCGAATCCTAGAATGGTTACAAACCCCTTTTGCTAGGAGCTCTCTCCCACCTCCTTGACTTTTTTCACTTATGAGCATTAAATGTAGGTACTCACCTTCAGTCATTCATTAAATTGAATCAAGTGTCCAAAGCATGCACCTTAAACGTTGAAGTTGGGAAAAAATAACTCAACATTATTCAATCTTCGCATTTAAAACAGCCACTATTTTGTTTTACGATTACTGATACCACTAGCTGAACCGATTCTCAAAGATATTCATGACACCTATCATTCCTGAAATTTTCATGCAAATCCTAGCAAAACTGTAGTGTCTGAGTCGGTAAAAAGCGCATGTTGTTCCATAGCCATATGTTGCCATAGTAATACATGCAGCGCATATTGTTCCATAGTAACACAGGAAAATTCAAACCACTATAACATCGCTAAATATGATTCAATCTTTATGAAACTTTCAGGATAGATCAATCTTATAAATAGACATCTACGTACTGAATTTCATTGAATTTAAGGGTACCGTTAAGATTTTATTCAAGAAAATATAAAATCGATAAATCATACTATTACTAACAAAGTTGAGTGAATTGCGACTTCTCACGTATTTGTTGTGGTTGTACTCACCAAGGCCCACATTCCTGATTTTTTTCAGATTTTTCGGATCACAGGTGTCCAATCGCGAGGGGGGGGGACACAAATTTTTCGTGTATTTCCCCTTCCTGTGCGCCCCTCGAAGCAAATTTTGCCAAACTAAGACCTGTTTTGAAAAGTTCTCATCAAGACCTTTCATTTGATACCCATATCGGCTACCTGCAATGAAATTTTTTTTTCGGGGGGTCACTCTCCTATATGGGGAGACCCCCCTTAAATACCTTATAAAATTTTTTGTAGTTGAATTTTGAAGAGATCACCACTTTACGCCTACACACAAAATTTGATGCTTCTAGCTTAAGTAGTTTCCGAGAAAAACTGCTGTGACACACGGACGGACGGACGGACGGACAGACGGACAGACGGACAGACTGGTCGCGAAACTAGTAGGGTTTTGTAAAATTATTTTACAAAACCCTAAAAATGTACACGTCAATGCAATCAATTATTAGATTCAAGAAAAATTACCGGGTGCAGTACATCATATAAATCTGTTGATGCCGTAATGAATGCAGATGATACAGTGAATTATCCAATCGAATTTTTTAATTCATTAGAACCACCTGGTATGCCACCGCATTGTTTGAATTTAAAGGTTGGCTCATCAATTATTTTACTGCGGTGTTTAAAGGCACTAAAACTGTTCAATGGCACAAGATTGGCAGTAAAAAAATGTATGCCGAATTTGATATCAGCCACAATATTGATCGGAACAGCGAAAGGTGCAATTGTGCTCATTCCACGTATTCGACTGACTCCAACAGACATGCCATTTGAATTTAAGCGTTTGCAGTGCGTCTGTCATTTGCCATGTCCATCAATAAGGCACAAGGACAAACGCTTCAAATATGCGGATTAAATTTGGAGGATCTGTGCTTTTCACATGGACAGCTACACGTGGCCTGCTCAAGAGTTGGAACTCCAAATTGTTTGTTTGTGCTCGCTTCAAATGGGCAAACGAAAAATATTGTGTATCCAAATGTTTTGGATTGACATTAATAATTTTGAAATACAATGCATCCATTTCATTAAAAAAAATCTAGAATATTTCATTTCTTTTTTTAGTTAGTTGCATCGAACTTTTATTAGCAAAAAATTATTTTGTAATTGAAGTTTAGAAAATTAATAAAATTTTTGAATTAGTGACAGGCGCTATTTAAAATGACGTATGTAGGCAACGATTGGTAAACGTAGAATTCAAACTGTTTCACGTTCTCTAACAAACTACATCAAACATGACAACTAATAAATTCAAACAAATTAAAAAATTATCAAATAGTGGTAAATTTTTTATCAAATTAATATTTATTATGATTTCTATCATAGTATTACCCAACTGCATGAAATATAGTTTCAAAGAAAATTAGAATTAAGAAAAGAAAGTCCTACAACAACCAATTGGGAAGTATTGATGTAAGTTTAGCGAGCAACAACACAAGACAAGCATACTAAATAGTGAAAAACCTGAAACGAGGTTATCATCCCAAGACCACACTCTGCCATCAGAAACATTACCGCTGATGAAAACAGGATTGAGGAAAGATGGGCATCATATTTCAAAAACCTGTTAAATCCTCCGCACAGCTCTAGAGCATCGGAGGTTATAAGGTTATTCATTATGAGGTTCGATTTTTAATCTTAAATAAAAGGCATATAGTAATTCTGTATTAAAATTTTTATTGCGAATCAAAAGGACAATCTATGACATTCACTTATTAAAGATTATCATGTTTAAATGTTGATCGCGACTACGCCATAAAAAGTCCATCCTGAGGGCCCAATTTCGGACGATACGTTCCAGCATAGCGGCCGGTATTCCGCGAATGACAAAAGTAATGTTCACTTCCAAAGATTCGATTGAAGCTGGCTTTTCTCTGAAAGCCTGAGACTTCGTTGTTACTCTAAAGAAAATCATCTATAAGTGTGATATCATACAATCTAAGCGGCCAATTTACGGTGCAAAACGTGAAATCAGGTTCTCACCAAAATGATTTCTCAAACAGATCATTGTTTCACTCGCTGTGTACAAAATAGCGCCCTCTTATTGACACCAAAGTTCACCGATATCACAGACTTCAATTTCAGGTAGCAAAGGATCCGTTATCATAGTGCGATAGTGGTCGCCATTGATGGTTATGTTCTGACCGGACTCATTTTTCACATTTTCACTCATCAAACTGCGAATTCCTGTTGCTATAGTAGTAGCTGTTGAAGCTCTTCAGATTGTTCAATAGCCCAAATATGGGAATTCTATTTATTGGGTATCCATTGAGTCAAAAATGAGCCTCATAACTGAACAAAATTTCGCAATTATACAGCGGTTTTCATTTAGCTGATTCAGAGCCCATTCACCAAAAACACGACGTAAACCTAAGTCACCTAGCTTTAATTCTTACATGTGTTGATCTTTGTATGCGTCAAAACCAAGGTCTTTATGTAAAATACGCCAAGTTGTTGCGTACGACAAACCAAGCTATTGAGAATGACGCCGAATCGATTTGTCACGGTCTTGTAGTAATCGAGCACTCTCCTAAGCAAACTGCTCGAAAACAGGCATAACACTGATCCAAATTTTAATTGCAGATTTGAAAAATTTTATTATTCAAGTCTTCAATTGAAATTCGGACATGGTAACACCTTTTCACGCACTACATCTACGTATTGCATTGCCAAATGCGATCTATCCAGACGAATGAACGCCTGCTCGTGAACTCCCGGTGCGACATATACCGCAAGCGGACGACTAGCATTAAAACACGAGGAGCCTGCTTTTGACCGCCACAGTGATCACGCCGAGAAGTCGGTTCTTTCTTCGTGAAGGGACAAGAAGCAGATTAAGGTTGCAGGCGGCCAGTTTTAATATATTTTTAAATTGCTAATTGTGCATTCGTTTTTCGTTCTTTTGCTTTATTCCACCACTTTCCGGAAGTAGTTTTTGTGTGAAAATGGATTTAATAAGTTGATAGCGTGCTTGCTATACGTAACCAGCGACCGTGATCCATTCCATAGTTCCGCAGTACAGTTGCGTTTTGTGTGAAAATATTCAATCCTACTTGAAAGTGAAGTTTACCGCTGTGACGTCTACAAAGAAAGTCCCGATAGGTTCGAAATCGAGAATCAATTGCACACCACTAGCTCTTTCCATCGCGATAGAAAGGGATTTTAATAGTGTGTTTGTGTTGGCGATTCGCTTCTCGTTCCTTCTTCTCAACACGGACAAAACGTCAAGTTTTCGCAACGAACAAGCAAGCAAACATCAATCTACGAATGCAGTGGTAGTATAATTTTGGGATTTCTCAAGTCTACGCGTGCGAAAAATTAATAATATTGACTTTGAAACTTGCAGAACTTTCCATATTTAATTCGTTTTTTCTGAGTTTTTTAGTCTCAAAATATTGTGGAACGGTGTCAATAGTGGCCAGGGAAAAAGTCTGGAAAAGTTGCTAGACTCGAGTGCTTGTAAGTGGTAAAAGCTTCCTTGCTCGACGGAAATTCCGCGAAAATTTTAAATTGTAAAAATAGAATCGCTCTGCTACCACAAGAATGGTTTTCATTTCGCGGTTGTTTCTTTTGAAATCGTCAACGGGTGAAGAATTAATTGTCTAGAGGAATTTTTTTGTTTTCGGGGAATTCAGCGAAAGTTCGAATAGTGTGTGGATAGGAATTGTGCTACATAAACTTTCGAATTTCCTAAAATATTTTTCTTTTCATTTGATTTTCCCCCAAAGTCTGTTGGAGAAAATAAAAACCAATTCCATTGGAGATGAAATCAAGTTGGTGAGTTTAAAGTACCATTAAAAGAAACTTTGGATGTGATTACGCGTAAACCATGAATCCATTTGCGCATCCATGACCGGATTCTGTACGAAAAATGAAGATGGTACAAAAACGTTCAAGTTTGCTCATCCACTGGTGAAATCAGCTCATAGAGAGCAGGTGCAAATTGTTATTGACAATCAATTAACAGAATTGATAACTGCTGTCATGGAAAGAGTCGAGGACGTGAGAATGTTAGGTGGGATTGAGAACATTGAATTTTAACATCTGAATGGATGGGATACTGTTTATGTTTCGAATCAATGTTGGATAAGAGGTTCTTCGCAAGAGATAATTGGATAAAAGGAAATGGGATGACATTTCCAGATAGTGGAACTTTGCTCATAACTGCAATTGAAGATCATCGATACGATTTTTTTATTAATAGTCAATTTTTTTTCGTAATAGTTAAATTCTTGTTTTAATAAATTGAATTTTTTTACCAGAATGAGCTCTTTGCACCTTTTTTTCGAGGAGGCACCACATTCACCTGGATGCCTTCTCTTATTTGGGGGCCGTAAGTATCGTCGGTGACGACGAAGTCCTCTCAAGGCCGTCTATTTCCTCCCGGCCCGGTTTTAACCCTTAGTAGGTTACCTCAGGCTCGACTCCGGTCGATATTTCTTGGTCTCTTTAAATTCGTGGATGCAAAATTATTTGTAGTGGGTCCTTGTGCTGGGGAAAAGAACCTGCCCTACGACACCGCAATGCTAGCCTGCCAGCGCATTTAAGCGTCCTCAGATAAGGCCGATCTCAGCGAAACCCACCATCCTCTTGCCGAGGCAGCAGGCCATCGCTACAGTCCTTCAGGGACTTCTATTCAACCAATTTCACTCCAGTCTTTAGCCACACACCCAGCTGCAGCCGCTATATTCTCTTCACTACGTGCTGGACGTGGTCTAGTCGGTCGAATATTATCCAATAATGTATGCAGTGTTTGAAATTTGCGGATGGTATTGGCTATAGTGGTTTAGGTTGGTCGACGATGCACACCATAAGTTGTTCTAACAGGACAAAAAACATATATCACAGAACGCTCATTTTCATAATACAGCTGAACAATTTGGATACATTGTTGCAGTGCAAGTCGTTCCATAATAATTTGCTAAACAATACTGAATAAAAATAGCATTACAATTTGGCTGGAATCACGCGTGATCTGTAAAAAAGCCTATTGAAAATCAAACCTTAAAATGAATCACCCTTTAGATATTCCCGGAAAACTTTCATTGGCCCCCGCAAACCTGGATGAATTTTGTTCCACCATCAACGCCCATAAAAATAATAAAACGGTGGGCATCGATGGGATTCCACTATAGCTCATTAAATATGGTGGGAGAAATGTTCGGAGAGCCATCTATAAAGTTATCCAACACATTCGGCAGCAAGAACAATCAATTATTTTATAGAGGCATATTTTCAAAGATCTTAGAAAGTAAAATCAGATCATACAACAGTAGTGTTATTGGGGAGTATCAATGTGGCTTTAGAGCAGGTAGATCGACGTTAGACCAATTATTTACCGTTAAGCAGGTACTTGAGAAATGCTGGAAACTCAACATAGACTGACATAGAATTTTCATTGCCTTTAAACAAGCATACGACAGTATTGATCGTTACGTACTGTACGAATAACGCGTTGCTTTGGTATCTTAGCCAAATTAGTCTGTCTTACCAAAATGACTATGACGTTGACGACCTCCACATCAATGCCTAACTCACCGGCGCCGGTTACACAAATATATGACCAAAGCAGGTAGATGGGCCGGCCCCATTACTATTCACATTGGCTCTAAAATATGTCATCAGAAAGCTACCTGTCGATACAAGAGGTACACTACGATACAAGTCGAGCCAAGTAGTAGCCTATGCGAATGACATAAGCATTTTGTCACGGTCTTTAACAACCGGCAAAGAACTTTTGCTGAAACTCAACTGCAAAGCAAAACTAGAAGGCCTACAAATCAATGAAAATAAGACAAAGCTCATGGCACAGGCGAGGAAAAAAACATAAAATAGCCAAAATATCACATTTGGTGAATACAGTATCGAAAATGTGGGCAAGTTTCCGTATTCAGGTGTCAAAATAAGGAGAACCTAGAATGAAACGGACGAAATACGCTGGAGAATACAGCTCGAAAATAAAATATTTTATTCAGCTTTGGCGATCCTGAAGACCAGCTGATGAGACTTTTGTTTGCTCTGCATGTGAAATATCGACCCTAACCCAAGCATCTGCAAACAAGAAGGACGGGTTCTGAGACGAATAATTAGAGCGAAGCTAAACGGGGACCAATGGCGAATTCGATACAACTGTGGGCTGCATGAAATTTTAGATAAACTGGAAGTCTCATCGATTATAAGACTGCAAACGATGTAATAAGCTGACCACGTGAATCGTATGGATGAACAACGGATACCCAAAAAGGTATTCGTTGGTAGAACTGAAGTAGCGAAAATGAGGAAATGCTAGTCTGACTCGGTCAACGAATATAGTTCATGGTTGCCCGGACTTTGAAATTGGAGGATGCGTTCAATGGACCGAGACAGTAGAAGGCACTGTTTGCAGGAAGCGAAGGCCCAAGAGGTGCTCTAGCGCTGCAAAGAAGAAGAAGAACCTGGCATTTTAGACCATGGTAGTAGCCAAGTTAATCTTTAGGGTTTCAGTAAAAAAATTTCTGTACAATGTCTTATTAAAATCGGTACCTGTCTGTCCGTTTGTACATCTGTCCGTCAATGCGTCACAGCATGTTTTCTCAAGGACTCGAGAAGCTAGAGGCATCAAAACTTGTGAGCAGAAAGTTTGATAATTGAAAAAATTTCAATTGATTTCCGGGGGGTATTCTCGCATGAGGATGTGACCCCATAAAAAGGGGTATCAAAGAAAAAGTTATGATGGGACCTTTTAAGATAATTTGGAAAGCAGGAGAGTAGAAGAGTAAGAAAAAATGTTGGCCCTCCCGTCATCATTGGACACCTGCGGAGCAAATGGAGGTAACTATTTATAAGTACAGTAACGAAAATTACCTCAGAAGTCAAAACTCTTTTGAATTTTTTAGTAATAGTATAATCCATCAATTTAAATTTTATGGAATAAAATTGCATGATTACCCTTAAATTCAATGATGTTTGTGGTACAGATCGCTATTTATAGACCCTAATCACAACTGAACGTTTTAAAAAGATAGTAGATTGAATTTACCCTGTATTACAACAACAACACACGGTTATGGAACAATATGCGCTTCCAATTGACCAGATATTACAGGTTTTTTGGAATTTGCACGAAAAATTCAGGAAGGATATACATCATGAATATTGTTACAGGTAACATGGGTATAGCCAGAGCCTCGCACTATTTTCGGAACCAAAATTAAATTTCTAGTTACTTCAATATTGAGTATTTGATATACGATACCGTCCAAAAGTATTTGAACACCCAGAAAACGACGATTTTGATGGAGTTAAATTGAATAAAACATAGTCATATCTTTACAAAATATGTATTTTTATTGTTTATTGAATGACAACAAGAATCTACAACCAAAATGTCAGAGGTTGGATTCATCTATATGTCTTCCTTTGCTTTTGATAAGCGCCTGACAGATTTTGGGCAAACGTGCAATCAGTTTTTCTAATGTCGTTGCGGTAATTTTTCGCCATTGGTCCTGCAATATTCGCCACAAGTCTTCCTGAGACGTAGGACAACTTTTGCGCACTTGTCTGTCTAGTTCATCCCACAGCAGCTCTATCGGGTTCAGGTCTGGGGACTGAGGGGGCCATTTCATAATTTTCAAGACAGTTTGTTTCTCTTTTTCTTCCAGAAACTGCTTGCACAGTTTGGATGTGTGCTTAAGGTCGTTATCTTGTTGAAAGGTAAACCCTGGACCAATTAGACGGGTGTCCTTGTCCTTGTATCCTTCTTTGTTCAGTGTTCCCTGTATTCTTGCAATTTCTCCTATAGCGGAACCACCAAAACAACCCCAAATCATCACAGAGCCTCCGCCATGCTTGACTGAAAGAGCGGTGCATGATTCTAGTGCTCTCTCACCAGGCCGACGGCGTACAAACATTCTTCTTTTAGAACCAAAAACTTCAAATTGTGATTCGTCGCTCCACAGAACTTTTTTCCACTGAGCAGTTGTCCAATTTCGGTATTGTTTTGCCCACTGTAGCCTCTTTTTCTTATTTATCGCTTTGAAAAGCGGCTTGGATACTGCTACGCATCCTTTCAGACCAGCATCAAGAAGTCTTCGTTTCGGGTGCAGTCAAGCACTCTTTATTACAACGCTTAATTCTTCAGTTGATGTCGTCATTCTGGGTCTACCTGAACGCCGTTTATTGGATGTGGTCCTCTGAGTCTCAAATTTCTTGGTGATGTAGTGAACAGTTGAGAGTGGCATCTTCTGTAGTCTTGAAATTTCCCGAAGACTTCTGCCGGATTTATGAAGACCAACGATAATTCCTCTAATTTCTTCGGAATATTCCTTAGTTTTGTTCATTTTTTCTTATATATAAATCAAAAAGCAATACCTTCTAACAACTGAAACTTTATATTAATGTTAGACGTTTTCTAGTCAAGCGAGGTAAGTTAACTAAAGCAAAACTGTTTTGTGGACTCACTTTAAGTGTCAAACTGACAAACTAAGCCGAAAAATAAAATCCAGGGTGAAACAAGAGAAGTATCGAAAAACTTATAAATGCAAAGAAACTTATGATTGTTATTTTAACAACATAAGATAAGTTCAAAACAATAATTTGGGTAATACTTTCTTTTGAATAACATCGGAACGGTGGTGTTCAAAAGACCATAAACAATAAAAATGTCTCTGGTGCGTTATTTCTGTTTTACACAAAAATATGAAGGAGTTAGAATACTTTTGGACGGTAGTGTAGATGCAATCCCGAGCCAAGGCAGTATAATCTTTGAAACTTAGACTACTTTAAATTTTTGTTGTGATTTTAAGGATAGTTTTTAAGTTGAATTAAGAGTAAGCTTATCATCCGTCATTTAGTTGACATCTTTGCCCATCTCCTTGCGAGCCCAAATATAGAGGACGCCGTCTTGATTGACTCAGACCTGGAGCACGCAAAAATAAGCCAGGTTAATCAAAGAGCTTGGTCTTACCTTGAAGTATGCAATCAAATTGAAGCAGTAGCAAACTCCATACCAATATATGCATCTCATATCTTTATCGAAAATTTCAACAAATGTGATGGAAGAAATCAATCTGACTAGCAAAATTTCTGAAGATTTGAAATGCTCACATTTAGATTTATCAATCAAATTCAAGAACGATAGCCAGTACACGATAAAAACAACGGCAAGCCCCGTGAACCAAAGAATTGCTGATGAAATTAACCAAATATCATTTGGTCGCCAACCCAAAGTCAAAGTCGAAAGCGCTTTATTCAATACTAATCCTCATAAATTTTAAAACAATGTAAAGCAAATTCGATACGTTATCAGCTAAACACAATTTATCAAAAAAAACTATAGCAAATTCAAATTCATTAAGATTATTACATATTTTATGATTTGATTGGAAAAACAAGAAAAAACAAACTAACCCTATTCAAAATTATTTACAATGTTAACACAACAGTGAACTTTGATCTTACACCTAATATATCATAACCTTATTCTAATAAAATTCACTCAAAATTTTTATCTAATAATTAAATAATTCTATCACAATATTCCTAACCTACGCGTTTAACCTTATCTCTAAACGTAATATAATAAACATAACATATATCTAACTTATCCCTAATTTTTAGCACAAATTAACAACAACACTAAATGTAGCAACAATGAGCTGAAACTCAAAAACTAAATAACGAAAAACACAAAAACTGAAAACTAACACGATTAATTTAGACATTGTCATTCAGCCACCAATACCTAGATTGCGCCGTCTCAGCTCGATCAGCTTCAATGAATCTAGCAAATGACTATCTACGAGCACATTGGAATTCTTGGTCTCGTGAACTCGAATTCGGAGGATATTTTATCTTCTTATCGATAGCCTGTCTATATATGTGATATACGATTGGGGCGCCGTCAGAATCGAAAACATATCCATTCATGTCCAAATATACGAGGGCTTCTGGAGGAACGAAGTCAGTAGCGAGGCAAGTCGAAATATACCCGTCTGTAGGGTGGAACGGCTGTGAAATCCAAGGATTTTCACTCACAGTCACATTTCTTGCGATATGATTCCGAAGAAGTTTCAGTACGAAGATATCGACTCTTGCCACTTTGGCAGTTTGATAAATGCTTTTGTTCGATGTATAATGCTTCCATCTCAGGCTTTCTCTACAAACCAGTACATGCACGAAGACATTTCCTTTCGAAAACTCTTAATTTTTCCATACTGCTAGCACTCTGGTTGTACCAGATCTGACATCCATATGTCATAACTGGTCTAACCAGGGTCTTGTAACCGATAATTTTGACCTTTTCATCAATGTATCTGGAATGAAAGAGTCGTCATAGTGCCATGACTACTTTTTGTGCCTTACTGAGCATGATTTTCACATGTTCAGTATAGTACAGATACTGATCGAGATAAACACCGAGGTATCGAACACAGGATTTATGTGGAACCCGTTCTGAACTACCCTTGCCAGCCATGATGGGGAAATCCTTCCAATTACGTTTCATGTCTTGACTGACCCCCTGCAGCGCTGCCCGAAACAAGACTGTTTTGCACTTCTTCACATTGATTTTCATTCACCAATAGTCAGTGTACAGCTGCACATCATTGAACATTTTTTGGAGATTACTCTGAACTATTGTAGCTTTTCGGCCTGCCGTATAGATGATCAGATTATCAGCCAACGCTACCAATGATCGCGTTGGCGAGACGTTAAAATCAAAGCTATTCAATAGCTAGCGAATGAAGATTGAGAAGAGTAGAGGCGCAGTAACTGTTCCCTGCTGTAGATCATTCAAGACATTGAATTCGCGCTTTATTGTCAGATTTCTATCAGTTACAACAAACGATTTCCCGTTAAAACATATTACACATCATGGCGACAAAGTGTCTGGGAAACTTGTCCTGAAGGAGTTTAAAAATTAGTCCATCTAACCACACCGTATCGAAGGCTTTCTCCATATCAATGAGACATGCTCCAACACATTGTCTATCATTTAGATTCCAACAGATGTCTGAGGTTACTTTCGTTATTGCATGTGTGGTCGAATGCCTGGCACGAAAACCAAATTGGCAATTCGGGATAAACTCATTTTCCTCAATGTGGGTGTTTAATGCTCTGTTGAGTATCACTTCAAGCTGATTGAGTATCACTTCAAGCTGATTGGGCGATAGCTTTTGGGGCATGAAGATTCTTTTCCTTTCTTCAAGATCGGAAATACCTTAGCCCTTTTCCACTCATTTGGGAAATATGAATTGCTCAACATGTTATTGAACAATATGCAATAATTCCTAATAGTAACCTCAGGCCAATGTCGGAGAACTACATTTGGAATACCATCAGTACCACATGATTTCTAGTTGTTTATCCTGCGAAATATGAAACACAAGTCTTCATAGCTGACAAAGTAATGAATAAGATTCAAGCTCGGTATGAGGTCGTAGGCTAATGTTTCATTGAAATGAAGAATTGATTGGCCGTTCAAGCTTGAAGTCGGAAGCTTTTGCTTCAACGACCTCTGAAAATATTTCGTTTCCTTTCTCAGGGTTTGGCAGATGAACCAATTCAAAATATGTTTCAACCAGGGCAAGTTTCTGCAATCCATCACAAATAATCCTGATTCCATTTCTATCTTGAGTCGTACTATTAATTTCGATACCAGCCCTATCTCATCACTAGTGACTTCAAGATTCGATACCTTCACTCGAGATTTCTTACGGAATATTAATTCAAATTTCCCGCCCATTAATTGCTCACCTCACTCCTGAAGTATGAACGGATTAAGTTCTGGACATTCTTCAGGTGTAATTCCAACAAAGCCAATGAGGAATGGTTGTAGTCCAAAAATCGTCGATAAATATTGTTGACGTGTGTGAGAAGAAGGCTTTTCAATTTTTTTGAACCTTGCGATGGTTGGTGTTTCATATCCTTGCATATTGTTTCGATGTTTAATCTTGGGAACTACTTTCAGAATCGTTTCCAACGTCAGCTTCTCTAACTTCGACAAATAGAGATCTATTTCATCGTTAGTCAGATCCTGTCATTAGGAACCATTGAGGAAGCGTTGCCATCATCAAAAGGAGGACATTGCTTCTGGTACTCTCGATTAAACTCCTTTTGAAACTTTCCCCAGTCTGTTTTTAGGGTTTTGTTAAATAATTTTACAAAGCCCTACTAAAATCGCGTCCTATCTGTCTGTCCATCCGTCCGTCCGTGTGTCACAGCACTGTTTCTAGCAAACTGCTTAAGCTAAAAACATCAAATTTTGTATGCAGATGTAAGGTGATGCTCTCTTCAAATTTCAACCACAAAAAAATTGTATAAGGTATTTAAGGGGGGTCTCCCCATATAGGAGAGTGGCCTCCGAAAAAAAAAATTTCATCAAAGGTAGCCGATATGGATATCAAATGAAAAATCTTCATAATATTTTTTCAAAGCAGGTCTTAATTTGACACTTTTTGCTTCGAAGGGCGTACAGGAAGGGGAAGTACACGAAAAACAATAGGTTTTCTTTTAAACGTGTAAAGCTCTTTAACATATTTCTTGATTTTATTCATTGCTGGTTACTGCATTTCTGAGAAGTTGAGTACAAATCCCTTCTGACTTGTTTTGAAATTCAACCGATAATTTTTATGTTGAACTGGAATGAGGAAGAAATCATTCATTTGATGATTTATTTCCATTACGATTGCATTATGGTCGCTAACCTAAGAAAGCACCTGCAGTTTCCCTTGAGGACTATTAAAGCTGAGTTCGAGTCTTGCGTCAGCAATGCAGAGGTCCAAATATGAATTTGTCTTAGGGTATGTTGGGAACTCCGACCCATATAGATTATACCTGTATTCAATTTGGTTCTCTGTTATCCACGATTTCAGGAATACACCTCTTGGATTATTGGTGGCGTTCAGCCATGATGTATGCTTAGCGTTCTGGTCACCAGCAAAAATATAATAACAATGCAGCCTGTTCAATTCGAGTATTTCAAACAAGGAATCGAGCTCCTCCTTGAACTTGAGAACATTTCGACCAGTTGCATAGACAGAAATAACGAAAAGGTTATCCCCACCTGGCAGTGAGATTTTGATAACGGACGCTTCAAGAGATTCAAAGCTTTTGAATTCGACTTTTTCAATATTTTGGAAACAATAGGGTCTTCGAACCAATCTCCCGGTGCCACCTCTCCCATCACCGTTTACCCTTTTGTTTCTCACGAATTCAAAATCCTCGAATGTCATGAAGTGGCATTGAGGTAGGTTTCAGTGAAAAGCATGATGTCACGCTTTTGCTTAACAACGAATTCAAGGAGATAATCACATCGATGTACAGTAACAATAAAGTTGACGTTGATCGAGATGAGACGAATCCTATCCATGGCAATGTGACTGGATGACCATTTATTTTGAGGCATTTGAAAGGCCTAAACGATGAAAGACAAAATTAATTTCCGTAGCTTGTTTATCGAATCTCTCCGACAAAGAATTTAATTATTGGTAGATTTTGTGAAGCAGCTCATTGTTGCCACTTAGGTTATTTACATTATTTACCGCATTTTCCGCTAGTACTCTAGCGGCAAGTCCAAATGATACTCCGGGCTTGACGAAGTTCGGAGCAAAGACACTGCGGTGTAGTTGTGTTTGCTTTGGGACAAATTTTACTCTCGCATCTTGATATTGGGAGCATCCTCGATACGGTGCCGGATGATCAAAAACACCGCAGTTAACACAGTATAATTTATCTTTTGGCTACGTCTGAGCCAATATTCACTCACCGGGACCATGAACGTCCTTGCATTTGACGCATCGATAATGCATGGCGCAGTTGGCAGCCAAATGTCCAAATGTTTGACACCGATAACACTGATTCACTTCTCTTTTCTGGAGGCATTCCCACCTCACCACTCGAAAGTTCAAGTATTTTATTTGTTGAAGAGCGCTTGGACTACTCTTATTTGAAATCTGCACCAAATAAAGTAGTAAATTTTTTTTCTACCGTCGACCTTCTTGTCACGAATATTTTAACAGAAATAAATTTAATTTCTGAAGCTGCTTCCTTGAGCACCTGAAGAAGATCGAGGGTATCTTCTCCGCACTCCAAGCCCTTCAACAAAAAGGTCTAGTTCTTCTCACTTTTCGGGGTATATGTGAAGTGTGGAACCTCCCCAGAATTCAGTGCATTTTTAGCTGACTTGAAATTAACCAGTGATTTCGTTCTGATTGTTAACTTTTCGGCATTAACTCTTTTAATCTCGAAATTAGTTAATTTATTTTCAGCTGCCAATAGCCGAACCATATCCTTTCCGCTTTGACCGAACAAGCTAATTGGCGCAACTTTCTCTGTATTTTTGGAAACATTTTGAAAAGGACCAGCAGAACTGCGAGCTGGTTTCTTCTCCTTATTTTTTTTTTAAGTAAAGGATAAAATTATCGTTGTTACCTTGATTAACATTACCTTCAATACTCTCGTCAACGTCCATTTTTTGTTGGAGACTGCCAGCGCTGCATAATATAGGGTTATCCATTTTACGCTTGGGAAAGTAAAGCGAAAGAAAACACATAAAATATTCAGATGGAAACAAAATTTTTTATTCAATATAAAGATTGAACCTTGCCATTATACGTAAAACACAACATCATAGAAATGTCTTCCACGGGACCTCTTACAGGCCCCAATCCTTTTGAGGTAATTTTCAATGACTTTTCGGCACATTTCCGGCAATATCTCGGCTATAACTTCACGAATATTGGTTTTCAATTGCTCAAAATTTTGAAGATTGTTCGCGTAAACACGATCTTTCGCATAGTCCCATAAAAAGAAATCTAAAGGTGTTAGGTCGAAGGATCTTCCAGGCTAATTGACATCACTCAATCTCGAAATTACGCGTCCTGGAAATTTCTCTTTCAAAAGTGCTCGATTCACCTGTGTTGTGAAGCTTTTGGCTCCGTCCTGTTGGAATAACCTTCAATTTCTCTCCAAAAATAATTGGTTAACATCCGTCCATAGCGGTCAAAATTGACTGTAATGGCTCTTCCTTGATCGTTTTAAAAAAAATGGGCCAATAGCACCACCAGACCATAATGCACACCAAACGGTCACTTTTTCCGGATGCAAAGTCTTTTCTGCGATCACCTGAGGATTTTGAGAGCCCCATATGTGGCAATTCTGCTTTTTACGTAACCACTGAGCGAAAAATGAGCCGTTATCAATGGCTTGTTGTTCAATCACCCAATTCGCATACATTCTGCGCTGTGTATGATCTTGAGGCTTAAGTTCTTGAGTGAGTTGGATTTTGTACGGATGGAGATGTAAATCCATATGCATAATCCGCCACAGTGAGCCGTAAGACAACCCCAAATGTTGAGCACGTCGAGGAATCGACAAATTCG
The DNA here is from genome assembly GCA_963969285.1 of Odontomyia ornata. Classification (NCBI taxonomy): domain Eukaryota; kingdom Metazoa; phylum Arthropoda; class Insecta; order Diptera; family Stratiomyidae; genus Odontomyia; species Odontomyia ornata. Next base: position 92,429,368 of record OZ017741.1, on the reverse strand, counting down.
GGTCTTCCTCCACACTTTGAGCAACGACAGCGATATTTTCAGCAGAACGAATGTTGCGATGATGCACAGGCCTTGCAATATCAATAACCGATCCAATCTCTTCAAATTCTCCCACTGTGTTCGAAATTGTTTGCTGTGTAGGTCAATTATGTCGACCGTAATCGGCTCGTAAAGCCCTAAGTGGTGAACTTGGCTTCTGTAACAGATATAACTACAAGCAAACAGGACGCTAGCACGGAGAACCCTTTCAGGCAAAAACCGCTGTTGGCCAGAACACCCATAAAGCAAGTCACCGATTGCGGGGGGAGGCAGCAAACCCCAGAAACACTGTCAAAGTCAACATCACAGGTTAAATCATCGGAGACAGACCAAAGACGGACTAACGAACGAAAGAAGGCAGAGTGCGTTGTGCAACCTGGCATCATTGCGGCCTTTGGGCGCAGTAGAAGGACTATGCGCACCCCGGAGCGTCCAGTGCAAGACGTACACAATCCGGATCAAGCTGCGACACCAACAGAGGCCAGTGTAAGACAGGGGGAGGGAGAAGTTTTGCCGTTGGCCGACGCCTCTTCAAACGCGACCCAAGCGATAGAAGCAAAAGGGCTAGGAAATGGGGGCCTCTCCCAAGAGGTGGCGCCAAATAACACAACCGCCCTTGACCGCGCCGAAGAGGAGCGGCTTACTCGGAAAGCGGGGACTATCGTCAAACAACTGAGGGCTGCCTGCGAAGTGCAGAAAAACATAGGCAAGAGTGTCAAGAATGGCATTCTTGAACTGGAGGAGCTTTTTGACCGCATAACGCACTACAGGCGGAGGTGGCTTGCAACCGAAAAGCACCAAAAAGGCACGCTCTCCCTCGAGGCATCAGTGGGTCCTAGCAGCAGCAAAAGAATGGCCGGTAGCCCAATTGAAGGCGACCGTGAGAAAAGGAGGAAGGACGAGACCATAAACGAAGTTGACACTCCAGGCGAGGAGTTCCATGTGGTGCGAAACAAGGCAGCGAAAAAAGCGGCCAAAAAGCTACTCCTAGAAAAAACAGACAAAGAGCTCAACCACGAAAAGAACAAAGAACCCCCCGATATACCGCAGAAAACAAAAAGCAAACCGCGGCGCAAACCCTTGCGAGAGGCACTGCTTATTAAACCCACTAAGGGCCGAACCTACGCAGATGTCCTCCGTGAAATTAAAGGAGCGGTCAAGCCAGACGACACCAAAACTGCCATCAAAGCAGTTCGACCAACCCGGACCGGTGGCCTGCTGGTGGAATTCGGGCCAGAGGCCACAAACAAAGATGCATTCCGTGACGCGGTTCAAAAGGTTCTTGGAGATGCGGCAACGGTTGCCTCGCTCGAACCAATGGCCACCCTGGAAATCAGGGACCTCGACTGCGTCACGGACAAAGCTGAAGCAGAGGATGCTATCAGGAGGGAGTTCCCCAGCTTAAGTGAAGTCAAGGCAAGATTGACACGTGAAAACACAAGGGGGCAACGCATGGCTATTGTCGAACTAGCTGATAAAGACGCCCAGCGAATCCTGGCGAAGGGCAAAATTAAGATATGTTGGGTGATCTGCAGGATACGGAGAAGAGCGATCCCTATCCGCTGCTTCAGATGCTTCGAATACGGACACACCGTGTATGGCTGTAGGGGACCCGACAGGAGATCTCTGTGCTACGAATGTGGTGAAACGGGGCACAAAAGGAAGGAGTGCACGAACGAGGCAAAATACATTCTTTGCAAGGATGCTAAGCTAGCACCCGGCGACCTCAAACATGAGCCGGGGACAGGGAGATGCTGGGTTTTCAAGGAGGCCCTAACTAAAGCCAAATCGATACTCAAATGATCCGTATCCTGCAGGTCAATTTGCATCGAAGCACAAACGCCCAGGCCTACTTGAGCAGTTTGCGAGGGATAAGAAAGCTGACCAGTATATAGCGGTTGAGATTCACGACAGTGCCACTCTGCGTGCATATGCCCAAACTTCAATCCTCGGATGGAGGACTGGGAGGATGGACGTTGAGAAGTTCGCTGACGCACTTACGGCAGGCGCACCGTTGCTGGGAGCTCCACCAGGGAGTGGAGGGCCCACAGCCAAGGACTTGGTGAACTCAACTATAAGTACCATCATAGCTGCTTGCGAGTCTTCCATGCCCCGTCGGAGACCCCGACACGGTAAGCCTCCAGTATACTGGTGGTCAAACGAGATCGCCGAACAAAGAAGCGAGTGTCACAAACTTCGGCGAGAGGCCCAGCGGGCGCGAACACGGGAGGAGGCAGACACTAGGCTAGCAGCATACAGGTCCAGCAGGAAATATCTTCGCAGGCTTATTAACAAGAGCAAGGCCCGATGCTGGCAAGACCTCGTAGACGATGTAAATAGGGATCCGTGGGGCCTTGGCTACAAGCTGGTCATGGGGAAACTTGGTGCCCTACGGAAGCCTTGTATACATGACGCGGAAAAGATGGACGCGATAGTGCGGGGACTCTTCCCCGCCCACCCCGTCCGTGTTGACGCTGTCCGTGGTGAAACAGCGGTCGAGTGCCCACTCTTCACACAGCTGGAACTGGAGGAGGCAGTCCTCTCCCTGAAAGCGAGGAAGGCTCCAGGTTCAGATGGTGTTCCAGCTGAGGTTTTGCAGCTCGTCTATCACCATTGTCCTGACTTGCTGCTCAGCACATTCAACGCTTGCCTACGGGACGGGGTTTTCCCGGTACGATGGAAGGTGGCGAGGCTCGTGCTGATCAGCAAGGGGAAGGGAAATCCCGAATCGCCGTCTGCATACCGCCCGTTATGCATGCTAGTCACGGCTGGGAAAGTGCTAGAGAAACTCATCAAGGGAAGACTCACTGACGCGATTCGTGCTGCTGGGGACCTATCTCCTCGGCAGTACGGCCTTAGAGCAGGACGTTCTACCATTGATGTAATTGCAGAGGTGGTGAACGCGGTCCAAAAGGCAGAGGCATATAGTCGCACCAAGCGACGGATCGTCCTGTTGGTGACACTCGACGTCAGGAATGCCTTCAACTCCACTAGATGGGTGGATATTCTGGACACGCTGGAAAACTCTTTTCAAGTTCCAGAATATCTAATGCGGCTTTTGACGAACTACCTTAAGGACCGAAGCCTGCTCTACGACACGACACAGGGCCAACGAAGGATGGAAATTACATCGGGTATTGCCCAGGGATCTATTCTTGGTCCGGACCTGTGGAACGTGTCTTACGACGGGCTACTGAGACTTGAGATGCCAAATGAGTCACGCTTGGTCGGCTATGCGGATGATGTTGCGGCTCTGGTCGCCGGACGCACCGTTGAACAAGCGCAACTTAGGCTAGGTATGCTAATGCGCCGAGTGAGGGACTGGATGACTGCTCGTGGGCTCAGTTTAGCACTGGAGAAAACCGCAGTGGTCATCTTGACAAAAAAGAGAATCCCTAGAGTAAGGATGATCAGTATTGGAGATATACAGGTCGAATCGAAGCCAGCGGTGAAGTACCTGGGGCTACTGATCGACTCGAAGATGAGTTTCTCTGAGCAAATCAGGGCAACAGCTGAGAAGGCTGCTTCGGGAATATCGGCCCTGAGTCGACTTATGGCCAACGTAGGGGGACCCAGCCCATCAAGAAGACGCCTCTTGATGAGTGCTGTAGGGTCAGTGCTAATGTACGGAGCAGAGGTATGGGGCGACGCTCTCAGCAAGGAGGTATACCGAAAACGATTGGCACAGGTACAGAGAAGAGGAGCACTGAGAATTGCATCTTCGTATCCAACAGTCTCCGACTCGGCGGTGAGAGTGATTGCAGGCGTGATACCTGTCGCCCTCCTTGCTAGAGAGCGCCGCGCTATTTACCTGCGCCGAACCGAGGATGCGAGGGAGATGGTTGTCCGCGAGGAGAGACAACGCTCGCTCAACGATTGGCAGCAGTCTTGGAGGAATCGCACGAAGGGAAGGTGGACTGCGCGCCTCATCCCGGATGTGAGACCGTGGCTAAATCGAAGGCATGGTGAGACTGACTTCTATCTGACCCAGCTTTTGAGCGGGCACGGGTGTTTTCAGTCTTACCTGCACAAGATCGGTAAGTCACGGTCTCCCGATTGTCGGTTTTGCCCAGGAGAGGAGGACAATGCCTGTCACACATTTTTTGCGTGTACCAAATGGGCCAGGCTGCGAAGGGAACTCTACAGAGAGACGGGAGAGCTCACCCCGGATAATATAGTTGCGGTGATGCTCGAATCGGTTGACAAATGGAACCAGGTGGCACATTATGCTCGGGCATAATGTGTGACTCGTAGCAGCCGGAGGTGCTGGGGCTGGGGGATCGCTCTTCTGGCATTTCCTCTTCCCCTCTCCCCTCCCGCTAGGAAAGGGACTCCCCAGCTTGAAGGCGCCCCACGGCGTAACAAAACGAGACCTGGCCCGAAGTAATGTGTCAAACAGTTCCAGGCTAGGTTCTCAGATTGACAGGGGAGGTGTTTAGTGGGTAGTCCAAGGTATCCTTCACCTCCCTACCACAAAAAAAAAGCCCTAAATGTTGATACAGCAGAATCACCATTTTTATAATAAAATTTAATAATTTTAACGCGTTCTTCGACTGTTAAACGATCCATATTTTTAAATGGCAAACCTTCAACTAAAAAAAAAACACGCTTTGAATGACATTTAATTCTGACAGACGACAAACGGCAGGGTTATACTTTCCTACCACGAAATGGATAACCCTGTAGTTCTGGCTGTCGTTAGCGTCTTCAGCACTTAATATTTCTTCTGGGATGACCTGTTTGACAGTCTTGTTTTCCGTATTTATTGGCCTTACCGGTTCTGAATCTTGAGTTTTCTTCTTGTACATATTTTCGAACGTTTTGAGTCGTAGTTTCAATTCCTGAATTTCAGCTAGAAGTCAACTCACTTCTTGTTTATCTTCGACTACTTGAGTCTTACTCCCGCCATCGGCGGAGTCCTGGTTACCCGTGTGCCTTCTTTTATTGACGCGTGCCGCCAATTTCATATTGCTACTCTCCCCAGGGCCCCCCAACGGAGGGTCCCGAGTTAGTCTTTGGCTTATTTGCTTTTATCGATTTATCGAAATCAGATAATATTCAATTTGATTCCGTGGGTCGATTCTTTCGACGATAAATACTCTTTCCAATAAAAATTAAAATTTGTTTTTGACTGACATAAAAAATTAATTTAATTTTTTTAAACTACTTTTGTGAAAAATTAATTAATTTTTAAAATTAATGACAGGGGCGATTAAAAACTCATCGAAACGCAACGAGTGCTAGACGTTGAATTTATCGCCAACCCTAATCAGTATATGTATGATGTATCAACGGAAAATTGGATAATAACAGTGGAAAATGAGTTAAAATTTGTATTATGCATGTATGAAGTCCGTAAAATGAGAAACCTATCCGGGCGGACAGCAACAGGCCCGAAATCAGAAAGGAGATAAAAATCCGCTTATTGTTATATGAGCCTAGCAAATAAATGAAGCACGACTGCTGAACTTTTAGAGGGAAGCATTGTAAACTTGACTCGGATGCGATGTGGTAAGTCAGCACCTTTTTGCTTATTTGGGTAATATTTTCAGTATCCAATATTGCGAAGGCTCTAGTGGAGTGCAGTGCTAGTTCGTGTATTTTCAAGTGTTTAGGAAACCCTCCTTTTCTGGAGCTAAGGGGAGTCGCTTGGTTAACTCGTGAATTGTTGGTGCGTTGGATTGCGGTCCGCTTTTGTTTCATTAATTTTTCAGAATTCTCATTAAAGCTTGTTGTGAGTTATTTGCAAATTCGCAGGTTGGCGAGTGACAAAAGCAGTTTTTGGGGCTGTGGCGAGTCGTAGTCTCGTACGATGACTCGTGAGGCTTTATAGGGAGCAAATGGCGCCCCACGCTAACCGGGCACTAAAAAGCCCTGCCTTAACCCTCGCCTTGAGGTGCGGAACCATTCCGTGGTTAGTATTTCGTGGCTAATATCTTTCATTTCGTGCCTAGCAATATCTTTGAGAAATCGTCTGATTAGGGACATCAGTAACCGTAAAACGATTTGGATCGTTTTAAATGAGAACATTGAGTAAATATGTGTTATATTTCCCCTGCTTCAATATTTAATATACAGTCTTTTAACTTTCATTGAAACTAAATTAGAATGAGAGATATTTATGAGTACGACTATAACAAATACCTTAGAAGTCGAAATTCACTAAGTTTTACTAAAAAAAAAGGATTTAAATACTCGTATATTTTTTTCCATTAAATTTACATGATGACCTTTAAATTTTCTATTCATGTAGTTTTATAAAAGGCCCTTGAACTCTGAATGCTTCAATAAAGTCGCATCGGAGTTACAGCCGTTTGAATTTTCTGCTATGACAACAAAAACAATTTTCAGTTTTTCTACTGTTTGGGCTTTCCTTCGACCCAGGTTAATATGGAGTAGCAAATGTTTTCCTTTTAAAGCGAGTATGTATTTGTTGTAGATTTCGATAAAGTTTTCTTGGTTTTATTCATTGTTGGTGTTTACATATCGCATGTTAAGTCAAACTTTTCTAACAGGAGCCTAGTTGTATCTACCCAACTTGTTTAATGTTATTATATCAATCAGTGCTTGGTTTTTTGAACGTGTGAAAAATCAAATTAATTAGTAAATCGCAAAAGTAGCAATAGGCATTGGAAAATCATGAAAAATACTCTATTTTAAAGATACCTTCAAGCGAGTAATTAAAATAATTTTTCTTGTTTTCGTATTTTCTTCAAAGTCTGCTATCTAATGGCTTTTAAATACAATCAAACCTAAAACTATGGAACACATATTATAATTTAGCATATATACCAAAGGTTGGCGATCTCTAGCGGCCCCAGATCGAAACTAGGAGATGTAAACAAACATATGGAGATAAATTATGGCATTTTGCATCAAAGTAAAGATAATTACCATGCTTCATCAATATCGGAAATAGTGCGGCTTCGCTCATTCGAAGATTTTGTATAAAATTACCCCACTATCAATATAATCTTATCAAGTATATACGTAGTAAGTTAAATTCACTTGCAGTTTTGGAATTTTTAACAAACCTTTAACATAACATTCATGATTAACCAATAATTGAAAAGATTCGCGAGAAATGTAGTGAAATCATTAGTGACTCACATGGAACGTATTACTACATACTAACCTGCATGGATAAAGAAAACAATGATAAGATAGATCCAATTTTGTTATTTCAAACATATCAAAGATATCATAGGAAATACGCAGGCGCATCGTCTTATCAACCAAATGATAACCAGTACTCGTTCAATTTAATCTTATCTTATGTCTGATAAAATCCACCTTGCCCATGTTGCGTCAGGTGCATAAAATTTCAGATTGTCCATTATTTCAGACAAAACAAAACGAGTTAATACGGCCGTGGTTTCCCAACGATTTTTTCAATTAAATATTCAAAATGAAACTGTTTAAGAGAAGTGCAACTTATTTGGCGATAATTTTAGGTAAGTGGTGTGAAAGTTACTACAATTAAATTAACTGAGTGTTAAGAAGTTTTGCAATGTGTGTGTCCTTGAAAATTCACGAATATAAATTGAAATTTTAAAATATCATGAACAAAAGATTCCTATTAAATGAAGGAATATGTTTTACCAATACTTGTTTCTCCTTCTACGGAGCTTCAAAAGGATAATATGAAGGCAAAGTGGACTGAATTGTATCTAAACTAGAAAACCTACATACATTTTGGGTGGAGCTATTTTGACTGTGTTAGTTTTGATGTTAATCATGTGTGATATAGGGTGAATCAAGTGTAGGGAAGTTCGTGTGCTAGGTTAGAAGCGTAAATGAAAGATATAAGTGTATTCCCTTTCTTGAAACATAAGGATGATAATTTTAACATGGGATATATCAGTGTATCCATCTGTATCTAATATTTTGCCTGCTCTCACATTGCTCTCTCAAAGTTAAGATGCAATAATGCGAATGGTATTTACTATACTGCAATACATGGTGAAATATACGGCACTGTATGAGTGGGTAGAGTTTTGAAGAGATAAGAAAAAATGCGCAAATTTTTTCAGTTTCCCAAGGAACCATGACAAAGGATCCTCCAAACAATAAGTCTTGTAAAGCCAATTCAATACACTTTAAAAATTTAAAAAATTGTATACTTTCCAAACGTTTATTATCGCGTCACAGTTTTCATGTCTAAGAAAATGCCATTTAATGACTCATGAAAGTTTCTAATTAGAACTGTAGTTTAGTTTCGTTTCCGACGGAATGAAATCCTTTAAAGGCTTCAAGTGTTTATAAGGATGTGTATTTTATATTTTCCTATAACATTTAAGTCGATGCTTTGACTTGAAAATCATCGAAGTATCTGCTTCCTGATCAAAATAATAATACCAAAAGTTTTATTTCGAGTCTTCTGATGCTTGTCACCACTTAAGTCCAACTTGTCCCTAGCCTCGCAAATGCATTGCGAGTTGACTAAATGAAATTTACATTTATTTCGATTAAGAAGGTTCTGCTTTCAATTTCAAGAAATTTTTCGGATCGTTGCTTTGATTTTCCTTTTTCCCGGTTGAGATTGGCCAGTAATATAGGAAGTTAGGGCTTGATCTTTCACTGAATTTGGTTGGTGCATTGTAGTTTTTCACAGAATAAAAGAAGCATAAAGGATATCAAATCAACTATTTGATACTTGAATCGCTCAGCCTGAATATTTTTTATGGACTCGTAGAATATTTTTTTATTTTACTCTCTTTTTATGTAACGTTTTTCGATCACATCAAATGGTGAAAAGCATCAGTTACCATTAAGTTGCAGTTTATTCACTCAAATTTTAACAAAAAAAACCTATTGTTGCTGGTAAATTGGTTCAATCTTGAGTCAAACTGATGCCATTCATTCACACAGTTTCAGTCAAATATCAATATTACTTCATTAAGTCCCTTAAAATTAAAGTTTCTGATATTAAGCAACAAAGTATTGTATGAAATGTATTGCCTTCTACTTCTTTTCGTAGGATTAAAGCCCCTCTTGGGAACTCGTTCCAAAGAACTCCTCCAACTATCTCAGTCCATTGGCTGTGTCCTCCGATTCCAAAATCCGAGCTGCAGTGAACTGTCCTCGACGACCGAGTCAGATCAGCGTTTCCTTAGTTTTCTCACTGATTTCTTCGCTTCAATTCTCTCAACACATACCTGTTTGTGTACCCGTTTTTCATCCATACGATTCATTTGGCTAGCCTATTGCAGCGTCCTCAGTTTTATTGTATAATTGTTCAGACCTCCGGCTCGTCAAAAATTTCATACAGAACATGGTTGTATCGATCTCGCCATTGGTCCCCGCCTAGCTTCGCTTTAATTGTTCATCTCAGGACCCGTCTTTCGTCAATATGTGGATGCTTGTGCTAGGGTCCATGTTTTAAACCCACAGCATAGCACAGCTCATCACAGATTTGTGTACTTGGAGCTTTCTTTTCCTTTGTATGCAGCTAGCCTTCAAAATTGTCAAAGCTAAATAACATTTTCATCTCTTTCATAACTGGTTCTCGTTGTTTTGGCGCCTAAATACACAAATTCACCCAGACTTTTGATATTGTATTCGGCAAGAGTGATATTCTGTGTATTTGAGGTATTTTTCCTCGATTACATCCTCCGCTTTATTTTAATCTCATTGATTTCTAGCCGTACTAGTTTTGCTTTGCTGTCGAGTTTCAGGAAAAGTTCTCTGACGTTTTTTCACAATCGTGACAAAATTTTGATGTTAACCGCATAGGCTACTACTTAGCTTGACTTGTATGGTCACGTTCCTTTTGTATTGGCAGGTCGCTTTCTAATGACATATTCCAGAGCCAAATTGAATAGCAATGGGGCAAGCCCATCTCCCTCCTTTAGTGCGATATTTGCGTCAAACCCATCAGTGAGTTGGTTATTGATGCAGACTTGGGAGGTTATCGACGGCATTGTCATTTTGGAAAGACAGACTAATTAAGCTGGGACACCAAACCAAAGAATATGTGGTACAATACGTCACAATCAATACTTTCATACGCTTGCATAAAGTCAACGAAAATCTGTTGTATGGCTATGCTGAACTCCCAGTAATTCTCAAGTACCTACATGACTCTAAACAATTGGTCTATTGTCGATCTACTTGCTTTAAAGCTACCTTGATACTCCCCAATAATACTGCTGGTGTATGATCTGATTTTAATTTCTAAGATCTTTGAAAATATTTTGTACACCATACAAAGTAGTGATATGCCTCTATAATTTTCGCACTTTTGCTTATCATCTTTTTTTGTGTATTGGGAAAATAAGTGATTGCCTCTACTCGTTTGGCATATGTTCTTGTTGCCAAATGTATTGAATGACCTTATGGATGGCTTTCTGAACACCGTTGCCACCAAATTTAATCAACCGCACATGATTGAGGAACAAACTTCATCTAAAGTTGGTGGGGCCAATGGAAGCTCTCCGGGAATACCTATAGGCTCTAATGTTCTCGAGCTGCGAAAAATTTGAGGAATTCTTGAAATATGATGCCCATGTATCTTTAATCTTGTTTTCATCGATGATGATGTTGCCGATGGCATCACGACATAGCTTAATCTTGAGCTGATAACCACGTTTTAGGCTTTTTCCTATTTTTACGCTTGTCTTGTATTGTTGCTTGCTGGACTTACATCAGTGCATGGTCATAGCATTTTCTTTCTTAATTCTGATTTTTTTATTTGCTACTCCGTAAGGTTTTCATAGTGTTCTCTCTTCGTCCTGGTTTTCCTACCTAAATAATGTTTATATGCCTGATTCTTTTTATCTAACGCATTCGCCATTGTATAGTATGTTCGTCCACAGACTAAATTGCCGCTTTCACTTCCAATTATATCTCGTTGCTTGTTTTCATCGATGTGTCTAACAGGATGGGAGCCAGTTTGTTTATGTTAAAGGTCTTCATGAAACTTTTGGCTACAGACGCCGTTTGGAGCCTTTTGATGTCAAATTTTTGTAGCGGGCTGGCCTTCGCCGAATATGCCTTTGATATACGACATCGATAGGTTAATTTGATCAAGTAATGGTCTGAGTTACAATTGGCTCCTCGGTATATACGGACGTCAAGTATGCTCGAGGCCCAACGTTGTTGGATCAGAATATGATCGATCTGGTTTTGTGTGTTGCCATCCGGTGATACCCAGGTCATTTTATGAATGAGTCGATGTGGGAAGCAAGTCGAACGTATCACTAGATTTCTGCTACATGCAAAGTCAATCAGGCGCTGGCCGTTGTCGTTTGTTTCATCGTGGAGGCTATATCCTCTAGCCATTCCCCGATGAGATCGCTCATTGCCAACGTTAGCGCTGAAATCACCCAGAACTATTTCGTTTTATAGTCGTTTGTCGGCAATGAATCGACCAGTCTTTCTAGGTGATTGTAGAATGTTTCCTTCGTTTCTTCGTCCTTTTCTTCGATCGGGACATGAACATTAATCAGCCAAATTTTGAAGAATTTCACTTTTATACGAACACACACATCTGTTCATTGACTTGCGATTTGAACTCTCTATCCACAATGAAGGCCACTCCAAATTTCCGTTGTCCAGTAGGCTTCCCACTTTTGAATATTGTGTGCGATTTCACGTCTAGAATATCGTTTCTAGTCCAAATAGTTTCCTGGATTGCCAGTATTTTCAATTGATATTGACTGGCCTGTTGTAAAAGGTCCTTAACAGCGCCAGGGTAATTGAGTGATCCGACATTCCAGGATCCAATGCCATAATTCTTTTTCCGATTGCGAGGTCGTTGCCGTGAGTTTAATCCATTCCGAGGCCATCTCCAGGTTTCGAAACAATTAAAGGTTTTCCAGGGACGCAGAGTTAGCCCGTTGTTCAACCTCCAATCCGACGGCTTGGTTATTACGTCGATTCTGTTATCTGGCGCGGAAGATTGGCCTTCACCCTCTTACGTCCTCAGAAGAAAGTGTAGGTAGGATTTAGTAGTACAGTTATTAGCATTTCTCGGCATTTAATATCCCGTTATTGGAGAACAAGTAAACCCAATGTGCGATCACGAGAGCATTTACTACCATTTAACTGGGGGGTCTGGGATGAGGAATCATGGAAGCTATGCGTAGGGAAAACAAGGGACTCCCTGCACTTTTCTCAAACGGGCTTGAGACCGTCCACGGCGGAGTTTAGTTCTTGTTCTGTGCAGCAAATTATCAAAATCGGATGAAAAATAAGAAAGTCGAAAATTTCAAAACTAATATTAAAAATTTAATACTTTTGCTCTGTCTAGAGTGAAGCTCAAATTTGAACGAGAAGACATAAACATTGAAAAAATCTAAAATTAAATTAAAAGCAAGAGCAATTTTTAGTAGCAACTGAAATAATGAATACTTTTCATGGAAACGTTTTGAATGGCTTAACTTGGAAATATCTATACAACAGAACGTTTTTAGGTTATTTAAAATATTTTTAATAATACCGCGCTGAAATTGCAACCTGTCTATTCATCCCGTCCGTCCGTTTATTTGTCTGTCTGCCCGAGTGTCACAGCAAGTTTTCTCGAAAACTACATAAACCAGAGTGATGAAACTTCCTACGTAGGTCGAAAGTGATGCCTCCCCAAAAGTAAAGTGCAAAAAAATATTTTAAAGTGTTTAAGGGGGGTCTCCCAATATAAAGGGTGACTCTCTTTTTTACGAAAGGTAGCCAATATGGGTGTCATATAAAAGATTTTAGTGACAGGTCCTAAACTAGAGGCATATGCAAGGAGGGTTGCAAAAAGAGGGGAAATGTACGAAAAATTTGTGTCCTGCCCCTCGTGATTGGACATCTTTGGATAAGAAAATCTGGAAAAAATTACGAAAGTAGATCTTTATTAGTACAAGGCTAACAAATACCTCAGAAGTTAACATTCGCTCAACTTTATTAATATTCGTACATTTTATGAATTTTATGTTTTCATCCATAAAATCAAAGGGTGGCCCTTAATATGCTAAAAAATTTGTATTCTAATTTTCTAATAGAAAACACTTTCTAAAAATTTCTGAAAATAAAGCCGTAAGCAGCTAAGTTAGAGAAGATTGAAATTTATTAATTGAAATAATAATTACACGTGATAATATGTAAATATAGGTTCACAAAGGACCCAAACACTACAAATGTGTAACGGTTTTTATGAAAATTTTAAAAATATTTTGAAAAATTGATATGCTATCATTGCCGTCAACGGACTGAAAATAAAATGGCGTGAAATTAAATTCATGACAACCATATCTTGTTTTTCTGAGCTCAAATCATGGAATATATGTGGGAGCCAAGTTTTGATATTCATAAGAACTTGTTTAATTTACGACTTATTTTACAATACCTTTCTGGTAGGTGGACTCTCCTGCTACTTTTACTTGTCCGTAAACAGTGCTTAACTTTCAAAAAGATGACCAATAAAATGATTATTTGCTTTTTGTAATATAGTTACCTACGAGAAATTTGTCTTTCCGGCTGGTGGTGCCAACGGGATTTTTTTTCAAGTTAGCAGCTGCAGGATTAGCTGACGTTACCACAAGTTACGTTGGGCGAAGCCTGTACAAGCCTGTTACAACAAGCCACAGACTCCAAGCCTGGTAGGTACATCAGATGTGATTGTTTCTTAAAATATTGGGTATTCAATAAATTCTCAAAGGTTCTTTTATTTAAGGGGTCTTCTCATACTATGAAAATGAACCTTATGAAAATTTTTTATAAAACGTAGTTATATAGCCTTAAGGTAAGCTTTTCAAAACAGGCCTTAAAACAGTACCACCAGTACTCAGAGGTACAAGGCGAGGGTAAATATTCGAAAAATGTATGTCCCTCTCCCATGTTTGGACACCAGTGTATTAATCGAGCAGTCACACAATCAAACTGCTCGAAAGCCTTCCTATCTCCTACTCGAAATTTTGTGGCAGATTTGAAAAAATATGTAATTGATTTTATTTGCAAACATATTTTTGTAGAATACTTTTTCGTTTTATTAATCTTATCAAATGTTATTTTAATCAATTTTCCTTTCTATTAAAATTTAAATGCCTCCCTTTAAGATTATTCGTCATGAGATTTAACTTTTGTAACAATTTAAAATTTTCATTTCTTTACTATAGTTAAAATTTCTTTACTTATTTAAATTTCTTCACCCCATTTGAATCTTTTGTACCTCATTTAAATTTCTTTCCTAAATTTCAAATTTCCTTACATCATTTCAATTTTCTCTACTTTAATTAAATTTTGTTTTAAAAATTTCAAATCTGCATGTAAGACTCCGGGTTTGAGGAACGCTGATGTAATACTCCTCAAGGGTGTATTACATCACGGAAGAGAAGGGAATAGGGCTGATGGAATCAGCTGAAGCGATTCACCGTATGCACGGGATGGATGAAAAGAGAAAAGACAAGTTTTGAAACGGATCGGGGATTATGACGGCGAGACGCGAAGCATCGAAGGGATTTTTGCAAATAAACGGATTACGAAAGCTAATGCTTTGCATAACAAACTTATGGAAACGTTGGTGGAATTGATCGCAAGTATACACTTCGAGAGCCCCAAGTAATTCAAAAGCATCATATTGAACTTTACAAGTAGTAAAGAGTTCGAACAAAGAACAAATGTGCAAAATTATCGTTCCCTTTCGACTGTAGTTCCGTTTTCCAATCTCTATTTTCCGTTCCCGCCTTCAAATATTTTTGCACACATCATCTAGACTGACCCTATATAAACCCAGAATAAACGAGTGGAATTCAAAAATCGCATTGTTATACATAAATCAGTTATGAAAGGAAATAATTCGTCAGTGTATGAAGTTCAACATTCAATCATCAGACCACGTTATTACGTCACCAAGATAACAGTGCTGTTCAATCTTAGTCGCAGATAAAGACTATGCAAACCGAAGGTTTAATAGAGTGCAACTTGATATTGAATTGGGAAAAGTGCATCGGGCAGAAATTCAATCCGTTATAGCATGGTCAAAGGTTGTTCGTGCAGTAGCCATACCACAGTAACAACACGGTAGGAAAATACCCGAAAGAGCTACAAGGCAGCAGCAAAAAAGCCCAAGTTTAGTACGCAACCGAACAGTCGTATGCAAGATATACAAAGCAGCTTTTTTGTTTTGACGAAAAGTGGAAGTCAGCCTAAGATTGTTCGAGTGTGATTTTAGTTATATTTACGTTATAGTTACACCCAGTGCATATTTTTAGTTGCGATTAAGAAATGAATAATTAAAGTGCTCGCGGTAATAGAGACTTTTAAAGTTATAAAAAAACAAAGAAAAAATTAATTACTGTTGGTGAATACCTGTTTTTTTTTTTTTTTAATTTTATATTGTTCTTAAATTTTATATTGGTTTAATTCTTTTTGCGACTGTTGCATTGTTTTTATAATCAGTTACTTTTTTTATATTTTTTGTTAAAATTTATGTTGGTTTAATTCTTTTTGCGTTTGTTGCATTGGTTTCATAATCGGTTATAATTTTTATACAATATTTTTTCTTAAATTTTATGTTGGTTTAATTTTTTTTGCGTTTGATGCACATTGGTTTCATAATCGATTATAATTTTTTACATTTTTCGTAAATTTTGCATTGGCTTAATATTTTTGTGTTTGATTCATTGGTCTCATAATCGATTTAAAAAGAAATGTGAAATTTGTTTGGATTTTGAAAAAAAGAAGAGAATAATGAAGTACTGAATACCCCAAACATTCGGTATCTGTATTCGGTGTACCTGACCGGGTATAGGACCCACAACGATGGAAGGCTTTTCATCTACTAAGGGCTAGCCATCGGATGCGCTCCTTGGTTTTTTCGTTTGTTGGCAGGGGCTCTTGCCGGGTAGAGTGGCTTTTTTCTCGCGTGCCCTTTTATGGTGTAGGGTTATGTGATTCGATCACATAATTCCGTAACATAAATCGGTCACGTCTATTTTTCTCTTTTGATGGGAAAGTTCATATAAATTATGTTTGTATGAGTTTTCCACTCAAAAGTGAAATATATGGCAACGTCTACGTTTGGATCTTGATCCGGTTGGGAGGGTGCGAGGGGGCACCACCTCCATCTGGATGCCCCACTCTTATTTGTGGGTCATAAGGATCGTCGTTATGACGAGGTTTATGCCAGTCCGTCCGTTTTTGCTTGTTTCAACTTGTTCTCTGAACAAGCAATTCCAACCCTTAGTTTTTCGACTTCAATCGACTTTTTTTCTCTGACCAAATAAATCGTGAATGCGAAGTAATTTTTTTGTAGTGGGTCCTTGTGCTAGGGGGAAAGAACCCGCCCCCAAGACACCGTAACGCTAGCCTGCCAGGGCATTCACGCGTCCCCAGACAAGGCCAATCTCGGCGAATCTTACCATCCTCTTTCGGTGAGGCACCAGACCATCGCTGCAATCCTGCGCGGATATTTTCATACCCTTTTCACTACACCAGTGATTCATGAAATCTTAAAAAATTATGATGTAGTTCCCTATGAGTTTCGGTAGAAGGTTTTTGCTGACTGTAGCAAATGATTTCTGAAAAAGTTAACTGGTGATCACATTCAATAAGCTCTCGAATGGCACGGATGTTGTCATCTGTAAGACTTATCCTTGGACGTTGATCATGACTTTCATTTTCGACACGTTCTCGCCCACCTTTAAATTCCCTATTCTACGTATACACTCGATTCTGAGACAATGTAGTGTCCCTAAACTGCGTTTTTAAACGAGTCAAAATTTCCGACGGTTTAATTCCTTCGCTGGTTGAAAACTTTGTGGTGACGCGTTGCCTGATAGACGGAAGTACCTCTTGCTCGATCATGGCTATATAGGGAGAAAACGGAGCGTGGCCGCTAACTATGCTGGTTTCCCCACTCCTTATAAATGAACCAGCAGCCTCCATGAGTCAAAGTCAAAGTCAGAAGCGCTTTATTTAATACTAATCGTTATAAATTTTAAAAGAATATAAAGCAAATTCCAAACAATAACAATAAAAAAACTTAATGGCCCAAATGGCTCTCTAAATTTATACGTTATCATTAACACATTTCATCAAAAAAAAACTATAGCAAATTCAATTAATTAAATGTATTACATATTTTTAAAATTTAATTGGAAAAAGGAGAAAAAACCAACCAACACTATCCTAAAATTATTTATAATTTAAACACAACAGTGAAACTTTGATCCTACACCTAATATGTTGTAACTTATTTCTAATAAAATGCAATCAAAAGATAAAGTTATACTTAAAAAATTCTATAACAATGTGTTAAGATAAAGTTATACTAAAAAAATTCTATAACAATGTTCCTAACCTAAGCGTTTAATCTTATCTCTAACGGAATCTAGTAAACATAACATATACCTAACCTATACCTAATTTTTAACACAAATAAACAACAGCACTAGATGTAGCAATAATGAGCTGAAACTCAAAAAAAAAAACGAAATAACGAAACACACCAGAACTGAAAAATAAACACGAATAATTTAGACATTGTCATTCAGCCACCACTACCTGGATTGCGCCGTCTCAACTCGATCAGCTTCAACGAATCTAGCAAATGAGCATCTCCATTGAAATCGTTGGTCTCGTGAACTCAAATTAGGAGGATATTTTATGTTCTTATCGGTGGCCCGTCGATATATGTGATATATGACTGGGACGCCGTCAGAATCAAAAACATATCGATTCATGTCCAAATACACGAATGCTTCTGGACAGCAGCCTCCATGCTATACATATGCTTGCTTTTGTCCGTTGGTGCATGCTAAGCAAAATAGCGAATTACCGTTTATATTTGATTCTCCCTTGTAAAATTGGATAGAAACCCTATCTAACTGGTCTAATATAGCATTGACCTGTCCTTTTAGTCTCGTCGGAATCGAGCCGTATTGGGTGAAGTTATAGTCATATAAATTTTTATATGACATGATAGAACTAAATGGTTTTCCTACTATATTAGCTTTCTATCATGCTAGACGTTACATTTCGGAGCTTCTTCAACCCTTTACGGCGCAAGAACGTGTTTTTGTTTTTTGTAATTGAAAATATGTTAAGATGAGCTATATAATAACGGTTAAAAATAGTAAAAAAAATTATATGTAAGAAAAGGTATTTGCTTTTGAAAAAAAACATTGAAATGGTGATTTGCATCATGGTGTAAAAACATCTTAATATTCACGAACTGTGGAAAGGACGTAAAGTTATTATTTTTACTAAAACATAAGGCTACGCCACACTTTTCACATTCCGTTTGGGCTGCTCCAGTACATCCTGGATCTTTGCACCGAAGCCTTTTGTCGGGACAAGCAGGCCAGTCCCCTAACGGATCAAATCTGATATCTTTTAGCGGGATACGTGACAAGGCCCTTTTTCTTTTTGTCCTGGATGATTTCTTTTACATCGCTAGTGCGCTTCAGCCGGTTCGTACTTTTATATTTGGCTAAAGTTTTCGCAGCTTCTAGTCGGAAATCAGCAGGATTTAGCACCTTGACGCCTTATAAAACAACGTTCGCCCTGAAGTCTAATTTTATAATGATCCATTACGAAGTCCATGAGGTCTACACCACCCATGTGCCGACTATATTCTGCCACAATATAGGGCCGTTCAACATTGATTTATTTCTTTTGCGACCTGTCGAATCTACTTACGCCAGCAAAGTTGGATGCTAGATGCACAATTTTATTATTTCTCCAGGCCACCACCGATATGTCAATACCGTTAAAACTTGCAACCTGTTTAGCTGATGTGCCTCTAGGCTGTTTTTCTTCTGGGAATTTACAGTTCGGGATACGGTTTCTGCGAACGGTGCCCAAAGCGAATATACCACGGTGTGACAAGAATTCAATCAAGGGTAGCGATGTATAGTAATTGTCAATAAACAGTCTATAGTTATGGTTGCAAGGAATCTCTCTGGCAAGTCGGACCATTACATTAGATGAAGCACCTAATTGAGGCTCGTCATCTGAGCATATATTCTCTTAGCCACTGTAAACTTCAAATTTTTAGCTATATACACTTGCACCACAAATCACGAAAAGTTTGAAGCCCCACTTGTGGTGTTTGTCTGGCAAATATTGCTTTAGAGCACTTCGTGCTTTGGTTGATCACATATGTTTATCAACAGACAAATGTTGTTCTAAAGGCACTTTTCTAAAGTTATGATTCAACTTTTCATTTATTGGTCTGATTTTATAAAGTCGATCAGAATTTGGCTGATTATACGGTAACATTTTAGAGTTACCATTCAAGTGTAGTACTTACCTCAGAAACTTGAACCATTTTAGCGTCATTATCTCGCGTATGTTGGCATAGCCATATTTGTGTGACCAGTACATTCGAACATTGGGCAGGGCAATAATGGACATGAAGAAAATAATTTCAATAACGTCTTATTTCCTGGCTTGTGGCATTTATAGGTTTACTGGCATCTTTTTGCACGCTGTACAGATTTGCTTCGTCTCTTATGAGATCCACAATGTCGTCAGTACTCGTAAATAAGTAAGAAAATACCTGATAAGGCGTCTTCAGTTCCAGTATTTCATTTGGTAACTTGGAAGATTCATTCAGCTCTAAGTTTTCAGTTTTCCATATGATATTTGTTTTGGGATTGCTTCGTTAAGTTGCGTTGAACTGGGTACTGAAACAGTAGGCGGTATCTCACATGGTTGAACTGTAATGCTTGTACTGGTCTCAGAGCTCGGTAGCAAGACGTCATCTTCCTGATCTTCTAGGAAGGGTATTTTGGGTTCCTCATCCGAGTCTTGGTGTAAAATTTGATTTTCTATTTTTTTCGTCGTTGTCTGAAAAGTCTAAGACATCCTCAATATCTTGCCATTGGTTAGAATGTTTTCCAATTCGACAGGTGACAAAGGCCTACAGCCTAAACGTGGAAACTTCAAACTCATATTGGACACGAAAATAGAAATAAAATATAACAGTTTAGCGCAGTGTTGCATTACTGCATCAAAACGAAATTCGAGACTATCTCTCTAAAAACAATCGAAAACATTTGAATTGCATGTTCTTAGCAAAAACCAAGAACTAATTGTTATTCCGCAGCAATCTCACATCAAAATTTTCAATATAACCACTCAAAAAAAGACAACGAAAATTACGCGCGAACAACACAAACCGGTTCTAAGGGATCCGTCATTTGTAGTGCCCAAAAATTACAAAAAACGTCGTCTAGCGCAAACGTGGGGTAACTAATTCAATAGAATGCTTTGCTGCGGATATGCAGTGCTGCGTTGGAAGGTATTTTATTCGTTGCTTTGATCGATTTTGCTAGTTCGAATAGTATGATGCAGATCTGCTACTCAGCGCCGCAAAGGGTTAACATTTCAGGAAAAATGAAAAGCTCAATCAATTTGAGTGCCCTCCGCATTGGGTAAAATATGCCATACTGCAACAAAACAGCACCCACTTAAATTTCTTGAGTTTATTCGTTAGTAGCAGAAGTTTAGTGTTTGCATTCAAGATCCTTTTAACAGGACTTCCTGCATAATAAAGTTAAAAGGGGTTTGCTGTAAATTAATTGCAGAGAAATTGCAGTATCTATCGGAGGTAAATGGGAATGAAGGAATTTTTAAGGAAAAATATTTTCTTTCATTTATTTATTTGGATCAGAATCAAGTCGTCGTTTTTTACTCGAGTATGATATAGCTTTTGAAAATAATGAAATAATAAAAACACTTTCGAAATAATAAAACCCAAATTCAAAACACTTTTGTAATGGTTGGCATAGTAGTGGTAGTTGCATTAATAAAACGAAGTTAATATAAGGATAACGCTTCCTAACAATTATTCGATCTTTTTTGAGACGTTTCGGAGTTTAATGCTTTCTTTTCCCAAAGGTTTTTAAGTCTTTGCAAAAAAAATTTTTACAAAGACCTACTAGTTTCGCGACCTGTCTGTCCGTGCGTTACAGCTAGTTTCCTCAGAAACTTTAGAAGCTAGAATGCTTAAACTCAAAAGATAAGGTCTTACCAAATTTTAAAAATTTTTAAAGGAGAGTCCCCCCTTGTACCGAATTAGCCCTTAAAATTTTTTTTAATGAAAGTAGTCGAGTGGGGTATCAAATGAAAAGTCTTGATTAGAACTTTTAGAATCTGAAATAAAAAAATCATTTTATGAATTAGGGGGTCCAGAGGAAGGCAAAATGTACCGAAAACTGGTGTCCCCCCCCCTTGCGATTGGACACCTTTGAGCCGACAAATCTGAAAATGATCACGATTGTGGGCCTTCATGAGTACAAGGGCAACAAGTACAAGGGTAACAAATACCTTATAAAGGCTGATATAAAATGTTTATATTCTTAAATTTAATTGAGATCGAATCATAATCAAGTGAGTTATAGCCATTTCAATTGTATGGAATTACAACAACAATCGCACATGTTTATCTTCTTCTTAGCACTACAGCCCCTTTCGGGCCTTCGCTTCCTGCAAAAAGCGCCTCCAACTGTCTCGGTCCGTTGACCGCGTCATCCAATTCCGAAATCCGAGCAGCGATGAACTGTCTTCGTCGACCGAGTCAGACCAGCGTTTCCTCGGTTTCCTCACTGGCCGCCGGTCTTCAGTTCTCCCTACGAATACCTTCTTGTTTATGGTTGACACATATTTCAAATTGACCTAGGCACTTTTATTTTCTTTCAATTTTCATGAAAATTTAAGGAATAGTGTTTAACTCGAATATGTTTAATCGGCCATGCATTCAGAAAAATAATTTAAGCTAGATCAAAATGATGGCTGCACTGTGCTTATGAAAGAAACTATGCATCTTTAGAATGAATTAGAACAATTTCATATCTAAGTATTGGATGAATAATTCAAGTTATAGATTCACGCTATTGGAAAACTTGTTTCTAACCCTAGAATGTTTACAAAGGCCTTCTGGTAGGAGCACTCTCCTGCTTACTAAACTTGTTTTTTCCTAATTATTATAATTCAATAATTATTTTATGTTACATATTACCACTTTTTCACTTGTGCCAGTCATTTTAAATTTATCTCATTTCAACATGTTACTCGATTTTGTTTGGAATCTATGGTAAAATAAATCTGTAGCCACAAAACACCTTGCAAGATGTGATATTACGTGAACGATGAATTCGCTAAATGTCGATAAATTCTTTGCATCACAATACAAGTGATTGTTGTGCAAATCTTTATTGACCCATTAAAAATATTTAATGTGAGCCATGTGCATATTGCTTCAAGAATTATCACCTCCGTTAAAATTAGAACGATAAACAATGTGGATAACACTTGGCTGGGTAAGAATTCTTCTTTGGTTAACATACGAGTACTTTCGAGTCCAAACAGATATTTTGAATTTAGCATTTATTAGCGTCTAATGATCAAAAGATTCAATCTACGTTTTCGTAAGGAGAATCTGCAAAATACATACATTGAGCCTGTTTTCATTTCGATTTCAGTTTTGATCGCATGCTTTGCAGAAGAAACCGAGGCACGAAGACGGGTGTTGCGTGGTCGAAGAACTGTTACAAGGCAATATTTTCGTAAGTCTTCACGAAATCAATCGTAAACATTAATTTTAAATATTTTTTTCTTCTGAAGGTCCGCTCGCTATTCCCGGATGGGCTATAATCATTTTGGTTGCCATCGGAGAACTGTTGATTGGCGTACTTGTATACTTCGCCATGAGGAAATATGTCCTTTCAGCTCCTGTGGAAAGTAGCAATACTTATCAACCAGCGCATACAGAAGAAGTCTAATTAAGCAGCTAATCAAACTTTTTTCTCTGTGTTAGTTCGTTAGATTATAAGAATAAGGGAAACCATGCCAATGACGAAAATGTACAATAATATTTTTCTAATATTAACTTTAATGAATTGCAAAATAAACATTAACTTTTAGCAAGCGTGTTTCTCATTGCCGGCACGTTATTGTGGGAATAATAATTAAAACTGAAATAGAACATGTTAATTGGGACTAATTATTATTTATGAAGTCACTTTATTAGTTTTTCGCAGTGCTTAGAATCTAAGCCGGGCTTTAGCTGACTCATTTATCAATGAACAATGTTTTCAAAGCTATTGCAGTTTGGTCAAACGCATAATAAATTAAGCATAATTCGCAATGTTAATTTTGATACACATTTAATACAGACACATATGATGAGGGTTAACCAGATCAAAAATAAACTCGAAATCAAGTAGAATCATAGCTACATATGATATTTATATTTGAGTGCAAGCATTCCCATTGTCCGTAGAGATAGTTTATCAAATTCAGACAAGCAGATACTATTTGTTACATATGTGAAACAATTGTTAAGAATTTTTTAACATGTTTGAATGACTTCATGTCCATGAGGTTTTAAAAGTTCATTTATTTAACAGAATGTCATGGACTCTGGAACATACATAATGTCCTTTCCCATCATTTATTTTTCACTCATGAAGAAATGTTTGGTAAGGTTTAGTTCCAAACTTTCCCAAGTCTTAATATCAATCCTCTAATAACTAAATCAAAATTTTGGAGACTTTATGAACGATATGCATTGATACAGTTCTTATCATATTGGGGCGTTATAGCGAAATACATAGTTTATCAATATGAAGTGTAAATTTATTTATTTATTAGAAAATCATATTTACAGATTTAGTAAATCCAAAAACAAAATGGGCGAAAATTAAGAAGGTTAAACAACAGAATCAAAAAGAAAGTTACGCTAATCATTAATATTGAGAGCACTCTGTACTGCAGATTTAAAAATTCGCAAAGAATGCGGTGGAGGACCAAGCTGAAAATTATTGTAGGCTCTTACTGATCGAGTGTAGATACGTGTCGGTTTTTGCAAATGGAATGATAAATTGATCGGACGACCGTGTCCTCAATGGCGCACATGTATGTAATGCATTGCATATTTCCGATGCAAGAGGCCTCTTGAGAGCTTAAAAAGGAAGCAGAATTCTGAAAACTGTCTTCTAAGGTCGAGAGGTGGAATATGAAGGAAGTTTAGATGCTCACTGTAGGAGAGATAGGAAAGATTAGATTTATATAAAAGAGTGCGTGTGAACTTGCGCTGGATTGATTTAACAGCTTCCGATGGATAAATGAATTGGAGTGACCATACTTGACAGCCATACTCGAGAATGGAGCGAACCAACCGTATGAAAAGGCGAACACGGGTATGAATACTGAATGTTCTATGAGAGCATCGTAGTACAAAACCAGCGTTTCGCGATGCTCTAGAGGTTATGTCCGGTATCTTCTTCGTAGCACGACAGCCCCTCTAGAGCCTTCGCCTCCTGCAAAAAGCGCCTCCAACTGTCTCGGCCCATTGACCGCTTCCTCCAATTTCGAAATCCGAGCAGCGATGAACTGTCTTCGTCGACCGAGACAGACCAGCGTTTCCTCGGTTCCCCACAGGTCTCCGACTTTCAGTTCTCCCAGCGAATTTTTCTTCGACTGCGTCATGAGCATTGTTTTATTCTCATTGATTTGTAGCCCTACTAGTTTTGCTTCGCTGTCGAGTTTCAGGAAGAGTTCTGTGGCAGTTGTTAACCAACATGACTAAATGTTGATGTCGTCCGCATAGGCTACTACTTGGCTCGACTTGTATAGTGATTTACCTCGTGTATCGACAGGTAGCTTCACTATGACGTACTCTAGAGCCAAATTGAATAGCAATGGAGCCAGCCCATCTCCCTGTTTTAGTCCGATATTTGTCTCAAAGGCATCGGTGAGTTGGTTACTGATACGGGCTTGGGACGTCAATGCCGTCATTGTCATTTTAGTAAGACGGACTTATTTGGCTGAAACGCTAAAGCAAAGCATTATTTGATACAGTACGTTACGATCAATACTGTCGTATATTTGTTTAAAGTCAACCAAAATTTGGTGCAAGTCTATGTTAAACTCCCAGCATTTTTCAAGTACCTGCTTGACGGTGAACAATGAACAATTGGTCTATTGTCGATCTATCCGCTCTAAAACCACCTTGATGCTCCCCAATAATACTGTTGGCGTATGATCCAATTTTATTTTCTAAGAAAGGGAAAAGGGAGTCGATGGTGAGGGGAAGTCGATGACGAGGCGTCAAACCAAACACATCACAAGCGAAAACACAAAGGTGACAAAAATCAAAGTAATAAAGAAAATAAAATACAAGTATATCGGAACAAAGGAAATCAAGCCCGGAAAACTGGCAACAGCAGAGGTACAAAGCGAGTCCCCAAATATCTTACAAATAGTCCGATGCGGACAAAGAAGAGAAGGCGCACCCACCAAGAACGAAAGTGGCCAAAAAAGAAATACTACCGTTAGCAACAATGGAAGTAGAGCAAGCTGCAACAAACGTTTCAAACAGGGTGATTATCGATCTGATCAACATGGAACCGGAAGGATTTAGAACGGTTCAAGGTAAATTGGCAATTAAAAGAAAGTTACCCATTCTTTTCCAAGCACCAACCCCCCATAATCCAAACCCATATGCGCCTCTTTCGGGAGAAGGAAAAAGAACCTCCAAGCAAAACACGTGTGCCCCTAAAAAGAAAAAGTCATGGCGCCCTCCTATATTCGTAGAAGGAATCACAGCAATGACGGTCAAAAAAATCATGGGAAAGAGCCCCACAATGAAGTATAGAATTACTTGCCTGGGCGCGAGCAAATTAAAAATTACAGTTGACGAAGTCGCCATCCATGATGAATTACTGGATTTGATCTGCAGATCTAAACCGGAAGGTAACTTCTTCACACCAACGGCACGCAAAAAATGCACAGTCATACTCAGAGGTGTAGACTCGGCATTCAGAGCTACACAGGTCAGAGAAGACATCGAAATACAATGTCCGGACATCAAAATCGGCAATGTCTTACCGTTAACCACTGGATGGTCTTAAGCGAACGGCGTGAACTTAGACATACAAAATAATCGTCAACCAAAAAGAAAGACCAGGACCACCTACTGAAGCTCCGTTTCATGCTTCGTCAGAAAGCGACATGGGAAAAGCCCAGGAGGAGTGACCTACTCCAGTGTTATAGATATCAGCGCTTCGGCCATGTCTCGGCGAATTGTGCCTTCTAGGCAAGATGTGTAGCTTGTGGAGAGGACCAAAACGCCCAAGAATGCCCAAGAAAGGACATCGATAAAACAAGTAGCCCACCTTTCGGTGTCCTCTGCAAAGAGAAAGGCCACCCATCAAACTTCTCTGTATGCCCGGAAAGGAGAAGATTGGCAGAAAAGATAGCACTTTAAAAAAATAAATGGACAGCACCCATTTCAACCCCATCTTTCGAATATATCCAAACCCCAATAGCAACGGCCACAACAGCACAACCAGTACCTCTATGCTCGGAAGTCACGAGTGGAAAAAATTCAACTATGCCCCGGAACGCAGTACCACAAGAGAACACCCTTCAAAGACTCCACTACGAAACAGTCCAAGTTTTAGGAGTGACCAGGGGGACTCCTAAAAAAGGTTGCCCAATTCTGGCCGAAATACGATGGTACGCCAACACAGGACAGGCACGTTTTGCTCATTGAGCTATATTTTAACCTAAATGGGGATAAATATAAACCCACTTTCTATTATATACCGTCCCCAAATACCTAGGGAAAAAAAATAAAAATCAAATAAACAATAATTAAGAAACCGATTAAATAAATAAAAAAATAACTTCCGTATATCCTGAAGATCAGGTCGGTAAAACCTGTGCCTTTTCTGAAACGCCTTTCGAATGTAACGCTTGAAGAGAACACACGACTAACCAAAACTACAAACAAGAGTTGCAATGTAATGAGGCTAAGAATAGAATAAGCTAGGTTAGTTTAGTTTAGGTTTTAATTTGTAAATAAACAACAAAAAGACAATAACCGTAAGAGCAAACGGAATAAGAAAATTAACATTAGGATTTCAAAACTGTAAGTTATAGACTAAGGTCGTATAAAGAAGCTAATGACATTTGACAAAAGTGCCACTGTCAAATGAATCGTAACATTAAAAGTAAGTAATATATGTCAAAAGAAAAGTCTCAATAAAGTACTACTAGATTTTTGAAAATATTTGGTACGCCGTACAGAGAAGTGATATGCGTCTATAATTTTCGCACTGTAGCTTGTCACCTTTTTTGTGAATGGGGAATATAATTGATAGGCTCCACTCTTTCGGCATATGTTCTTGTTGCCAAATGTGATGGATGACTTTATGAATAGCTTTATGAACATTGCTGCCACCATATTTGATGAGGTCCATTGTAATCTCAACGATGCCCGGCACTTTATTATTCTTTTGAGCTTTCATGAGGGAACAGACTGCATCCAGAGTTGGTGGGGCCAATAGAAGCTCTCCACCGACATCTATAGGATCCGATGTTGTGGAAGATTAAGGAGGTTCTTGAAATATGCTGACCAGCTACCCTTAATCTTGGTGGTCACCACGTGTTTTGGGGTGATAACCATGTTACAGGCTTTCACTACTTTGTATGTTTGTCTTGCGTTCTTGCTCGCTTAATTAACTTCTATACTTCTCAATTGGTCGTCATAGTATTTTCTTTTCTCAATTCTAATTATGTTATTCGCTACTCTTCTGAGATTTTCGTAGTGTTCTCTCTTTGTCCTGGTTTTCCTACCTACATATTCTTTGTACGCCTGATTCTTTTTATCTAATGCAATCTGGCACTCATCATCGAACCAATCATATCTTTTGCACTGGCCTTGATGTCCGACCATCTGTTCGGCCATGGTCTTAATAGCCGCTTTTGATTGCATTTAGAGGTCGTTGCTCGTCTTTAACGATGCATCTGATAAGATAGGAGCCAGCTAGTTGTCGGAGGTATCCGTGAAATTTTTGGCCACAGACGCCGTTTAGAGCCTTTCGATGTCAAATTTTTGTAGCGGGCTGGTCTTCGCTGAATATGCCTTTGAGATACGACATCGATATGTTACTTTGATCAAGTAGTGATCTGTGTTACAATTGGCTCCTTGGTGTGTACGGACGTGAAGTATACTCGAGGCCCATCTTTGTTGGATCAGAACATGTTTGTTCTGGTTTTATGTGTTGCTATCGGGTGATACCCAGCTCATTTTATGTATGCGTCAATGTGGGAAGCAAGTTCAACGTATGAATAGATTTCTTCTACATGCAAAGTCAATCAGGCGCTGGACGTTGTCATTTGTTTCCTCGTGGCGGCTATATCTTCTAGTCGTTCCCCGGTGAGATAGCTCATTGCCAACGACAGCGTTGAAATCACCCCAAATTATTTTTGTGTCGTTTGTGGGCAAGGAGTCGCCCAGTCTTTCCAAGTGATTGTAGAACGTTTCCCACGTTTCTTCGTCCTTTTCTTCGGTCGGGGCGTGAACATTAATCAGCAAGATTTTGAAGAATTGCGCTTTTATACGAATCGCACACAACTGTTCATTGACTGCCTTGAAATCAATAATGTGCGTTTTCAATTCCCTATCCAAAATGAAGGCCCCTCCGAATTCTCATTTTCCAGTAGGCTTCCCACTTTTGAATATTGTGTACGATCTCATGTCTTGAATTTCGTTTCGAGTCCAATACGTTTCCTGGATTGCCAGTATTTTTAATTTATATTAGCTGGCCTGTTGTAAAATTTTCTTAATAGCACCAGGCTGGTTGAGTGATCTGACAATCCAGGATCCAATTCCATAGTCCTTTTTTCGTTTGTGAGGTCGTTGCCGTGAGTCCAATCCATTCCGACGCCCTTCTGCAGGTTTCGAAACATTTTAAGGTTTTCCAGGGACGGGGATTTAGCCCGTCACCCAACTTCCACTTCGGCGGTACGGTTATAACGTCGATTCTGTTATCAGGCGCGGAAGATTCGCCTTCACCCTCTTACATCCCCACAAAGGAGGTTTAGATAAGATTTAGTAGCAGAGCTGAAGATATATTTACAGTTATTAGCCTTTCTCGTCATTTAATGTCCGATTATTGGAGAACCGGTAAACCCAATGTGCGACCAAAAGAGCATTTACTAAGAGTTAATTGGGGGATTCGGGATGAGGAATCATGGAAGCTATGGGTTGGAGAACCAAGGGGTTCCCTCGTCCTTTTTCAAACGAGCTTGAGACCGTCTACGGCGGAGTTTTATGTCAGCTATATTTACATAAAATTTTAAATGTGTATCCAGGATAATAACTAAGCCTTTATAATGATCCAAGATTGATAGCAGCGATCCATTTATTGTATATGCATTGACAAAAGGCGTACACTTATTGGTGAAACACATATGCAGACATTTGGATACGTTGAGAGGAAAGCGATACATAGAGCACTATCGAAAGAGGGAGTCTAAGCCAATTTGAAGGTCACTACAGCCTATTTGTGAATAGACAACTTGAAAGATTTTTAAATCATCTGCGTAGAGCAGACAATCAGACATCAACACAGTTGGTAGATCATTTATGAAAATACGACGAGAAACCACACCAAGTAACCGATGAAGAACGATTTGTCAGAAAGAAAGATAGCCATACAAGAAGAGGGCATGAGAAGCCAAAAACCTCAAGTTTTTTAAGTAATAAACCATGGTCTATCATCTCAAAGGCTTTGGCGAAGTCTGTGTAAATAACGTCCATTTAGTGACCTTCATCAAGTGATAGGGCGATTGCGTTGGTAAATTCAGCCAAACTGGTTACCATTGACCATCCCTTAACGAAACCATTCTGCTGTCTAGCGAAGTCATTGGAGATTGCATCATATATTCGGTTATGAATAACTCTTTCAAAAAGTTTCCCGAAACACTAGCGTCAGGATAAAGGCCTATAATCAAGTGCTGAGCTACGGCTCCTGATTTGTGATTGGCAAGATGTTGGCTCTTTTCCGAATTGCTGGGAATGTCCCTACAGTCAAGCTGGTATTAAACAAAATTGACAAGGGTAAACTTAAACATGAGTGTTTAACCTTCAATCAGATTTTTTCATTCAAATCTGTTAAATTCAAATCATGTACAATTCAACAACCAATTCTTACTGACTTAGACTTATTTCTAAACAAAAAATTGTCTACTATTCAATTTTACATCACATGCATTCATGCAATACCTACACTTGACATTTTAAACCTATAATAAAAGTATTTCCATTCGCATACAATGCATATTGGATGCATTGTATGAAATTCTAAATTTGTCAGCATAAAATTCAACCGCTTGAGATGGTCAATGGCTAGACATAATTCCATCCTAGGGTCGTATCACCAAGCAATAAAATTTTTTCCTGCAGCGTCGCACATGTGAGAAAAGAAAACCCTTACGTGGCACTCTTGCACATGTGTACGTTGGTCAGTACGATAAACAATTATACGTTCTGGGAAATGTGATACAACACATCAAGTAGATTGCATGAAGTTGAAGACAAAATGCTTGTTAAACAATATTTGGAATTTAGAAAATCGTATAAAAGTTTTAGTATAAGGAAAATAAAGACATTGTTAATCCGACAACGGATAAGTAAGTCTCCTTTGTTGTAACTGTCGGTGGCGTTGTTGGGTTGGTTGGTGATCTGCCGATGAAGCCCGGATAAGATGCTGCTATACAATTGGCGATACTACTAATTGCATGGGGGCCTTGATTGGGCTTCGCTGCCTGATCGCACAGGCGATTTGCCATCGAGGTTCGACTAATGAGCTTCTGTGCAATTGGCGTTTCTGCTAATTGCATGGAGGTCTTTGCTCGGGCTTCGCTGGCTGATCGCCCAGTCCGTAGGGCACTCAGAGCAGGGTGCAACAAAATTGAATTGGTGCTTCTACCAATTCAATGCCGTTCCCACGCCCTGCATGGCTTGCTCTTTTCGCCCTTGACCCCGAAATTTCACCACATTGGCTGTGCGTTTTGGTGGTGGACTAGGCGATTCGGCTTAGTTCGAAGTATTGTCTGGAGGTGCAGCCGATGTAGCCTCTACCATCACCAATTCTGCAGTCTTGTAGGGAACATTGGTGACCGCAACATAATTCCGACCCTGTCGGAAATTGTAATACAAACGTATCACCCACGGCATTCTATATGCCTTTGCAGGCAAATTCATCGTAGTTTCAACCAGCAAAGAGCAGGAAAAATGGAAGCACTAGCGAAACCCCAGCAGGAAAGCTCGTCAAAAGCACTTCAATAATTTTATGAAGGACAGTGTGGAATGGAAAATCGCGCAATACACCAATCAGCGTTTGTCCGTTTTGAAAAGTCAGTGGGAACTTTTTGAATTGAACCACGGTCTTTTTCAACAATTTAAGGAGAAGAATCCAGAGCACTCGTATTTTTAGAACGAGTACTTTGACAAAATTAAGAAGATTACGGAGCGGCACTGAGAAGGTCTACAGGCTCTGCAATATCGAGCGTGCAGCTCCAAGGAAACAACTGCCGAGTCCAACCAGATGGACAAGGCAACCAAGCGTCTGAACGCAGCAGCTAACTCAACTCGACAATTGGTAGCGAGGGTCGAATTCGTGGAGCGCCCCTGCCAATATTATCAATTTTATGTAGACGCGCTACTTCAACAGAAGCGTGGTCTTAATGAGATTAACGAGAATCTCTGGGCGGAATTAGAGGACTATGAAGAGTCCCTGCAACGACAGTTGTACGAAGCATTTAACGAAGAACTCCAAAACGCAATCATCGCGCTCAAAAGCTCTTGGTATCTGTCGAAGGACCCAAACTACATAGGGCTGTAGGGTCTTTGTCATCTGTCAAGTTGCCAAAAATTACGCTGCCTCTCTTCAACGACAAGTATCTGCATTGGGTACAGTACAAGGAGCTTTTTGTGCAATTGGCGCACTCACAGGAAACCAGTTATACTCAAAAGACGTTTCACCTGATCATGAGTCTTCGAGATGAAGCCAACACTCTAATTCAACACGTACCGGTAGCCGCCAGGAATTATCAGCCTGCCTGGGATTTATTGTGTCAGCCGACATAAAAAGGTTGTTGGTCAATGGCTACCTGAACAAACTCACTCAACAACCAGTGATGCAAACGGAAACCGCACTTTCAATCAAGTGGCTCCATGACACAACTAAACAGTGCATAATGGGGCTCAAAAACTTAGGATGGGCTGTGGAACATTGGGATGCAGTGGTTGTGCATTTACTACTGAAGAAGTTATGTAAAGCACTCATGCTCTCTATGAGCAATCTTAAGCGAAGGCCCTGGACAATCTCAACAATCTTTTGACCTTTCTTGAAATGAGATTCCTATGTCTCGAAGCCCTGAATGCCAAATCTACGATATTCGAAGAGAAATCAACGAAGGCACAAGCAACTTCAATGATAGCTACTGGAAATCTCCAATGCGTGATATGCACTTAACCACATCCCTATTTTCGTGCAAGGCATTTCGAGACTTTTCTATAAACAAAATGACAGATATCGTGCAGAAGCATACTCTATGTTTTAACTGCTTAAGGTCTGAACATTCCACAAAGACATGTGACAAAGGGTCCTGTACAAAATGCAACAAGAAGCATAACACATTGCTACATCGAGACATAAACCCAAAGGCGACACCACAGGGACAAAGGCTCCTTTTCAATCGAATGAAGTTACATCGATGCGGAGACATTCGAAGCAACAGTCATACGTATTGCTAGGCACAATCGTCTGTAGCATCAGAGCTGCAGACAGTGAAGTAATTGAATGTCGAGCACTTCTCGACTCCGTCTCGCAAATCAATGGCATCTCGGAACGGGTAGCAGAAAGGCTCAAACTTCAAACTCTGAACGATCCTACGATCATCGCAGGGATTGGAAGCCACAGTAAGGTTGCTCAGAAGAGGGCACACATTCAAATTAAATCACATGTCATACAATGTGAGCTCCAATTGGAAGCCTTTATATTGCCAATCATCACTACTGATCAGCCTGCCAGATGCATTGATATTCTATCTTGGGAGCTCCCAGGCCATATAAGGCTCGCTGTTCCCACATTCAACATTCCCGGTCCCATCGACATTTTGATTGGAGCAGAACATTACTTCAATCTGATCAA
Source organism: Odontomyia ornata (assembly GCA_963969285.1). Classification (NCBI taxonomy): domain Eukaryota; kingdom Metazoa; phylum Arthropoda; class Insecta; order Diptera; family Stratiomyidae; genus Odontomyia; species Odontomyia ornata. The sequence goes on along the minus strand of OZ017741.1, from coordinate 92,396,390 downwards.
GGTTGGTCTCATCGAATTGAGACGGTATCGGCCTGCTCTGCGGAGCACAATCGTTGGGTGGATAGTATCAGGAAGCACGATATGTGAGAATACTGCTGCTTGTCACTTCTCCAGTAGGGAAAAGAGCGACCTAAATCAACAATTACAACAGTCTTGGGAGGTCAAAATGCTCGATACATCTACGCTTTCGCATTCAGCAGCAGAAAAGGAGTGTGAAGACATTTATGAGTAGACAGTAAAACGAGGCAATGACGGCCGATTCATCGTAAAGCTACCCTTCAGGCACTCACCGACCGTTCTTGATGATTATCGACAACTAGCACTGACACGTTTCCTCGGAATGGAGAGGACGCTAGAGCGTAATCCAGAGCTAAAAAAGAAGTATCACTCGTTTATGAAGGAAGACCTAACATTGGGCTATTAGCAAGTTGACAACCATATCTAAGGCCGGCTATTATTTGCCCCATCATCACATCATAAAACCTGATAGCAACACCACTAAGGTCAGGGTCGAAAACCACCACAAACATCGCTCTCAACGAAATCCTTCATACGAGTCCCAAAATACAGGAAGACCTCTTTTCTGTACTTCTCAGATATCGAGTACCCAGGTTTTTCTGCAGTGCTGATATAGAGAAGATGTTAGGCAAGTTGTGCCACATGAAGAGGACCAAAAATACCAACTGGTACTATGGAGGGAATCCGCATCAACGCCAGTTCAGACGTACGAATTGAATACCGTCACGTATGGTTTTACATCAGCTCCCTTCCTTGCCATACAATCACTTCAGGAGCTAGCAAAAGAAGCGGGCCTAATGTCTCCTCGAGGTGCAAATCCAATTTTGAAGAATATGTATGTGGACGACGCGATGTTTGGGGTGGACAGTCTGCTCGATGCGTTGCAGACCCATGAAGAGCTGGTAGAAATTCCTAAGTCGGGAGGTTTTCAACTGCGTAAATAGTGCGCAAATCACCCCGCGCTCACTAAGGATCTTCCCAAGTAATAACTAGCCCAGCAACTAGAGTTGATCCCAGAAGGCTAACATGAGGTGAAAGCTCTGGGACTCATTTGGCTGCCTCTATCAGACAAGTTTCGCATTAAAATGAATCTCAAAGATTTGAAGCGCGTAACTAAGCGCCAAATTCTATCAGATACCGCTCATCTCTTTGACCCACTGGGCTTAATAGGTCCTGTAATTGTGACCGGTAAAATGATCCTGAAGAACTTGTGGAAGTTAAATTTGGATTGGGATGATAACGTTTCCAAAACCATTGAGTAAGACTGGCTACATTCCAGGAGTAGCTTCCTCCAGCTAACGAACGGATACAAAGATACAAAGGCATATATGCGCATACAAATCTCCCATCGCCCGACAACTCTGTGTTGTCTGCGATGCTTCAGATAAGGTTTATGGAACTGCTTCATATGTTAGATCGCAATTCAAAGATGGCATCATAATCGTAAAAAAGCTCCTGTGAAAGCTCTAACAACCCCTAGATTGGAGTCGTGCGCTGCCAAATTGGGCTTGGAATTGGCAGTACGTGCCCGAAAGCATCTTGAATGTCAGGACCCAATCTACTTTTGGACAGACTCAACTATTATCCTATCATTGCTACGCTCTCCTACCGCGTGATTGCACAAATTCGTAGCAAACCGCGTGTCCTGCATCCAGGAATTAATGAAGGGAAGCTATTGGAGACACGTGCCCTCTCAATATAATTCAGCCGACCTCATATGACGGGGACTATCCCCAAATAAATTAGTTGCCAATCAACTCTGGTTCTTTGGACTCACCTTCCTGCATGGAAGGTAGATACGTTTCCTAAGGTTGAACAAATGCCAGAAACATCCATCTAAAAGAAGACACCAGTGACGAAATTGACAACACTTCAAGGAGGAGAACGTTTTACCCAAAAGTTGAGCCATATAAGTTCCATCACTTGAATACAGCGGATTACTCGCTACATCTTGCGGTTCCAACCCAAACAATGGGCGCATGAAAAGTAGTGGCTTAAGCGTTCAGGAGCTAGAAGAGGCTATGGAGCTGATTTTGAAGGAGATACTGCAAGACGAATTTGCTCAAGATATCAACGACCTACAAACCCATCGAGCTATTAACCCAAAGGAGCCAGCTTTACGACACGACACAGGGCCAACGAAGGATGGAAATTACGTCGTGATTACCCAGGGATCTATCCTTGATCCGGACCTGTGAAACGTGTCTTACGACGGGCTACTGAGACTGGACATGCCGGATAAGTTGCGCTTGATCGGCTATGCGGATGATGTTGCGGATCTAGCCGCTGGACGCACCGTTGAACAAGCGCAATTAAGGCTAGGTATGCTAATGCGCCGAGTGAGAGACTGGATAACTGCTCGCGAAGTGGTCATCTTGACAAAAAAAAGAATCCCTGGAGTAAGGATGATCAGTATTGGAGACATACTAATTGAATCGAAGTCAGTGGTGAAGTACCTGGGGCTACTGATCGACTCGAAGATGAGTTTCTTTGAGCGAATCAGGGTAATGGCTGAGAAGACTGCTTCGAGAGTATCGGCTCTGAGTCGGCTTATGACAAACGTAGAGAGACCCATCCTATCAAGAAGACGCCTCTTGATGAGTGCTGCAGGCTCAGTGCTACTGTACAGAGCAGAAATAAAGGGTGACGCTCTCAGTAAGGAGGTATACCGAAAATGCTTGGCAAAGGTACAGAGAAAAGGAACACTGAGGATTGCATCTCCGTACCCACAGTCTCTGATTCGGTTGTGAGAGTCATTGCAGGCGTGATACCTGTCGGCCTCCTTGCTAGACAGCGCCGCGCTATTTACCTACGCCGAAACGAGGATGCGAGGGAGATGGTTGTCTGCGAGGAGAGACAGTGCTCACTCAACGATTGACAGCAGTCTTGGGTCAATTGCGCAAAGGGAAGGCGGACTGCGCGCCTCATCCCGGATGTGAGACCGTGGCTAAATCGGATCATGGTGAGACTGACTTCTATCTGACCCAGCTTTTGAGCGGGCATGGGTGTTTTCAGTCTTACCTGCACAAGATTGGTAAGTCACGGTCCACCGATTGTACCTACACAATGTGGGTAAGTCACGGTCTCCCGACTGTCGAATTAGCCCAGAAGAGGAAGACAATGCCTGCCACAATTTTTTTGCACAAAATAGGACAGGCTACGGAGAGACCTCTACAGAGAGACGGGAGAGCTCACCCCGGGTAATATAGACACGATCATGCTCGAATGGAACCAGGTGGCACATTGTGTTTGGGCAGTCCTAAAAGATAAAAGGAATTCACAGCAGTCTGGGGCTTGGGGATCGCTTGCCTGGCAATTCCTCTTCTCCTCTTCCCTTGCGCTAGAAGAGGGATCACCCAGGTTGAAGGTGCCTCATGGCGTAACAAAACAAGAGCTGGCCCGAAGTCATGTGTCAAACGGTGTCAGACTGGGTTTTCGGGTTGAATTCAATGAAACACATAGCTAACCGTATCGTCCTAATAAACCTCATTGTTTCGAATCCAACTTCTGATTTAGTGGGCATGACTAGTATTCCACGTAGTTTAGTGGTTAGAGTACTCGTTGTGTAGGTCGGAGGTCCCCAGTTGGAAGCCCGTTGACGACAACCAGATTCACTTCGAATGATTCTTCGGATGGCCTCTAAGCCTACTCAGTTATAATACTTGCTGGTTTAAAATCACAACGAATCGCAACTTGGTGGATGGACGGGCATACTGCCACAGCATGGGACTGACCGCATCACCTCGAGTGCCTATGCATTCCATCAAGATAATGAGGTACTCTAACTATCTCTATGCAGAGGCCCGAAAAGGGTTGTACTGCTAAAGCAAAAAAGGCGTTTGTTATCCTCTCCTGGAGTACCTCGTTTTCTCTTGACTCGTTCAATATTACTAACTCTGTGGCGCGCCACTGTGTGTGACGTTCGGGAATATAAATGGATACATATATATATATATATATATATATATATATATATATATATATATATATATATACATAAGGGTGGTTATTCGCTTAGCGAGAAGCACGCGATCGTGCTTACAACATTAAAAAAATCTAACGACTATGAGCTAAAATCAACAAAAAACTGAATACCAACAGCATCCACCCATGACTTTTCTCTTTCACTCTTGAAATATCTCCCCTCTCATTCTCTTCCTTTCTTCTATCTAGTTCACCTTATCTGTTTTTTTTCGCTCCTATCTTACTATAATCGTGGCTTTTTCTAATCTTCTGTCTTGCTTTTTCCTATTATCTACTCCCTATTCTCCTCTAGTCTCCTTACTATGTCTATTTCGCTTGCTTTGCCTCTCTTATTCCCTTTTCCTATCCCGCTGACATACTATTTCATAAAACTTTAAATTCAACTACCGGCAAATGTTTTCACTTCAACGTGAACAGTCGACTGATGATTCAGTCTTTTAGTCAACTCAAGTTAAGGCATTTTCTGACGAAACTCCACTGGCATTATATCTGACAATGCATATTTTATTGCAAGCAGAAACAATACAAACACTGGATCAAGTATTCAAAAACTAATTTTATCCTTATCCTTCACAAACCCTTTCGGGCAAAACATTGTATAAAAACCTGTTAATATGTAAATGATAATGAATGAAGTCAAAACATGCTCAATAAGCGATAAGTACATAATAATAGAGATATTCACGCGTGACTTGAGGTGATAATTAGAAATTACTATAGAATTAATGCAATCGCATAACATATCACCCACTTGTTCAATAAACGGTAATTAAATTATTACAAGCCAATTACATTCTGGATGAGTGGAGCTACACTTGAATGTTGTTTATGATCTCTGCTTTGTCGATAGGATTTGTTATCCTGCTTGTACGCATACGAGTATGTGTAATGATGTTGAGTGGCAATGAATAAATTATTTTTACCAAATTGTGTTGCTTTATTGATACTTATAAAAAATTTAATAAACGCAGACCTAAAAAAATTAAATGGAATAAATTTTTCGAAAGATTTTAATGAATGCTTTAAAAATAGTTTTCAATATTGAAACTTTTGAAGTTAGCCACGTGTTTAGTTCTTTTTGTGATTAAGCAGTTCTGAGCCATGTGTTAAGCGTGCAAGAAAGAATCTTCAACCATCGAAACCATTAAATATCTTCTTGAAACTTTCGCGTGACGAATGATGGATTTCATGTTGAGGCAACGAAAACAAACAACTTAATTTCATGAACACTGCTACATAATCAATATTACTTGCGGCATGTTCCCTAATCTGTATCGACCAAAACAAACATTCTTTTCAAGTGTACAATAGAGAGCTCCTAATCGATATAATTAATTATTTAATGCTGAACTTGGAGAAGCCCAATCATTTGAACCCGGAGAGGAACAAATAATTTATTTCTTGGAATTTGGCAGATTAAGTGAAAATGTTTTAAGCAAATGCAGACCTAATTGAGTGCCGCCCAACTTTTCTAAATTTTAAAATAAATTAATGTTATAAATTAATAATATATGGATACTTTATTTCTTAGCTTCAAATTTGATCATACTTTATGTTCAATGCGTATATTATATGCTCAAACCTGCACATACCATAAACATGTAATATAATCATGAAATATATGTGTGCAAAAGTGTACATATACAAATTACTTTTTGAACATACAATTTGTGTGATTATGCTCATACGAAGTTATATGTTCAATATTTTTTCAAATGCGCTTTACTAATCTTAATTTAAGTTTTATAAAAAGCTGAAGCAGAAATTTAATGGCCAGCTTGTAACTGTAGTGAAAAGTAGGTATACAGATGTCCGTGAAGGACTGCAGCGATGATCTGCTGCCTCGGCGGAAGAGGATGGTAGGGTTCGCCGAGATGGGCCTTGTCTGGAGACGCATGAATGCGCTGGCAGGCTAGCGTTGCGATGTCGTGGGGCGGGTTCATTCCCCCAGCACACTGACCCACTACAAAAGAATTTCGCATTCACGAATTCTTGGGTCTCAGAAAAGGTCGACCGCAGCTGAAAAATGGAGGTAACTAACTGAGGGTGGAAACTGCTTGTTCAGAGAACAAGTTGAAACGAGTAAAAACGGACGGCCTTGCGGAGACTTCGTCGTCACCCGACGATTTTTATGGCCTACAAATAAGAGTGGGGCATCCGAATGGATGTGGTGCGCCCGCCCAACCGGATCAAGATCCAAACGTAGACGTGCCCATGTGTTTCCCATCTGTTAATTTATTGTCAATGACAAACTGTCGGGCATAATCCACTATGTTCTAGCAATCTACACCAATTACTTTTGCCGCGCTTGCTTTAACGCAAGTTTAAGTTCAATAAAACTATAGAGGGAGTAACCAAATAATAGAAAAACATTTTCTCAAATATAATATAAACATTAAGAAATAAAAAAAAATTTTTGAAAAAGAAATTACACAAATCTAAGAGGAATCAATCATTGATGAAATAATATAGAAAATGACTCGAAGAAAATGAATATAAATATAGACAATAAAATTTTGTTTTTACTGTTGTATGTAGTCGCTCCTCTATGTCCAATTTTGAATAGTTCTTCTTATATGAGAACATGTAACCTCCTACAAAATCTATATTGTTTTCTTCTTAGATTTTATTCATATTTTTTTTCCATATATTTTAAAATATAATCTGGACTATTTTATGTTTACTCTTTGCTTTTTTCTTTCGAGTCTCTTGTATCTACTACATTAGTTAGTATGTTCACTTTTTTCCTTTTAGCTTTGTTTTGACTTTACACACTTTTTGTTTGAAAATTATGGTTGAATATGGTATTATTTTTTTTTATTGACCGCTATCGAAGGCGTATTACGTTGAGGCATTGACGGTCGGCCCGAATTTAAACCTCTATATAAGCAGTTGGCTTTCTTTTCTGATGGTCTCCAAAATCGCGATAATTTCGTGCTGAGAACAACGTAACAAGTTGTCTTTTCGCCAAGAATTCATGTCCATCTTTCACGACCTGATCCGCACGACATATTAAATTTAAACCATGTCGATTTAAAAATTTCGATACAACCTGTGCCCCAAATGTAAAGCTAACACCACAATCATTTTCACTCCAACCTTGTACATCGTTATCAGGATCACTCCATAATAGATCACATACTAAGCCAGTGTCGGGAAAATCAGTAGGTCGCATTAATCGACGTATTTGTTCCATACCTTGTAAATCATGACTTAAGCCACCATCACAATAAAATATTTTCTCATCAATAATCGCTGCTATCGGTAAATAATAGAAACAATCTGTGAATGTTTTCCATAATTTTACATTATATCGTCGCTTGCATTCATCATAGAATCCATAAATTCTATTAATACTGGCGCATTGTGGTTACCACGTAGTAAAAAGAAGTTTTCCGGATATTTGATTTTGTAGGCAAGCAACAAACAAATTGTTTCAAGCGGTTGTTTTCCTCTATCGACATAATCACCCAAAATTAAATAATTGGCTGCTGGTAGGAATCCACTGTATTCGAATACTCGCAACAAATCTGTATACTGTTCATGTATATCACCGCATATAATTAGCGGTGCTTCCAATTCGAGCAGGATTGGCTGTTGCAGAAAAATCTAGGTCAGATATATGTTGCGAATATAATTTTCGTTTCCAGCGTGCCGGAATATAGCCATAAGCAATATTGTTCAAGCTCACTCTTAGCTCTCAGTTGGAAGCCATCCATACATCAGTTTGTTTGCGTTGCAATGAGACGTTGAATGCAATTATTTATAGTAGGTCAAGTGGAGACAGCATCAAGTTGTTTGGTGGGGGTTCTCCTGTCCGCTGCAATTTAATTTCCATGATCGCACTAAACAATTTCGAGTACCAGATATTTTTGAACAGCCAAGAATGCGACGGATATGCCCAACCGCTACTAAAACTGAGGACGACTTCTATACTGAATCACGCACTCATGATTGGGAGGTGAATCACGACTCCTGAAAATTGCATATCGTGTTGACTTCTGGGCCCCGATGGCGATTTGCAACTAATTGAATGGGTTTGGTTTTAGCGCAGCCGCGGAGTTTTGCGCGACTCTTCACTTTTTTATTCGGCGTCAATTTTTCGATCGGATCACGTTCCACGGACTGTACACATATGGTGGGTGGTCGCGGATTTGCGTATTGGATGACGAGATTAACGAAATCACAAAGAACACAATCATGGGATGCCCTGCGCTGGCTTTTCACGTTTTCTGAGCAGCAGAATGTTAACGAGCGATTGTTGGGTTGGAGACACCCTCGAGCTCGAATAATGCAAAACTTGTAGTTTTCGATCTTGCACTTCGCGATCCTCCCGACGTAAATTCCGTCACAAATCCGTCACTCTCGGGGTGATATTTATTTTTCACGCTGTTAACGAAAGACCAGAACTATCATCCGTGAAACTAATGGCTCACAACTCATCCACCTTTTATATGGGCACAACCGTTCATTGACTGCCTTAAAATCAACGTGCAGTTTGAACTCCCTATCCACAAGAAAGACCATTTGAAATTATCGTTTTCCGGTAGGCTTCCCACTTTTGAATATTGTGTGCGATCTCATGTCTTGAATATCATTTCCAGTCCAGTTTGCATATTTAGATGAAGATATGCTACATCGGTTTTGGAAAATTTCGCAAAAAACTATAAGGATTGAATGACTGTTAATTATAGAGCTAATCGCCATTCAGAAATTGATTCTTTTTTCTTTAAAAGCCGTCAGGCCTTGCATTGTTCTGTGAGTAGACGCGTTTCAAATCTTTTGAATCATCTTCAGTCTCTAAAGGATGTGTTGAAGGGAATGGCTCTATATAGTCGTAGGATAGGTTAAGTAGGTAGTACTAAATTAAGTCAGGTACTAAATTAGGTCAGGTGCTAAATTATGTCAGGCAGAGATATATTAGGCTTTGTTTTTTTTAATGTTGGATGTCCATTCAATCTGTTTTATCTCGTTTCCGTTTTTGTCTGAAAGTATGGTGTAGTACTGAGAGAATTGTGTCGGAATTTGTATCAAGTTGTTCGTTGACATATTACTGTTTGTTTTTCTATGTTTATATATTTCAAGCCTTTCTAGGATGTCAAGTCTCGATCTTTTGCATTGTTTGTGTCGCAATGTCACAGTGTTTATCCTAGCGTCAGACTCGTATGCGTGATTTTGTAGTTACGTCACATTATTGGAACCGGCCTTGTTGTGTAAGAAAGATTGCAAGTCCTTCCTGTATCTCGTCGTTAGTTTCCGTTCTGCCCTTCCCATGTAAACCATGTCACAGTTCTTACATGTCAGTTTGTATATACCGATGTTCTCGTGTATGCATATGTCATTCAGTTTTGGTTTCAGTTTGTTTCCAATGTTATTGCTAGTTATAAATGCAGATTGCAGTTTGTATTTCCTTAGAAAGTTTGATAATTTGTATGTCCCTATGCCTGCCTACGTATGTTAACGAAACCCACTGTTGGTCGTTCTTATGAATTTCAATCAGTTGACCTTCCCATTTTTGATTTGTACTGTGTAACAAGTTTGTCAATGTTGTCATGAAATTTTTTTTTCCATAAACTCTTATGGGACACGGGTACCGATTGTCTGGCACAAGTATCATCGAGCTATAAACAACACCGAGCTCAGCTGACTAGCTTCGCTTAACGACCGCGTACGTGTGCTTGTCGACTAGCATTTGCGGCATCATATGATTCGGGTTCTTGTCGAGCCACGAAGCTTTACTACAAAGTATTTATCACGTGTACTCTGCTCTACGAGATGTACCGATCAGTTTTTATTATCTTTAGAAATGTTCTATTATGTGTCAATTAAACTACTCTTGAGTGATTCAACATTTTTTTGTTTCGTTAAAGTTAGCGGACACGGAGGCTTGAGACAAACGGAAACATTATACAGAAAGCAACCGTTACTTCCTCTGAAGAAGGTCGTTGCATTACAAAGGGAATGTCAAACCTAAAGATGTTAAAGTAGCTGTAGTGAACCACTCATCCCTACCCAAAGGGTGGAAACTTGACGGATTTAGTTAATTTTATCCTCGTAAAACAACAAACTAAGCAGTTTCGACGGGGTGACCATCTTGCCTCTTCAGGACCAGCCACTCCTGATCACCACGGGGCTGCTCGACTGCTTATATTTATTACAATGTAACGTTGTTTGTATCCGTTATTATTAGCTATTCTGTAAATGTTGTTTGGTTCGTTGGATTAGTTAGCAGGAGTCATCGGGATTGAATGAAGTCTCTGCACCATGGATATGTATGCTCCTAGCTAATGTTGTGCAGGGTGGTGAGATGTTACGTGTATGGTATGATCAATTGTGGTTGCTTTTCTGTATATTTTGTAGTCTAATCGTGTTTGTTCGCATGTCACAGTTAGGTCCATATAGTCAAGTTGTCCGTTTCCTTCTTAATCTATTGTGAAATTTATATTCGAGTGCATTTGAAAGTTCGGACGAAAGTCCAGATAGACGCAATGTTTCTGACGCAATGTGCTTATATTGCGAGTCTCTCTATTCTATGGACCAGAGATACGAATCATGGATTCAATGTCTTTTCTGTAAGCTATGGGCTCGTGAAGAGTGCTCAGGAGTAGAGACTGACTTTTTTTCTGCGAATTCTGCTCAGCAAAGTAAAGTGTGTTTAATTATTCGAATTGCTTACTATGGTGGGCAACATGGCTCACGGTATTTACGGCCAATATGGCCCTAGGCCATAATGAGCTACCAATTTAACTTTTGGACAATTGTTTGAGTTTATGAAAATTATTATTATCATATAGTTTTTGAAACTATATTGTTTTAAGCATCTGGTTATAGATTACTGATAAGGTTAATGACTGAAGTAAACAATAAAGACTGAACTATCTCGTATACATTATGTTTTATTTCCAAAACAACTTATGGTGTGTGCCATAATACCCCCGAAACTACTAAAAATATATAAATATATATATATATATATATATATATATATATATATATATATATATATATATATATATATATATATATATATATGTATATATATATATATATATATATATATATATATATATATATATATATATATATATCGCTGCCCATTCATGAAGCTGCTCGAATATTCCAGGTAATTCGCCAATGGACGAGAAATGGATTGAATGACTAGAGACCCTATATAAAGGGGGGGATTCATTACAACCGCGGTATAGTAAACTGCGATAGTGTGGTGTGCGAAGTAAAAAGCAATATTGAAGTGATAAACAGTTGAAATGCAAAATTAATAGACAAGTTGTGAAATAATTAAATTAGTGATTGTGCAATTTTAGTAAATAAACTCTTTTAATTTAATTTAAAAGACATTGCGTTTTCACTTTCCCGGAACATTAAAATTATTGGCCGCGAACCATAACACGCGACTATATATATATATATATATATATATATATATATATATATATATATATATATATATATATATATATATATATATATATATATATATATATATATATATATATATATATATATATATATATATTTTGTTATATATATATATATATATATATATATATATATATATATATATATAAATATATATATATATATATATATATATATATATATATATATATATATATATATATATATATATATATATATATATATATATATATATATATATATATATATATATATATATATATATATATATATATATATAACAAAATTTGTGCCTGGCGGTCGCAATTTCGCTTCCATTTTCACCAATTTTTCAGAAATGGTGGGTTGTGTACATATTTTGGCTAGTTTTGTTAATCATTCAAATTGGTTAAGCGAAAACAAAATGGTGGCTGTTTTAGATGAAAATCCGTGATTTCTGTTCTGACAAAAGTATAGCTCTAATTTGCACCGAAACTGGTACAAAGGTTCATTCAAGGGTGTGCTAAGGCTGGCGATACATAATCCAAAGTCGAAACATCTGAAATAAATTGGCGATCGAACAAAGATAAAAACAAACCTTTGAAGCAATTTTGATGAAACAACAATGTGGTAGGGACCATAAACTTCTAGTAAACAATAAAAAAAACTTCAGGTTCAGGTCAGAATATCCAAATGGCGGCTAGGAAAAGTTGGAGTTTCAAAACGAAACGAAACCAAATATCAACGTAGACGTTAATGAGATCTTGGAATAAAATGTATCAGAACGAAATATGATTCATATTGACGTCACCGATTTTAACAGCAGTGAATTTTGCATTGCAGTGAAGAAATCAAATTTTAATACACATGGTAAAATGTATTCGAGAAATTGAATTTAAAAGATTTGAAATGAAAAAAATTTACCGCTAAAAGGGGGTGAAATAAATAAAACTTCCAAATGCCTTAAAAAGGACGAAATAAATTTTATGGATTGATGAATGCTTTCTGTAGGTCGATCGCAGTGAAGACCTCCATATCGTGCAAGGCGTCAGTACGGTCCTGCAGAAATCTGATTGGATATCGGTCCGAAACAGTGCTTGCGTTGAGCGCCCGATTGTCTTCGCATGGCCGCCAGTCTCCGTTGACTTTACGTACCATGTGCAGAGGACTGCTCCATGCACTCTTGGATGATCGACAGATTCCCAGTTGCATCGGCTTTTGCAACGGCGAGTTTATCCAGAGGAGATTGGCGTGCCTTCTCGGTGACTAGAGGGCCTTTTGTGACAATGTGATGCGTCGTCGTGTTATTGACGTTGTGACGAGTTGACTCCGCCGTAGACGGTCCCAAGCCCATTTGAGAAAGAAGGAGAGAACCTCTTCTTTTGCCAACCCATAGCTTCCATGATTCCTCATCCGAAATCCCCCAATTATATGGTAGTAAATGCTCTCGGGGTCGCACATTGGGTTTATTGGTTCGCTAATAACGGTATATTTAATGCCGAGAAATGCTAATAACTGAACATTACATGCCCTTTGTGGGGACGTAAGAGGTTGAAGGCGATGCTTCCACGCCTGATAACGGAACCGACGCAATAACCGTGCCGTCGGAATGGAGGTTGGGCAACGGGCTTTAATCCCTGTCCCTGGAAAACCCTAAAACGTTTCGAAGCTTACAGACGGGCCTCGGAATGGATTGGAATCACGGCAACGACCTCGCAATATGAAAAGGAACTATGGCATTGGATCCTGGTCAAATCACTGAATTACCCTGGCGCTGTTAAGGACCTTTTACAACATGCCAGTCAATATAAATTAAAAATACTGGCAGTCCTGACAACGAATTGGACTGGAAACGACATTCAAGACATGAGATCGCACAGTCTTATGATAGTTAAGACCTCCGGCTTGTCAAAAACTACATGCAGATCATGGTTGTATCGGTTTCGTCATTGGTCGTCGTCTAGTTTCGCTCTCCGTCTATTTACCTCAGACGGCCCCAAGCCCGTCTGAGAAAGGAGCAGGGAACCAATTAAAAATACAAGTACTTCAGGAAATGAACTGGACTGGAAACAAAATTCAAGACATGAGATCGTACACAATCGCCTACTGCAAAGCGAGAATTAGGATTGGTCTTCATTGTGGACAGGGAGTTCAAATCGCACGTTATTGATTTCAAGGCAGTCAATGAACGGTTGTGCCCGTTTAAAAACTATATTCTTCAAAATCTAGTTGATTAATGTTCACCCCTCGACGGAAGAAAATGATGAACAAACGAAGGGAACGTTTTAAAATCACCTGAAACGACTAGTAGACTCATTGCCTACAAACGACTAAGGTTGGCAATGAGCTATCTCATCAGGAAATGACTAGAATATAGCCTCCAACAATGGCCAGCGCCTGATAGACGTTGCATGTAGCAAAAATCTAGTCATACGTTCGACTTGCTTCCCAGATCAAATGACCTGGGTATCATAGGACGGCAACACACAAAACCAGATCGACCATGTTCTCATCCAACAAAGATGGGCCTCGAGCGTACTTGACGTCCGTACACATCGAAGAGCCAATTGTAACTCAAATTATTACTTGATCAAATTAACCTATCGATTTCGTATATCAAAGGCATATTCAGCGGAGACCAGCCCGCTACAAAAATTTGACAATGAACGGCTCCAAACGGCGCCTGTGGCCAAAAATTTCACGGAAACCCCCGACAACCAGCTGGCTCCCATCTTATCAGACGCATCTATAAAGACAAACAACGAGCTCTGGATGGATGTGAAAGCGGCTATTAAGACCGTGGCTGAACAGACGATCGGACATGAAGCCCGGCGCAACAGAAATGAATGGTTTGACGATGAGTGCCTGAATGCGTTAGCCAAAAAGATTCAGGCATACAAAGACTGCATAGGTAGGAGAACCAGGACAAAGAGAGAACACTATGAGAATCTCAGAAGAGTAGCGAATAAGATAATTAGAATTAAGAATAGAAAAAACGATGACGACCTATTGAGAAGTATTGATGTAAGTTTAGCGAACAACAACACAAGACAAGCATACAAAGTAGTGAAAAACCTGAAACGTGGTTATCAGCCCAAAACCACGCTCTGTCGTGATGACATCAGCAATATCATCGCTGATGAAACCAAGATTGATAAAGATAGGCATCATATTTCAAGAACCTCCTTAATCTTCTGTACAGTTCCAGAACATCGGAGCCTATAGATGTCTGCGGAGAGCTTCCATTAGCTCCACCAACTCTAAATGAAGTTTGCTCCATCATCAAAGCCCAAAAGAATAAAAAAGCGCCGGGCATTTATGAGATTCCAGTGGAGCTCATCAAATATGGTGGTAGCAGTGTTCATAAAGCTATTTACAAAGTCATCCGGCACATTTGGCAACAAGAACATATGCCGAAAGAGTGGAGCCAGTCAATTATATTCCCTATCCACAAAAAAGGTAACAAACTAGAGTGCGAAAATTATAGAGGCATATCACTACTTTGTGCGGCGTAGAAAATATTTTTAAAAATCTTAGAAAATAAAATCGGATCATACGCTAGCAGTATTCTTGAGGAGTATCAAGGTGGTTTTAGAGCGGGTGGATCGACGATTGACCGATTGTTCACTGGCAAGAAGGTTCTTACGAAATGCTGGGAGTTCAACATCGACGTACACCAAATTTTCGTTGACTTTAAGCAAGCATATGACAGTATTGATCGTAACGTACCGTATTCAATAATGCTCTGCTTTGGCATCCCAGCCAAATAAGTCCGTCTTATCAAAATGACAATGACGATGACGACCTCCCAAGTTTGCGTCAATAACCAACTCACCGATGCCGTTGACACAAATATCGGACTAAAGCAGGGAGATGGGCTACCTACCGATACATGAAGTACATTACTATACAAGCCGAGCCAAGTAGTAGCCTATGCGAACGACATCAACATTTTGTCATGGTTATTAATAACTGCTAAAGAACTTTTCCTGAAACTCGATAGCAAAATAAAACTAGTAGGGCTACAAAGTAATGAAAATAAAACAAAACTCATGACGCAGGCAAGAAAAAATACCTCAAATACTCAAAATATCACACTAGACGAATAAAGTATCGAAAATGTGAGTAAAGAGGACCAATGGCGAATCCAATACAACCAGGAACTGTATGAAATGTTTGACGAGCCAGAAGTCTTAACTATTATAAGACTGCGGAAGCTGCAATGGGCTGGACACATGAATCGTATGGACGAACAATGGATACCCAAAAAGGTATTTGTTGGGAGAACTGAAGGGTGGAGACCCGTGGCGAAACCAAGGAAACGCAGTTCTGGCTTGGTCAATGAAGACAGTTTATCGCTGCTATTTTCAGGAAGCGAAGGCCCTAGGGGAACTGTAGTGCTACGAAGAAGAAGAGCGTCAATGGAAATAATCTATGAGTCTATTATTAAGATTATTAAAATTTGAATAAATTTTATGTCCACTTACATTTTTAACAGCTGCAACAATAGTTCCCAAATTTCTGTACTGGTCGATTTTCAGAGCATCAAAATTCTACTTATTGGTTTTAAATTAGGTTGTTCCTTAATATTTAAGCTATTGTAAAAATTTTGATGGTAGTCGTAAATTTAAGCAATTTTTTAACAGATCAAAGTAATCCTTCCCTTTTTACTATTCATACTGTTATCATTGCATTATTATGAAAGGCTAATAGTACATTTTGTTTGAAAAATCCAAAACCATTATTTGCTTTAGAAATACAATGCAGTATCATTAAATAATAGAAGATAAGGAACTTACGGTAAGATTCCACTGTAAAGTGCAAATAAATCTCCAAGATCATGTCTTTGCTTAAATTATTCTCCATAATGGCCATGAAACAGAAACAATCTGTCCTAAAAATTGTCTTTCAGAATTCCAGTGGCTTATTTGAATGCTGTTTTTTGTGGTTGTGAGGTAAACGTCATTTACACACAGAGTGTGAGACTCCCATACTCGCAAGAAGGGGACTGGACTACCCATTAAACACTCCCCTGTCAACCTGAGAACTGAGCCTGCAATACTTTTGCCGCTGGGTGTTCATCTATGGATTAGTCTAACTAAATTCGAAATATTTTATGCTGCAATATACAATTGACACAACCAATAAGCAATTGAAAATTTTTGATGTTTTTGAACTTTTATCAAAGTTTTTTCAACCGATAAAATGTTTCATGCATATAATCGGATATTATTTTAAAGCCCATACGTCCATAAAAAATGTCCAAATTGATTTTCCATTCGCAAAGTGAAGCTTGCTGCACAATGGAATATAGTATTATTCTTTATGCTTATTATGCAACACGCTAAAGGGAGAGACCAAACAAAGGATTTACTTTTATTTACATTGATTGTTGATGGAGATTTAAAAGGTAATCCCTAAGAGCTTAACACACATCAGCAATGTATTCACTCAAACGTATGTTGTAGCCGGGGATCATAATTATGAGAGAATTCGGTTGCATTTTTCTATAACTGCAAAAACTTCATAAGTTTTTGTCTATATCTTAGAGTTGATAAAGCGTGAAAAAGGGTAATCAAACGGAAAATTTAGTTGGATCTTGAACTTTTTATTGTTGCTCCAGGGTCTTGCAAACGTATTGAATTTGGATTTTTTCATTTAACATCGCCACAAAAAAAGTCGGATAGGCAAGAGAGTATTTCTACCAGCAGGGCTCTTTAACAATCCTAAGGCTCAAAACAAATTTTGACTTGAATTATTCATCCAATACTTGTTTAAAATTATTCAAATTCCAGAGAGAGTTTCTTTCATAAGCATATAACTGCCGCCATTTTGTTCCAGTTGAAATAATTTTTCTGAATGCTTGGTCAATCGAACAAATTCAAATTAAACACTTTTCTTTGGATTTTCATTAAAATTCGAAGAAAATAAGAGTGCCTGAGTCGATAGGAAATGTGCATCTACCTTCAACACGTGTTAATGTTGCTGTAATTCCATAAAATTGAAATGGCTATAACTCACTTGATTATGATCTGATTTCCATGAAATTTTGTGTTTTTTATCAACAAAACAATAAAATTTTAAGAGGTTTAATGGTGCCAATCATACTATTACAAACCAAGTTGGGTGCGTTTTGATTCCTAAGGTATTTGTTGCCCTTGAACTCGTAAAGACCTACCTCCAGGATCTTTTCCCGGCTTTTCGGCTCAAATATGTCCAATCGCGAGGGGGACAGAAATTTTTCGTATATTTTGCCTTCCCCTGGACTGCCTGATGCATAAAATAACTTTTTTATTTCAGACTTTAAAAGTGCTAATCAAGACCTTTCATTTGATATGTCACTACATTACCTTTGATAAAAAAAAATATTGAAAGGCCACTTCGTTATAGGACCACCCTTCGAAAATGTTGAAATGTTTGATAAGACCTATGCTATTGAGAGACCACCATATCTGACCTTTCTACAAGGTTTTAGCTTTGCAGCAGCTAAAGTTTCTACAGAAACTTGCTGCGACGTACGGACAGACGGAGAAACAGGACGCAAAACTAGTAGGTACTCGTATTTGTAAAATTGTTTAACAAAGACCTAAAAAGTTCTAGCCCACCAAATCCGCACTATCTTAAAAAGCCGTCAGGCCTTGCTTTGTTGTGTGAACAGTCGTGTTTCGACTCTTTTGAGTCATCTACAGTATCCAAAGGAGATGTTGAAGGGAATGCTTTTATATAGTCGTAGGATGGGTTAAGCAGGTAAGTACTAAAGTAGGTCAGGTAGCGTGATATTAAGTTTTTGTTTTTTGTATAGTTGGATGTCCATTTTGTTCTATTTTTTCCCGTTTTCGTTCGACATCCTAGAAAGACTTGAAATATATAACCAAAGAAAAATAGGCGATGGCATTATCAACGAACAACTTATGATAAATTCCGACGCATTTTCTTAGTACTCTCCGATGAAAACGGAAACAATCCAAACAAGTTGAATAGATAGACCTAGGCTCATGTCAGAAGGGTTTTGTACCCAACTTCTCTGAAATGTAGTCACCAGCAACGAATCAAGTCAAGAAACATGTCAAAGAGATGTGCGCATTTAAAAGAAAATTCATTGTTTCTCCATTTTCAACGGTCGTCACTTTGTTGCATACTAACAAAAAAACATAAATTCACAAAAATATGCATATTATCGATCTTATCTGAACATTTTAAGATCAGATCAAAACTGCAGTATCTGTTTTGATGGAAAGTCCATAAAATTTCAAAATCGTGTGTTATTGTTGTTGTAATTGGAGAAATTTTAAATAAATATAACTCACATGAATATGGTTCGATTTTCATCAAACTTACAGAACACTAGGATATTTTGCAAGTCCACTAATATATCAAATTTTGTTGTGTTTAAGAGCTCTTCTTCTTCTTCTTCTTAGCACTACAGCCCCTCTCGGGCCTTCGCTTCCTGCAAACAGCGCCTCCAACTGTCTCGATCCATTGACCGCGTCTTCCAATTCCGAAACCCCAGCAACGATGAACCGTCTTCGTCGACCGAGTCAGGTCAGCGTTTCCTCGGTTTCCCCACTGGCCACTGGCCTTCAGTTCTCCCAACGAATACCTTCTTGGGTATGCGTTGTTCGTCCACACGATTCATGTGTCCAACCCATTGCAGCTTCCGCAGTTTTACAATCGTTGAGACCTCTGGTTCGTCAACAATCTCATACAGTTCATGGTTGTTTCGAATTCGCCATTGGTCCCCGTCTAGCTTCGCTCCGATTATTCGCCTCAGGACCCGTCGCTCAAAGGCGTTCAATATATTTGCGGATGCTTGGGTTAGGGTCCATGTTTCACACTCATAGCATAACACAGGTCTTATCACAGATTTGTGTACATGGATCTTTGTTTTCCTGTGTATGCAGCTGGTCTTCAAGATCGTCAATACTGAATAGAATGTTTTATTTGCGAGCTGTATTTTTCGGCGTATTTCGTCTCTTTCATTGCCCGTTTCCGTTATTTTGGCGCCTAAATACACAAATTCGCTAACATTCTCGATACTGTATTCGCCATGTGTGTTATTTTGTGTATTTGAGGTATTTTTCCTCGACTGCGTCATGAGCTTTGTTTTGTTTTCGTTGATTTGTAGCCCTACTAGTTTTGCTTCGCTGTCGAGTTTCAGGAAAAGTTCTTTGGCAGTTGTTAATGACCGTGACAGAATGTTGATGTCGTCCGCATAGGCCGCTACTTGGCTCGACTTGTATAGTAATGTACCACGCGTTTCGACAGGTAGCTTCCTTATGACGTACTCCAGAGCCAAATTGAATAGCAATGGGGCCAGCTCATCTCCCTGCTTTAGTCCGATATTTGTGTCAAAGGCATCGGTGAGTTGGTTATTGATGCGGACTTGGGAGGTTGTCGACGTCATTGTCATTTTAGTAAGACGGACTAATTTGGCTGGGATGCCAAAACCAAGCATTATTTGGTACAGTACTGTTTCGAATTCCGGCGTAACGACTTTCTCCCATTCGTAACTTTAAATTGCCGCCGTAACATTTCCATCTTCCTTTGGGCACTCCTACCTTTTCCTCTGTAAATTTATTTATTTTATTAACATTTTTCCATTTTCCTTTTAATTTTAACTTCCCCATCATCACAATCCTACCCTTTTCCCTTATTTCCAACTAAAATAATATAATATATACTAATAATTTCAATTTCCCACTAACAACACTCCATTCATTAATTCCCACTAACAAAACTTCATTCAATACCTTATCTTTAACAAAACCTAATTCCTTCCTTGATACTAACTAATTCTATTCACTAGTTCCCACTAACAAATTTTATTTTTTATACTAACAAAAATTAATTCACGTTCCCCTTCTAACAAAATTCAATCTCATACCCAAATGCATCGTTGAAGTTGCTTATGAGATGAATGGGAGATCGACAATCCATGGCACCATTGACTGCGTCGCGAGTTCTCGACCGGGAGTTTGATGGAACCCTGAGTTCAAGTTCCCCCGGGCGCAGGGAAGCACTCTTTTTAGGGTATCAGCAAAATCAATAGTTTCCGTAATGTATATGTGACACTTTGCATTCAATCAAGCGATTCTTGGATGATGTAAATTGCCATACGAGTATATGCAAATCAATGGATACTCTTGTGTTTGTCGATACGGGGAAAAAATGTGTGGGTAGCGGAATTGAAGTGTAATGAACTTCGATTACGTTACCCAAAGGCGACAGCGGGAATTGAGAATGAAAAAGAGATTACGGAATCGATTTGGATAGATGTGAAAATGCGCCATTAAGTTGTTGGGATAGGAGCGGTCAGTTTTTGGCTTGAAAATAAGCGAAGTGTTTTTGGCAGGGTCGGAAAAGTTTTGTTAATTTTTTTATTCGAAAAGGAAGGAAATCTAGATTTGGACTGTAATGAAATTGAGTTTTTGGTATCGGAAGAAGAAAGCGGAGAACAGTTTTTTTTATTGCAAAGTTTAGCGGCGGAAGTTTTGGGTTGGGGAAAGAAGAAGAACCGAAAAACTGCATCGGATGTGGGCTAAATTAAAATTTGTGCAAATTTACAAGTGAGGGAAAAGACTTTTGGTTTTCGACCGCCGGGAATTAAGTTACTGCGGTTGGATTTTAAAACGTTTCAGAATTAAAGAAAACGAAAACGAACCAACAGCGGATGTCTTATGAGTGAAAAAAGAAATAATGTCTTATGAGTGAAGAAAGAAATAATGTCTTATGAGTGAAGAAAGAAATAATGTTTTATGAGTGAAGAAGGAAATAATGTTTTATGAGTGAAGAAAGAAATAATGTTTTAGGAGTAAAGAAAGAATTGATGCTAGATTGAAAAGGCAAAGCGCCGGATTTTGAATTTTTTTTTTTTTGTTGCTGTCAAATTAACTTACACAGAACAGAGTTGGACAGTGGATCATAGTGATATAAGTGGCCGTTGAGTGTTCGATTGATTCTGATTGTTTATCTTCAAACTAATTCAAACTTAACTTACGGTGGCCTCACACTCTTTTTTTTGTCTTTACGGAGCGCTCGGAGTTTCACAAGGAAAGAGTGAGTACCAATTTGGATTTTCTATATTGGATTCTCATTATCAAGTTCATTTTTTTTTTTGTTATCTTCTATGAAAAATTTATTGACTGATTGCTTTTATATAAAATTTTAAAGGGGTTTATTTTGTATTGAAATTAAAATTTGTGAATTTTCTGTGTAGAATATCACTTTTAAACTAAATAAAACGGCTATGTCGAATTAAGAGCATCATCTTTCATTTCTCAAAATGACCTCCCCCTTTCCCGTCCCTTTCCCGCCGTGTTAGTATTTATATGTAAGGTGGCCCAGTACGAGCAGAGGGTTTCCCGGAAGTCCCACGACACGACTGAGCGCTAGCCGGCCTCAGTATGGAACCCCAGGCTACACATCCCTCTGCCAAAACTAAATGTCTGCATCTGCGGTGACCTCCGTGGTTGCAACAGTACGTTACGATCAATATTGTCGTATGCTTGGTTGCTTGAACTCCCAGCATTTTTTAAGTACCTGCCTGACTGAGAACAATTGGTCAGTTGTCGATCTATCTGCTCTAAAACCACCTTGATACTCCTCAATAATACTGTTGGCGTATGATCCGAAATTATTTTCTAAGATTTTTGAAAATATTTTGTACACCTCTATAATTTTCGCACTGCAGCTTGTCACCTTTTCTGCGGATAGGGAATATAATTGATTGACCCCAATCTTTCGGCATATGTTCTTGTTGCCAAATGTACTGGGTGACTTTGTGAATAGCTTGATGAACACAATTTGATGAGCTCTACTGGAATCTCATCAATGCCGGCGCTTTATTATTCTTTAGGGCTTTGCTGATGGAACAAACTTCATCCAGAGTTGGTGGGGCCATTGGAAGCTTTCCGCAGCCATCTATAGGCTCCGATGTTCTGGAGCTGTGCGGAGGATTAAGGAGGTTCTTGAAATATGATGCCCATCTTTCCTTAATCTTGATTTCATCAGCGATTATATTCCCCGCAGGGGGAATGCCGGTCGACAAGAGCACTCTAGGAGGCTAGCATTCTTTGGGGAGTTCCGCCCCCACGTAGCCGAAAAAATCCCGCAGGGGGAATGCCGGTCAACAAGAGCACTCTTGGAGGCTAGCATTCTTTGGGGAGCGTCACCCCCACGGACCCGAGGATATGGGGGGCACCGTGAGGTTCCCTCCTGGGATGACAGGTAACGACTCTGATTGGATCTGGACTAAGTTTTGGACAACGAACTAGAATTGATGCTTTGGGCTGGCGGATGTGATGGTTTGGACCTAGTTGCTTTGCACAGTAGCGCCGAGGTGAAACTCATGTGTGAACGGCTCCAATTCAACTATCATACCATGTCCGTCCCGGTAAAACCTTGGCAGGCCTCGGAGTACGTCCGAAGTGTGCATCGTTGGGTTGGTGGTGTAGGTTCGGTTGAGACGAACTCCCGATTAGCGCTGGTCTGGCTCTGCGCACTTGTCCCCATAAGAGCTTGTGCCAACCCTCGCATGGGCTCCCTGCTCTGCAAAGATAACCATGGGACTAAAATAGGCGACTACACACACGAACGGAGATAGCGGCTCCAAAAAAGAAATAAAAAATCATAACAACGACGACGCAACCAGCGGTCGCAGCCACGATGTTAACAGTACATCGAAAGCGGTACTAACCACGACAAAAACGAAGAATAACACAATGACAGTGAAGGCAGACGAAAAACGGAGAATAGCAGACAGTCTGGTTCAGACTAAGATTCCTGCGGCGTTCGGGCGCAGCAAAAAAATTATGCGAACGCCCAAGCGTCCTATTAAGGATAAGCGGGAAACTCTGCAGGATGCTTCAGGTGTTCGAGCGGTGGAAGATAACATAAAGAGCACCGAAGATTCGATTGTCACTGCTTCGATCGTTACCGGAGCGACCGGTGCAAGGGTCGCAAATTCCAACATTGCTACAAAAAATCCAGAAGCCAACGAGGAGATTACGGCACGAAAAGGAACGAGTGACCAGACACCGCGTGATTGCATCGCCAACGTCGAACATGTGGCGCAAGTACTGCACTCGGAAACGGAACGCGATAACTTCTCCCAAAGATGATTGCAAGGTACAATTGCGGCCCAGCGATATGAAGAAGAAAGGCTACTCCGAAAAGCGGAAGATGTTCTGAAAAGAATACAATCTGCATGCGACTCCCCAAAAATCAGCGAAGCAGCAAAGGTGGGGCTCCTTGAACTAGAGGAGCTCCTAGATCGCATAGGGCACTATCGGAAGAGCTGGTTAAGGGCCGACGACGAAGAGAAGGCTCAAGAGGCTCGTGGGGCGAAATCTAAAGGCAACATGCAGATAGCTCCACCATTAAAAGTCAATAAAAGAATGGCGTCTAGCCCAATCGAAGGAGAAGATTCCAGATAGTGCTTACAAAAGGAGCGAAGAAAGCCGCAAAGAAACTCCTTCAAAAAGTGCCAGAAAGTAAAGTTCGCACGGACGCCCAATTAGAAAAAGGACCTGATGCAAAACAGGAGAGGCAGAAGCCCTGACGAAGACCCTGGCAGCAGGCACTGCTCGTAAAGCCCCAAGATGGCCGATCCTACGCGGAGGTACTGCGGGACATCAGGGGAAACGTAAGGCCCGAAGACACCAATACTTCCGCTAAAGTAGTGCGACCAACGCGGTCGTGCCACATACTCGTCGAATTCGGAGCAGATGCCGGCAATAAAAAAGCATTCTGTGACGCAGTAAAGAAACTCCTTGGCATAAGCGCAACTATAGCCCCGCTCGAGCCGATGGCAGCGATCAAAATACGAGATATTGGCTGCGTGACGGATATGGCCGAGGTAGAAGAGGCCTTCAAAAAGGAGTTCCCTAGCTTGGGAAGGATCAAAGCAAGACTGATACCAGAAAACAACAGGGGACAATGCATCACCATAGTAGACTTGACCGAAAAGGACGCCGAACAATTCCTGAGCAAGGGCAAAATACGAATAGGGTGGGTTGTCTGTAGGATACGGCGAAGAGCAACGCCTCTTCAATGTTTCAAAAGCCTTGGTTATGGTCACACCACACAAGTATGCAAAGGATTCGATAGGAGTTCCTTATGTTACAAATGCGGTGAAACGAGACATAAAAGAAAAAAATATAAGAGGCAGGCAAACTGTATTCTTTACAAGGATGCTGATCCAAAAACTGATGTTGGACACGTTTTGGGATCAGGGAAATGCTGGGTGTTCCAGGAAGCCTTAGTCAAGGCACAATGAGAACTCCGATGACCCGCATCCTGCAGCCAAACCTACATCGCAGTTCAACCGCCCAAATCTGCTTGAGCAGTTTGCGAGGGACATGAAAGCCGACTTCTTGCTGCTGAGTGAGCAACGCCATAATAAAAGTCCTGCATTATGGTACTCTGATGAAACTGGTACTGCCGCTATCTGGGTTCGGAACAGTGACTTTCCAGTGGAGAGTTGTGGACGGGGGATGGTTTCGTGCGGGTTCGGTGCTCAGGGACCACCTTCTTTAGTGTGTACCTAACGCCTAACGAATCGCTATCATCTTTCCAAGCCAAGCTTAGTGCTTTGGAGGGCGCTGTCTCGAGCGCAGAGGGCAAAGTGCTCGTTGGGGGCGACTTCAACTCTAAAGCAATCGAATGGGGCATGCCTCAGACGGATCCGCGGGCAAAACAAATCCTGAAAATGGCAGCCAGGATGGCCCTCGTCGTACTAAACTCCGGAAACACGCCGACTTTCCGCCGTATTGGCTGTGAGGGAACCATACCGGACGTGACATTCGCCTCGGAGTCCTTAGTATGGAGGATACACAACTGGAAAGTATTAGAGGACTACTCAGCCAGTGATCATCAGTGCATTCTGCTTGAGATAAATGATGCTGTCTCCCGACGCTCGTGCTCTCGACCTTCTACAACTAGATGGAACATCGGAAGGATGGACGTCGAAGGGTTCGGCGAGGGGCTCACACATGTGAGCCACTGCACGGAGCTTCGGAGAGGACGGAAGAACTGGCAGCTCAAGACGTGGTGAACTCTACTACGAGCATCATCACGACTGCTTGCTGCGTTTCTATGCCCCGTCGAAGACCCCGGCACGGCAAGCCCCCAGTGTACTGGTGGTCAACTGAAATCGCTGAAAAGCGAAGGGAGTGTCACGAGCTTCGACGTGAGGCTTAACGGGCGCGGAACGGTGACGAGGCATGCAACTGGGTGGCAGCATATAAATCCGCCAGGGAATGCCTTCGCAAACTGATCAACAGTAGCAAGGCTCGCTGCTGGCAAGACCTAGTGGACAATGTGAACAAGGATCCGTGGGGCCTTGGCTACAAGCTGGTCATGCGGAAGCTTGGTGCCCTACGGTAGCCTTGAATACGTGACGCGGAAAACATGGACACGATAGTGCGGGGACTCTTCCCCGCCAATCCCATCCGTGTTGCCGCTGTCCATGGTGAAACTGCAGTCGAATGCCCACTTTTCACACAGATGGAACTGGAGGAGGCAGTCCTCTCATTGAAAGCGAGAAAGGCTCCAGGTCCAGATGGTGTTTCAACTGAGGTGTTGCAGCTCGTCTATCACCATTGTCCTGACTTGCTGCTCCGCACATTCAACGCTTGCCTACGGGATGGGGTTTTTCCGGTACGATGGAAGGTGGCGAGGCTCGTGCTGATCAGCAAGGGGAAGAGAAATCCCGAATCGCCGTCTGCATACCGCCCGTTATGCATGCTAGACGCAGCAGGGAAAGTGTTAGAGAAACTCTTCAAGGGAAGACTCACTGACGCGATTCGTGCTGCTGGGGACCTATCTCCTCGGCAGTACGGCTTTAGGGCTGGACATTCTACCATTGATGCGATTGCAGAGGTGGTGAACGTGGTCCAAAGGGCAGAAGCATATAGTCGCACCAAGCGACGGATCGTCCTGTTGGTGACACTCGACGTCATGAATGCCTTCAACTCCGCTAGATGGGTGGATATTCTGGATACGCTGGAAAACTCTTTTCAAGTTCCAGAATATCTAATGCGGCTTTTGAGGAACTACCTAAAGGTCCGAAGCCTGCTCTACGACACGACACAGGGCCAACGAAGGATGGAAATTACATCGGGTGTTGCCCAGGGATCTATCCTTGGTCCGGACTTGTGGAACGTGTCTTACGACGGGCTTCTGAGACTTGAGATGCCAGATGAGTCGTGCTTGGTCGGCTATGCGGATGATGTTGCGGCTCTGGTCACTGGATGCACCGTTGAACAAGTGCAACTTAGGCTAGGTATGCTAATGCGCCGAGTGAGGGACTGGATGACTGCTCGCGGGCTCAGTTTAGCACTGGAGAAAACCGAGGTAGTCCTCTTGACAAAAAAGGGGATCCCTACAGTAAAAATGATCAGTATTGGCGACTTACGAATTGAATCGAAGCCAGCGGTGAAGTACCTGGGGCTACTGATCGACTCGAAGATGAGTTTCTCTGAGCAAATCAGGGTAACGGCTGAGAAGACTGCTTCGGGAATATCGGCCCTGAGTCGACTTATGGCCAACGTAGGGGGACCCAGCCTATCAAGAAGACGCCTCTTGATGAGTGCTGTATGGTCAGTGCTACTGTACGGAGCAGAGGTATGGGGCGACGCTCTCAGCAAGGGGTACACCGAAAACTTTTGGCACAGGTACAAAGAAGAGGAGCACTGAGAATTGCATCTTCGTATCCAACAGTCTCCGACTCGGCGGTGAGAGTGATTGCAGGCGTGATACCTGTCGCCCTTCTTGCTAGAGAGCGCCGCGCTATTTACCTGCGCCGAAACGAGGATGCGAGGGAGATCGTTGTCCGCGAGGAGAGACAACGCTCGCTCAACGATTGGCAGCAGTCTTGGAGAAATTGCACGAAGGGAAGGTTGACTGCGCGCCTCATCCCGGATGTGAGACAGTGGTCAAATCGAAGGCATGGTGAGACTGACTTCTATCTGACCCAGCTTTTGAGCGAACATGGGTGTTTTCAGTTTTACCTGCACAAGATTGGTAAATCACGGTCTCCCGATTGTCGGTTTTGCCCGGGAGAGGAGGACAATACCTGTCCCACATTTTTTGCGTGTTCAAGATGGGTCAGGCTGCGAAGAGAACTCTACAGGGAGACGGGAGAGCTCACCTCGGATAATATAGTTTCGGTGATGCTCCAATCGGTTGACAAATGGAACCAGGTGGCACATTATGCTCGGGCAGTCCTAAAATATAAAAGGGACTCACAGCAGCCGGGGGCGCCGGGGCTGGGGGATTGCTCTTCTGGCATTTCCTCTTCTCCTCTCCCCTCCCGCTAGGAAAGGGATCCCCCAGCTTGAAGGTACCTCACGGCGTAACAAAACCAGACCTGGCTCGAAGTAATGTGTCAAACGGTTCCAGGCTGGGTTCTCAGGTTGACAGGGGAGGTGTTAAGTGGGTAGCCCAGTCGCGCATGGGAGTCTCACACTCTGTGCATAAATAGCATTCACCTCCCTACCACAAAAAAAAAATTAAATCAGCGATTATATTGCCACTGTCATCACGATAGAGCTTGGTTTTGGGCTGATAAGCACGCTTCAGGCTTTTCACTACTTTGCATGCTTGTCTTGTGTTATTGCTCGCTAAACTTACATCTATACTTCTCAATTGGTCGTCATAGTATTTTCTTTTCTTAATCCTAATTATCTTATTCACTACTCTTCTGAGATTTTCATAGTGTTCTCTCTTCGTCCTGGTTTTCGTAGCTACGTATTCCTTATAGGCCTGATTCTTTTTATCTAACGCATTCTGGCACTCATCATCGAACAAATCATTTCTCTTGCACCGGGGCTGATGTCCGATCGTCTGTTCTGCCACGGTTGGAACAGCCACTTTCACTTTTATCTAGAGCTCGTTGCTCGACTTTAACGATGTGTCTAATAAGATGGGAGCCAACTGGTTGTCGAGGGTCTCCATGAAATGTTTGGCCACAGACGCCGTTTGGAGCCTGTCGCTGTCAAATTTTTGTAGCGGGCTGATTTTCACTGAATATGCCTTTGACATACGACATGGATAGTTTAATTTGATCAAGTAATGATCTGAGTTACAATTGGCTCCTCGGTATGTACGGACGTCAAGTATGTTCGAGGCCCAACATTGTTGGATCATGATCGATCTGGTTTTGTGTGTTGCGATCATTTTATGAATGCGTCGAGGTGGGAAGCAAGTCGAACGTATGACTAGATTTCTGCTACATGCAAAGTCAATCAGGCGCTGGCCGTTGTCATTTGTTTCATCATGGAGGCTATATCCTCCAGTCGTTCCCCGATGAGATAACTCATTGCAAACCTTAGCATTGAAATCACCCAGAATAATTTTTGTGTCGTTTGTGGGCAATGAATCGACCAGTCTTTCCAGGTGATTGTAAAACGATTCCTTCGTTTCTTCGTCCTTTTCTTCGGTCGGGGCGTGAACATTAATCAGCCAGATTTTGAAGAATTTCGCTTTTACACGGGTCGCACACAACCGTTCATTGACTGCCTTAGAATCAACGTACGATTTGAACTCCCTATCCACAATGAAGGCCGCTCCGAATTCTCGTTTTCCAGGAGGCTTACCACTTTTAAATATTGTGTGCGATCTCATGTTTTGAATTTCGTTTCCAGTCCAATTCGCCTGTATTTTTAATCGATATTGACTGGCCTGTTGTAAAAGGTGCTTAACAGCGCCAGGGTAATTGAGTGATCTGACATTCCAGGATCCAATGCCATAGTCCTTTTTTCGTTTGCGAGGTCGTTGCAGTGAGTCGAATCCATTCCGAGGCCTATCTGCAAGTTTCGAAACAATTAAAGGTTTTCCAGGGACGGGGAGTTAGCCTTTCGCCCAACCTCCATTCCTGCGGCATGGTTATTACGTCACTTCCTTATCAGGCGCGGAAGATTCGCGTTCACCTTCTTACGTCCTCACAAAGAAGGTGTAAGTAGGATTTAGTAGCAGAGCTGTAGATGTATTTACAGTTATTAGAATTTCTTAACATTTAATGTTATATTATTGGGGAACTAGTAAACCCAATGTGCACCCCGAGAGCATTTACTAACGTTTAATTGGGGGTTTGGGATGAGGAATCATGGAAGCTATGGGTTGGGGAAACAAGGGGTTCCCTCCTCCTTTCTCAAACGGGCTTGGGACCGTGTAAGGCGGAGTTGCGTTTAAGAGTTACTATACAATTTATTGGGGAAAATGTGAAATTCGAAGACCATACTATTATTTTTTGCGGTTCACAGGTGTCCAACCGCGAGGGGGGACCAAAATTTTTCGTGTGTTTCTCGGCTGCCTTTGATGAAACTTTTTTTTCAGAGAGACTCCCTTTTATGGAGTGACCTCCCCTTGAATACCTTGTAAACTTTTTTTAGTTTAACTTTGAAAAGAGTACCACTTTACACCTACACACAAAATTTGACGTTTCTAGCTTATATGGTTTGCGAGAAAATTTGCTGTAGCACACGGATGGACAGATCAAAACTACAGTATCTGGTTCGATGGGAAGTCCAAAAAATACCAAAATCATGTGTTATTGTTGTTGTAATTGGAGAAATTTCAAATAAATATAACTTCCGTGAATGTGATTCGATTTTCATCAAAATTACAGAACCCTAGAATATTTTGCAAGACCACTAATATATCAAAGTTCGTTGCGTTTAAGGGTTACTATACGATTTTATTGGGGAAAATACGAAATTCGAAGGTCATACCATTATTAATAAAGTTGAGCGAATTTTGACTTCTAAGGTATTCGTTGCTGTTGTACTCATAATCATCTACCTCCATATTTTTTCATATTTTTCAGATCACAGGTGTCTAATCGCGAGGGGGGGGGGGGGGACACAAATTTTTTGTGTATTTCCCCTCCCGGTGGGCCCCTCGAAGCGAAAAATGGCAGTTTAAGACCATATCGACTACATTTGATGAAATTTTTTTTTCAGGGAGTCTCCCCTATATGAAGAGACCCCTTTGAATACCTTATAACATTTTTTGTAGTTGAACTTTGAACACGGCACTATTTTACACCTACACACAAAATTTGATGTTTCTAGCTTATACGGTTTACGAAAAAAATTGCTGTGGCACACGGATGGACAGACGCATAGACAGGACGCGATTTTAGTAGGGTTTTGTAAAATTATTTACAAAACCACAAAAACAAAAACCCAATATCCCCCTACATGACCCGATTCAGTACTTACCCGCTTAGTCCTTCCTACGACCAAAAGTCATTCCCTTCAACACATCATTTAGACACAGAAGATAACTCAAAGGAGTCGAAACGCGTCTGCTCACACAACCAAGCAAAGCCCGACGGCTTTTTAAGAAAAACGAGAATTGGCCTGCGGATATCAAATAAACAAAATAATTGACTACTACCTTAATATATTAAACTTGTTTTGCAATGGTTCAAATATCCTTAAAAATATCCATTATTTTGTGGAGCATATTAATATTCAAATACCATTTTCTTCGATAAAAGCCGGGAGATATTGACCGGAGTGTATGCGATCCACACCTAAGCAAAATTTTTTTTTCAATTTGGAATTTAAATTAAAAACAACAAAACAAATAATGATGAAGAACCTTTCCACAAACATCTGAAAAGACACTTCAACTCATTACCTTCAAACGATACAATAATAATCCTAAGTGAATCAAAAACTGTAGCCAGCAATAAGCGGATTTTGGTTTCGGAGGTATGAATTGCTCTTGTACTTGGAAAACATTATTTTTATGATTTGATTGCTCAAGTATGTTTAATACCGAGGCAGCGGACGCTATAATTTACATTTTCATCCTCATTCTGTGATTGTTCATATGATAACTTGTAATCTCTAGTAGTCCAAAAGCCTTGCAAACTTAGGAGTCCCACGTAAGTTGCCTTCAACACCCTACCATAAAAACGACGGTCAAAACAGCCGAATGCCCGATTCGGTCTGTACTGCTGCCATAGAAGAAGAACCCACTTTTATTGGAGAGTAGGTTATCAGTTTCGCACGTATGCTTTTTCTATGATGCTTTTTAGGGTTTTGTACTAATTCACAAAACCGAATTGAAATCGCGACCTGTTTGTCTTCAAAAACAAAAGGCCACGGCAATCAAGGTGCGAATTGATTTTCTAGAGTTCATTGTGATTTCTGCTTACAATCCTCTAAGTAGTATAAGTTTCTTAAATGATCTCAGAGCACTTGCTGCATTTGAAGGCCCTATCTTCATTGTAGGAGATCTAAATGCCACACACCGCCCATGGGGAGCTTTGAGAAGCGATAAATCTGGGACTGAGCTCAAAAATTCATCACATGCAGCCACTTCAGCCTGAAAATCTCCAATGAACAAACACATTATGGGTCAAGAAATGGTTTTGCACTAGACATTGGAATATCAAGAGATTTCGCACAAAATGCCCGGTTAAATGACCGCGACGAACTGTCTTCCGACCACAAACTAGTCCTCTTCATTGATGTTTCTAAATAGGAAAAAAAAAATACAAACAGGTAAGCGTTCAAAATTATATTGGCCAATGAAACTAATTTTCAATCAACTGAAACGGCCGGCCACATCAACAAAGTCATTGAGAACCTAACTCAGAAATTCTAACAGGCAAAAGAGAACCATACGGTTATATCTCTGAGAAGGGAATCGAATTCCTATGAACTCCCTCAGAACATCAAACAACTGATAAGGAGAAGGAATCAAGTTCAGATGAGAGCTAGGTATACAAGTGACCCTATGCTACACAGAAACGCTACTCGGATGACAAATAAAATTCGTGATAAAATAAGGGTATTCCGAAACGAGCAATAGGAGAGCTTTCTTTAGAGTATCGAGCCTAGGTGTGGTAGCTTCTGGAGTATAACCAAATACCTTCGGGTAAATTGTGGTACCGCCTATTCATAGTCTGATTCGGATGCAATTTGACGATGCCGGTAAGGCTGAAGCATTTACAGATTATACCGAAATAATAATATGACTTCAAAGCTAAACACTCTACTAAACTCCCGCTAGTTAGAGTTGTCCAACGAATCAGAACAGGTTTAAGTCCCAGGCCTAGTTATGTTTGGCATAGCTAAGGCCTTTGATAAAGCAGGACTAGTCTTCAAAATGCATAAATTCAATATACCATTGCATCTCACCCAAATTATTGGCTCCTTCCTAGAAGGCATTTCGGGTCAGAATTGACAAACAACTCTCAAGCCTGACACCAATTGATGCTGTAGTTCCTCAGGGCTCGCCCAGCTCACCGGTCCCATCCAATATATTTACTGCCGACCTTCCCACTTTGCCTCCAAAGGTAAAACTATCACTCTACGCTGATGATACCTGTATATTTAATACAGCACGACAAGCAAGAGTCATCACTTCAAAGTTGCAACGATCAATTAATATTTTATTGGAATACTTTCATAAATGGAAAATTAAGATTAATTCTGACAAAACACAGGCACTGTTCATCACAAGGAAACGATGCCAAGCTCCACAGAGACATATCGTTGACAACAAAGCAATAGACTGGGCACCAATGGGAAATACGACAAGAAACTCACTTTGAAACAACATATACAAAACAAACGAGGACACTGCAATGGACTTCTCTCCTCTTCCTACCCCCTTATTAAACCTGAAAAACTTGGCTTAAAAATCGAATGCTCATATACAAACAAATTCTACAACCAACGCTACTATACAGTTGTTCTGATTTCTACCAGACGCCAAAGCCTAACAAAAAACCACTCCAGTCCTTCCAAAATAGCATGTTAGAAAGATTTTAAGAATTCGAATACATGGAATATAAGAAACACTGACATATACTCGTACAACGGCCTAAGAATTGAGACGGTTGAAAAATACGTACGTGACAAGGCACTTTGACACAATTGACAACCATACTAATAGTACCCTGGCATTTTGTCGAAATTTACAAAACAGGGATGAACTCAGGTGCCCAATTATCCGCCACATAACGTTGTGAAAATTATTCTTTACATCATATAATAACTGAAACTGGCCTAGAAATAGATGAAAACTGAAGTGTCCACAGATAGGAGGGAGTCAAGGTGCTAAATCACCCAAAATGTCGGATATTAGATAACTTTTCTATAAAGTAGTTGATAACACACATACCACTGCAAAATAGCCTAGTTTGTTACATCGCATATATATTAATTTTCGAGCTGGACCTTCTTTTTATGTTTTGTGTCATTGTTTCCCACAAAATTTACAATTTTTATCTTGGTGTATATACGCTGTGTTCGTCTTTTGTCTGTGGGATTAACTGTAGAATTTGTTGACGAACCTGTTTCCGCTTATGTTGAAAAGATTGTTTATTTGTTTTTAGGTTATTTATTTTGCTCTACATATGTCAATATCTTTTGATTACGTTATTTCTGTATCCAACCAAAAAGACGTTCACGCATATTAACATCTTTAATAGAGTAAATTGTTCTATCTAATAAAATACATATCTTCGGATACAGATCCATATTGAGTATTTTTGTTCCTTAAGTCTTGCAAAATATTCATTGTAGGAATGATTTTCGGCTTGCGTTGCCATATTGAAATCGACCCGTTCATGGCACTTATTTACTTGTCGAGTTATATGTTCTTCTTTTGTTTTAAGCACTTTGTCAGCTGTATACTGGTCTTCATGTGTAGTAATCGAACAGTCCGCCTAGGCAAACTACTCGAGGGATCTTTACGAAAAGGGGAATTAATGATGAACACCGATACAACATTATTCCTCCTCACCTATATGTTGTTAAAATATTAATATTATCTGCAAAACAAACAGTAAACCGGGTATAGGGGGGTTACAATTATTGTTACTTTTACAAGGTGGTTTCCAAAATAAACGAGGCTTTTGTCATAAAAATTATTTTTGTGGCGCCATCTGTGAATGGAAAGTCACATCCCTCTCTGACTTCCAGTGAAAGTTTGGTGACATTCGGTTTAGCGGAAGCGAAGTTATTACGTCTAAAATGACAGTATGTTTGTGTCATCGGTAAAAAAATTAGATTCGAACAAAGAGCTAATATCAAATTTTATTTTAAAGTCGGTAAAAAGTTTATGGCGATGATTGTCTACCTCGTGCCAGAGTTCATGAGTGGTTTACACGTTTCAGAGATGGTCGTGAGGACATAAATTACGATGAACATACGGGCCACCCAAAATCAGTGATCACCGAAAACTCGAAATCGTGCGAGAATTTATCAAAATTCATCGTTGAAATTCATGGAATCGGAGTTGAATATCCACAAAACATCAATTTATCGCATTTTAACCGATCATTTGGGCTTACGAAAGGTCTGTGCACGTTTTGTTCCGTACAAGTCAAGGTGCGTTCCAACGAGACTTTTTTCATAAAAATCCACTCTTGTGACTGATTTTTTGACTAGAAACCGCATTTTAACCATGAATTTGCCTGATATGGCTCCCTTTGACTTCTACCTATTAGGAAAATTGCATTTGGCCATGAAAGGAAAACGCTTGTACCGACATCCTAAAGGACATTCCGGTCAATGACCTGAAACACTCTTTCGAAAAGCTTTTAGATCGCGCAAAACAGTGTATCGAAGCCGGAGAAGACTATTTTGAATAAAAAAACTCGAATTCATCAGAACAAAGCTCCTGTCATTTCTATTTTAGCTCAGTCTCGTTTATTTTGGAACGCATCTTGTATCTTTTAAACCCTATCACCATTCTTCAATCATTAATACGAAATATTTATTAAATTGACACACTTGAAAAAGTAAGTTGAAGAAAAGACGGAAAAAGAAAAAAAAAACGGAAGAAAAAGAACGATCGGAATAAAGTGTGAAGAAAGAAAGACATGTTTTATGCTATGGGTCCTGAGGCGAATAATCGGAGCGACGCTAGACGGGGACCAATGGCGAGTTCGATACAATCATGAGCTGTATGAAATTTTTGACGAACCGGAGGTCTCAACGATTGTCAGACTGTGGAAGCTACAATGAGCTGGACGTATCAATCGTATGGACGAAAAACGGATACCCAAAAAGGTATTTGTTGAGAGAACTGAAGATCGGAGACCGAGGAAACGCTGGTCTGACTCGGTCAACGAAGACAGTTCATCGCTGCTCGGATCTCGAAATCGGGGCACGCGGTCAATGAACCGAGGCAGTTGAAGCTGCTATTTGCAGGAAGCGCCCGAGAGGGGCTGTAGTGCTACGAAGAAGAAAAATACTGCATTGATTTGATGTCATAATTTTCATAGCTGGTGAAGAGAATCATGATACAATCCAATCAAGAAACTGAATTTCAATTTAATTTGAATGAAACAATTATGCCTCTAAAAAATCGAAATTTAAAAATAAGGCTGGGAAAAAAAGAAAACCGACATCAAAGTGCCGTGTAACAGATATCATAGATATTATGTGAGCGGTGCCATATCTGTTTTCTCCATTGCATTCACTGTGGTTATCGGGAATTAACTTAATTATTTTGACAGGGGAATTTCATATGACACCGCTTCCATTAAATTTATTTCACTTTTTTGAGGGCACTTTGAGGTATATTTTCTGTTTATTTTTTGTTCTCTTAAGATTTTTCATCAATAAAAATTATTAATTTGTTTACTGTAGCAGCATAAAACAAGGTTTAGCTCTACTCCAAACACATTAACTATCTATTCCAAACGTACGTATAGGCATAGACTAGATATAGATAGGAGATAAACTCTGCATCTTACCCAAATTTATTGTACTGCTTTAGGTACTGTCAATTGTTAGAGGTATACTCGTTTAAAATTGATTTTTGTATAAGACCACGCCGACGAAGGTCTTTGAGCCAGTTGAATGAATTTGTTTGGACCATATCTTCTATGCGTATCTTTTCTTTGTAAGTATAAAATATAACTCTGCTGTCTTCCGGCTTCGCTCAAATAAAATGATCATCTTTATGGTATTTACTGATGTATTTATTTTTAAATTGCGAATAAATGATTTATGCTTCTCAACATACCACAAGGTTTTGATATCGAATTCTTTTGGAAATAGTGCCTAAATATTTTTTAACACCACCTAAATAATATGTTCTACTGCACCGTTTCTGCTGAAGTGAATGAAATTGACATTTCATAGAAAGAGTTCAATATTGATTTCGTGATTTTAACAAACGAAAAGAAATTGGTTTAGAATGACTTCTTTGTACATTATTAACGACATCGTTATTTAACCATACAGTTTTCATCTAGCAAGAATATTTGATTGAAGTATTTCTGTTTGCGTGAGCTTTTTTACTGGTATAATACAAAACATAGTTTTTATTAGATATATACTAGTATTTCTAGTCGGTGCACTATTGCAGGATGTACTTTAACGGAAGAAGATGTTCAAATAGAATTTTGCTCCTCAGGATTGTTTTCAGTATGTTTTTTTTTGAAAACACATTATATTAGCATTTTTCAAGTCACATGCTGTCGCAAATATTGTTTATTGTGACCACGAAAAGCAGGTGATATACTCTTAAACTGACGAAAAGAGTTTACATATGTATTTTCACACATTAAAAATTCATAATTACTTGTTAAAAATCAAGTTCAAAATGACTGACTTTGAAAAATACAAACGGTATAATTTGGCACTTATCAATATGAAAATTAGTCAAGCTAAGTGCTTATTACTTTTCACAGCCTAATGTTAATTTATAATTTTTAGATCATCTCATTAGAATGCACACAAAATAAAATATCTGCATACGGTGTTTACATGAAATACATTGTAACATTTACATAAATTCAACAATTTCTGCAAGAGTAACGTTAAGGTTAAGACGATTAGCATATGTATTTCAGTTGATTTCCGTTTCGCCTCTTTGATTTTAATATAGAAAGCAAAGCGAAACTATGCTGCGCAAATTAATCATGTACGAGTAAAATGAAGAGAAATAATTCAAAAAAAAAAAATTTAGAAAAACACTAACTTTAAAACGCACTGAGAAGGGTGCAATAAAATGCATGGACTCGGAGCGATTGATTAATGAGCTACTGCTATACATTTTCCAAAACTTGGAAACTGATTTAGCTCCGGTTCTATATATTATATTTAATCCATTGTCGTGTAGTATAAAGCCCTATTTATATATATATATATATATATATATATATATATATATATATATATATATATATATATATATATATATATATATATATATATATATATATATATATATATATATATATATATATCAAAATTAAAAATAGGACGAAGAGAGAATACTATGAAAATCTCAGGAGAGTAGCGAATTAGAAAAGAAAATACTATGACGAACAATTGAGAAGTATACATGTAAGCTTAGCGAGATAAGCATACAAAGTAGTGAAAAACCTGAAACGTGGTTATCAGTCAAAAACCACGCTCTGTCGTGATGACATCGGCAATATCATCGCTGATGAAACCAAGATCAAGGAAAGATGGGCATCATGTTTCAAAGAACTCCTTAATCCTCCGCACAGCTCTAGAACATCGGAGCCTATAGATGTCTGCAGAAAGCTCCAATTGGCCCCAGCAACTCTGGATGAAGTTTGTTCCATCATCAAAGCCCAAAAGAATAATAAAGCGCCAGCATCGATGAGATTCCAGTTGAGCTCATCAAATATGGTGGCAATAGTGTTCATCAAGCTATTCACAAAGTCATCCAGCACATCTGGCAACAAGAACATATGCCGAAAGAGTGGAGCCAATCAATTATATTCCCTATCCACAAAAAAGGTGGCAATCTACATAGTCGGTACCAGGCTTTTAAGGCTTAACCTCACAGTCACCATTAGACTGCGATTGGTTTAAGCGCTAATCATCGCCCCCAAGATCGATTCCAGTTTACATTGAGGGTACTCTCAACTTTCATACTCGTAGATTCGAGACCTAGCTGTATCTGACGCTATAAGCTCAACGCCAACCTTTGTTTTCAACCACCAGCCACAACGATACTCCCCGAAGGGCCGCAACCAATCAGCTGGCCATCCGAAGATGGGGGCTCATCATCTGCCCATGGTACCTGAGTATACCTCTAGGGCTGAGGTTCGCAGCAATGAGTTGATCTTGTTATCAAAAAATCACAAAGCCACTATGTTTCGGATCAATTTTCTGCCCTAATATTTTCACAAAGCAGTTCGGGTACCCCAGGAACGCCAGTCCCCGTCGGCTTCACTGAAATTGGAGACGACAACAAACAGTAGCAGTTGCACCCCTTTAAACTACCAGATCAGTTCCGCCCTGAGTGGTAACAACCTACAGAGCGAAAATTATAGAGGCATATCACTACTTTGTACGGCGTACAAACTATTATCAAAAATGTTAGAAAATAAAATTGGATCATACGCCAACAGTATTATTGGGGAGTATCAAGGTGGTTTTAGGGCAGGTAGATCAACAATAGTGCTGGGAGTTCAAAATAGACGTACACCAAATTTTCATTGACTTTAAGCAAGCATATGACAGTATTGATCGTACCGTACTTTATCAAATAATGCTTTGCTTTGGCATCCCAGCCAAATCAGTCCGTCTCACAAAATGACAATGGCGTCGACGACCTCCCAAGTCCGCATCAATAACCCACTCACTGATGCCTTTGATACAAATATCGGACTAAAGCAGGGAGATGAGCTGGCCCCATTGCTATTCAAATTGGCTCTGGAGTACTTCATACGGAAGCTACCTGTCGATACACCAGGTACATTACTATCCAAGTCGAGCCAAGTGGTTGCCTATGCGTACGACATCAGCATTTCGTCACGATCGTTAACAACTGCCAAAGAACTCTTTCTGACTCATGGCGCAGACGACGAAAAATACTTCAAATACACAAAATATTAGACTTGGCGAATACAGTATCGAAAATATGAGCGAATTCATGCATTTAGGCGCCAAAATAACAAGAACCGCTTATAAAAGAAACGTAATACGCCGAAGAATACAGCTCGCAAATAAAATATTTAATTCAGTTTTGACGATCTTGAAAACCAGCTGCATACACAGGAAAACAAAGCTCCAAGTAACAAATCTATGATAAGATCTATGTTATGCTATGAGTGTGAAACATGGACCCTAACCCAAGCATCTGCAAACATATTGAACGCCTTTGAGCAACGGGTCCTGAGGCGAATAATCGGAGCGAAGCTAGACGGGGACAAATGGTGAATTCAATACAACCATGAGCTGTATGAAATTTTTGACGAGCCTGAGGTCTCAACGATTGTAAGACTGCAGAAGCTGCAATGGGCTGGACACATGAATCATATGGACTAACAACGGATACCCAAAAAGGTATTCGCTGGGAGAACTGAAGGCCGGAGACCAGTGGCGAAACCGAGTAAACGCCAGTCTGACTCGGTCGACGGAGAGAGTTTATCGCTGCTCGGATATAGAAATTAGAGGACGCAGTCAATGGATCGAGACAGTTGGAGGCGCTATCCGCAGGAAGCGAAAAGCCAAGAAGAGCTGTAGTGCTACGAAGAAGAAGTTACCACAGGACTGGCGAAAAAGTATGAAAGGCTGTGGCATATAGCTGAACATAGGGGCGGGTCATCCTGTTGGTAAGACTTGACGTTAGGAATGCCTTCAACTCCATTAGCTGCGTTGATGTTGTGGATACGCAGGAAAGCCCTTTTCAAGTTCCAGAATAAGTCTTCTTTATGACAAAGATGGAAGTTACATCGAGTGTTGCCCAGGGATCTATCTTTGGTCCATACCTGTGGAACGTATTTTATGACGGGCTACTGAGACTGGAGATGCCAGATGAGTCACGCTTGACCGGCTATGTGAATGATGTTGCGGCTCTTGTCACTGGACGCACCGTTGAAAAATCGCAACTTAGGCTAAGTATGTTTACGCGCCAAGTGAGAGACTAGATGACAGCTCGTGGGTTCATTTTAGTACTGGAGGAAACCAGAGTGGTAATTTAAATAAAAAAGAGAATCCATAGAGTAAGAATAATCAGTATTGGAGACATACAAATCGAATCGAAGCCAGTGGTGTAGTACCTGGGCCTATTGATCGACTCAAAGATGTGTTTCTCTGACCAAGTCACTGCAACGGCTGAGGAGGTTGCTTCAGGAGTATCGGCTCTGGGTCGACTTACGACCAACAGAGGAGGA
Organism: Odontomyia ornata; assembly: GCA_963969285.1. Lineage (NCBI taxonomy): Eukaryota > Metazoa > Arthropoda > Insecta > Diptera > Stratiomyidae > Odontomyia > Odontomyia ornata. The sequence continues at coordinate 92,355,835 of OZ017741.1, read as the reverse complement.
CCCCACCCATCAAAAGATGCTTATCGATGATGGTAGTAGGGTAGTAGACCAGAAATATCGAGTGACACTGTCAGTAGGGACGTATACTGAAAAAGCTTGGCACAGATGCAGAAAAGAGGAGCACTGGGGACAGCATTTTCATATCCAACAGTCTCTGATTTGGCAGTGAGAGTTCATATCCTTGCTAGAGAGTACCATGGTATTTACTTGCGTCGAAGCGAGAATGTGAGGGAGACAGTCACCCGCGTAGAGAGACAGTGCTCACTCAACTATTGGTAGCAGTATTGGGTAAATTGGACGAAGAGAAGATGGATTGCGCGCCTCATTCCGCATCTGAGACTGTCGATTAATCGAAGGCGTGGTGAAACAGACTTCGATTTGACCCAGTTCTTGAGTAAGCATGGGTGTTTTCAGTCTTACCTGCACAAGATTGGTAAGTCACGGTCCTTCGATTGTCGGTTTAGCCCAGGAGAAGAAAATTATGCCTGCCACACATTTTTTGCTTGCACAAAATGGGGCAGGCAGTAACGGAAACCCAACAGAGAGACGGGAGAGCATTCCCAATTGTTTAGTCGTGGTGATGCTTGGATCGGCTGACAAATGGAACCATGTGGCACATTATGGTCGGGCAGTCCTAAAAGATAAAAGGGACTCACAGCAGCTGGAGGAGTCAATTGTCTGGCAATTCCTCTTCTTCTATCTTCTCCCACCAGAGGAAGAATTCCCCAACTTGAAGGCGCCCAATGACGTAGCAAAACGTGACCTGACGCGAAGTAACGTTTCAAATGGTTCCAGATTAATTTCTCTGGTTGACAGGGCAGGTGTTTAGTAGGTAGTCTATTCGCTTGTGCGCGTGGGAGGCCCAGACTAAGTGTGTAAATGACATTCACTTCCCAACCTCAAAAAAAGTATGTCATTATAGTTGACTCGATCCAATAACGTGGGGCCTTGGTACTGCTATATATTTCCATTATTACGTTACGTTACGGACAGGGAGATGCTGGGTTTTCAAGGAGGCCCTAACTAAAGCAAAATCGATACTCAAATGATCCGTATCCTTCAGGTGAATTTGCACCGAAGCACAAACGCCCAGGACCTACTTGAGCAGTTTGCGAGGGATAAGAAAGCTGACCTCCTGTTGCTGAGCGAGCAACATCATAACAAGGACTCGCAAGCGTGGTACCCTGACAAATCTGGTACCTCGGCCACCTAGGTTCGAGACAGCGCCCGCCTTCAGGTGCAGGGCCATGGACGCGGGGATGGTTTTGTGTGGGTGTGGTGTTCAGGGATAACATATTTCAGTGTTTATCTGACGCCTAACGAGGCAATGCGATCTTTTCGAACCAAACTCGATGCCCTGGAGGACGCTGTCTCGAACACAGAGGGCCACATGCTGGTCGGGAGAGACTTCAACGCTAGAGCCATTGAATGGGGTATGCCACAATCCGACTCAAGGGGGAAGCAAATCTTAGACATGGCGGCCAGAACAGCGCTTTTTGTCCTAAATACTGGTAACACCCCTACTTTCCGCCGCTGGGGTTGCGTAGGAACCATACCCAATGTGACACTCGCTTCGGAGTCCCTGGTACCTAGAGTACACAACTGGCGAGTACTAGAGGACTACTCGGCTAGTGATCACCAGTATATAGCGGTTGAGATTCACGACAGTGCCACTCTGCGTGCATATGCCCAAACTTCAATCCTCGGATGGAGGACTGGGAGGATGGACGTTGAGAGGTTCGCTGACGCGCTTACGGCAGGCGCACCGTTGCTGGGAGCTCCGCCAGGGAGTGGAGGGCCTACAGCTAAGGACTTGGTGAACTCAACTATAAGTACCATCATAGCTGCTTGCGAGTCTTCCATGCCCCGTCGGAGACCCCGACACGGTAAGCCTCCAGTATACTGGTGGTCAAACGAGATCGCCGAACAAAGAAGCGAGTGTCACAAGCTTCGGCGAGAGGCCCAGCGGGCACGAACACGGGAGGAGGCAGACACTAGGCTAGCAGCTTACAGGTCCAGCAGGAAATATCTTCGCAGGCTTATTAACAAGAGCAAGGCCCGATGCTGTCAAGACCTCGTGGACGATGTAAATAGGGATCCGTGGAGCCTTGGCTACAAGCTGGTCATGGGGAAACTTGGTGCCCTACGGAAGCCTTGTATACATGACGCGGAAAAGATGGACGCGATAGTGCGGGGACTCTTCTCCGCCCATCCCGTCCGTTTTGACGCTGTCCATGGTGAAACAGCAGTCGAGTGCCCACTCTTCACACAGCTGGAACTGGAGGAGGCAGTCCTCTCATTGAAAGCGAGGAAGGCTCCAGGTCCAGATGGTGTTCCAGCTGAGGTTTTGCAGCTCGTCTATCACCATTGTCCTGACTTGCTGCTCAGCACATTCAACGCTTGCCTACGGGACGGGGTTTTCCCGGTACGATGGAAGGTGGCGAGGCTCGTGCTGGTCAGCAAGGGGAAGGGAAATCCCGAATACATACCGCCCGTTATGCATGCTAGACACGGCTGGGAAAGTGCTAGAGAAACTCATCAAGGGAAGACTCACTGACGCAATTCGTGCTGCTGGGGACCTATCTCCTCGGCAGTACGGCTTTAGAGCAGGACGTTCTACCATTGATGCGATTGCAGAGGTGGTGAACGCGGTCCAAAAGGCAGAGGCATATAGTCGCACCAAGCGACGGATCGTCCTGTTGGTGACACTCTACGTCATGAATGCCTTCAACTCCGCTAGATGGGTGGATATTCTGGACACGCTGGAAAACTCCTTTCAAGTTCCAGAATATCTAATGCGGCTTTTGAGGAGCTACCTAAAGGACTGAAGCATGCTCTACGACACGACACAGGGCCAACGAAGGATGGAAATTACATCGGGTGTTGCCCAGGGATCTATCCTTGGTCCGGACCTGTGGAACGTGTCTTACGACGGGCTACTGAGACTTGAAATGCCAGATGAGTCGCGCTTGGTCGGCTATGTGGATGATGTTGCGGCTCTGGTCGCCGGACGCACCGTTGAACAAGCGCAACTTAGGCTAGGTATGCTAATGCGCCGAGTGAGGGACTGGATGACTGCTCGCGGGCTCAGTTTAGCACTGGAGAAAACCGAAGTGGTCATCTTGACAAAAAAGAGAATCCCTAGAGTAAGGATGATCAGTATTGGAGATATACAAATCGAATCGAAGCCAGCGGTGAAGTACCTGAGGCTACTGATCGACTTGAAGATGAGTTTCTCTGAGCAAATCAGGGCAACAGCTGAGAAGGCTGCTTCGGGAATATCGGCTCTGAGTCGACTTATGGCCAACGTAGGGGGACCCAGCCCATCAAGAAGACGCCTCTTGATGAGTGCTGTAGGGTCAGTGCTACAGTACGGAGCAGAGGTATGGGGCGACGCTCTCAGCAAGGAGGTATACCGAAAACGATTGGCACAGGTACAGAGAAGAGGAGCACTGAGAATTGCATATTCGTATCCAACAGTCTCCGACTCGGCGGTGAGAGTGATTGCAGGCGTGATACCTGTCGCCCTCCTTGCTAGAGAGCAATTCACTTTCATATTCTATGAAAGTGAAATGCATTCGACTTTTCTTCTCTAAAATCTTGTCATCCACAAATCTGTAATCCTTTCATAGTATGCCTTTAATTTTCGTTCTGTGATTTAAGGGATTAATTTATAAGACGTACACAGTAGAGCAACGCCTCTATAATTTTCCCATTTTAAATGGTCCCCCTTTTTGTTTACAGGACATATACTTTTTCACCAATCCTGTGGTAACTTCTTCTTCTTCGTAGCACTACAGCTCTTCTTGGGTTTTCGCTTCCTGCGAATAGCGCCTCCAACTGTCTCGGTTCATTGATCGCGTCCTCTAATTTCGATATCTGAGCAGCGATAAACTCTCTTCGTCGACCGACTCAGACTGGCGTTCGACAACAAGTCCATTGAAGAAATATCTTCTATCATTGGTGCTGATCCCGTAATTAACGTAATAATGGAAATATATATATAGCAGTACCAAGGCCCCACATTATTGGATCGAGTCAACTATAATGACATACTTTTTTTGTGGTTGGGAAGTGAATGTCATTTACACACTTAGTGTGGGCCTCCCATGCGCACAAGCGAATAGACTACCTACTAAACACCTGCCCTGTCAACCAGAGAAATTAATCTGGAACCATTTGAAACGTAACTTCACGCCAGGTCACGTTTTGCTACGTCATTACGCGCCTTCAAGTTGGTGGGAGAAGATAGAAGAAGAGGAATTGCCAGACAATTGACTCCTCCAGCTGCTGTGAGTCCCTTTTATCTTTTAGGACTGCCCGACCATAATGTGCCGCATGGTTCCATTTGTCAGCCGATCCAAGCATCACCACGACTAAACTATCTGGGTTGCTCTCCCGTCTCTCTGTTGGGTTTCCGTTACTGCCTGCCCCATTTTGTGCAAGCAAAAAATGTGTGGCAGGCATAATTTTCTTCTCCTGGGCTAAACCGACAATCGAAGGACCGTGGCTTACCAATCTTGTGCAGGTAAGACTGAAAACACCCATGCTTACTCAAGAACTGGGTCAAATCAAAGTCTGTTTCACCACGCCTTCGATTAATCGACAGTCTCAGATGCGGAATGAGGCACGCAATCCATCTTCTCTTCGTCCAATTTACCCAAAACTGCTACCAATAGTTGAGTGAGTACTGTCTCTCTACGCGGGTAACTGTCTCCCTCACATCCTCGCTTCGACGCAAGTAAATACCATGGTACTCTCTAGCAAGGATATCAACTCTCACCGCCAAATCAGAGACTGGTGGATATGAAAATGCTGTCCCCAGTGCTCCTCTTTTCTGCATCTGTGCCAAGCTTTTTCAATATACGTCCCTACTGAGAGCGTCACCCCATATTTCTGGTCCGTAATGTAGTGCTACCCTACTACCTTCATCGAGAAGCATCTCTTTGATGTAGCTCAGTAGCTCGTCGTAAGATACGTTCTACAGGTATGGACCAAAGAAAGATCCCTGGGCAACACTCGATGTAACTTCTATCCTTGTAATAAAGCAGACTTATTCTGGAGCTTAAAAGGGCTTTCCTGCGTATCCACAACATCAACCCAGCTAGTGGAGTTGAAGGCATTCCTAACGTCGAGTCTTACCAACAGGATGACCCGCCCCTATGTTCAGCTATATGCCACTGCCTTTTGGACCGCACTCACCACCTCTGCGATCGCATCCATGGTGGAACGTCTTGGCCGATTTATATGCTGTTAGCCGGTTGCGTGCTTCATCATTTTTCTATTTCCGTTGAGTCTCACGCCAAAGCTTGTGACACTCCCTTCACTTTTCAGCGATTTCAGTCAACCACCAGTACTCCGTGGGCTTGCTGTACCGGGGTTCCCGACGGGACATAGAAGCGTTGCAAGCAGTCAGGATGATGCTCATAGTTGAGTTCACCACGTCTTGAGCTGCCAGTTCTTCCGTCCCCTGTGAATCTCCCTACAGTGGAACGCCTGCTGTCAGCGCCACGACGAACCTCTCGCGTGCATTCTTCTGATGCTCCACCCAATTGTAGAATGTCGAGAGCATGGACGTCAAGCGATAACATCACTGATCTCAAGCAGAATGCACTGATGATCACTGCCTTAGTAGTCTTCTAATACTCTCCAATTGTATATCTTTCGTACTAAGGACCCCAAAGTGAATTTGACGGTTCCTTCGGTGCCAATACGGCGAAAAGTCGGCGTACAAGTATTTCCAGTCTTTAGTATGACGGGGTCGTTCTGACTACTATTTTTAGGATTCGTTTTTCTCGAGGATCAGTTTGAGTTATGCCCCATAGGATTGCTTTAGCATTGTAGTCTCTCTCAACGTGCACGTTGCCATCTGCGTTCGAGACAGTGCTCTCCAAAGCATTAAGCTTGGCGTGGAAAGATGATATCTATTCATTTGGAGTTAGATGCACACTAAGGAGGTGGTCCCTAAATACCGAACCCACATGAAACCATAGCTCTCCACCTAGAAATCACTGTTCTTAATCCAGATGGCGGCACTAACTGAGCAGGTTTTGGGCGGTTGAACTGCGGTGTAGGGTTAGCTGCATGAGGCGGAACATCACAGTTTTGATTTTGCCTTGGCTAGGGCTTCCTGGGAACCCAACATTTCCCTGATCCCTGATCCCTGATCCGGTCTTCGATCTTCATCCTTGCCAATGATATAGTGTGCCTCCTTTACACACTCTTTTCTTTTATGTCCCATTTCAACGCATTTGTAACATAGGGAATTTTTATCGGATCCTTTGCATTCTTGTGCGGTGCGACCATACCCAAGGTATTCGAAACATAGAAGAGGTGCTGCTCTTCAACCGCATTCTGCAGACAACTCACCTTATTCTTACTTTACCCTTATTCAGAAATTGTTCGGTGTCTTTTCCGGTCAAACCAATGATTGTCTCCTATGGTTTACTGGTATTAATTTCACATTGATCCTACCCATGCCTCTGCTCCGAATTCAACCAGTATGTGGCCCGACCACGTTGGTCGCACTGCTTTAATAGCAGTGTTGGTGTCTTTGGGCCTTACATTTCACTGATATCCCGCAGCACTTCTGCATCTATGCAGAATTTTTTGAACTGTGCCTATTGCTGGGGCCTTCGTCGGGGCTTCTTTCTCTCGCGCTTCACATCAGATCATGTGAACTTTATTTTCTGATACTTTTTGAAGGAAGGTTTTTGCGGCTTTCTCCGTTCCTTTTGTCAGCACTGTCTGGAACCAGTGATCTAGCGTTCCACGCCCATCAAGTGCCCCTTCCTTCATTCTTTTATCCCGATCTCCTTCGATTGGGTTAGATACCATTCTTTTATTGATGTTTGATGGTGGAGCTATGTGAGTGTGCCCTTAAGGCTTAGCCCTTAACAATTTTATAGTCTGCTCTTCTTCAGCCTTCTGGTCTACTTCAGCCTTTTGCCAGTTCCTCCGGTGATGCCCTATACAGTCTAGGAACTCTTCTAGTTCAAGGAGCCCATCCTTTACGTCTTTGCTAATTTTTTGGCCAGTCGCATGCCGATTTTATTCTTTTTAGAACATCTGCAGCTTTTCGGATTAGCCTTTCTTCTTCATGTCACTGGACGGGAATTGTACTTCACAACCTCTTTTCTTGAGAGAGGTTATCGGCTTCCGTTTCCAAGTACAGTACTTCCACCAAAGTTTCGGTGGTGAAGGTTAAATCACACAACGACGCTTTGCTTTTCTTGTCACTCCTTTCTTTTCCTGCCATAATCAATTTGTGAGCTCCAGGATGGTTTGTTATTATTTCGGAATTTAAAACCCTTGCTTCGGTCGCTTCGGTAGTAATCACAGCAGTAACTATCGGGTTTTCGATGTTCTTTATATTTTCCTCCACCACTCGAGCATTTGATGCATCCTGCAGAGTTTCCTGCTCTTCCTTTTTTGGACGTAATGGCTTTCACTAAATTTTTTTTACTGCGCCCGAACATCGCAGGAATCTCAGTCTGGACAAGATTGTCAGTTAATCTCCGTTTTCCATCCATTTTTACTGTCATAGTCTTCATCGTCATTTTCGTCATCATTAGTATCACTCCTGATGTGCTGTGAACATTGGGTTCCGTCATCGTAATTGTTATTTAATATACTTTTATCGATGGAAAGGAATCTGATAGAGGATAGTTTAAACTGGCTTTATGCAAAACAAGGAGAAGTAACACTGCAAGCGTACAATCTGTATCTTTAATTAGCAAAAGGTTTGATCGGCACCAAGGGGAGTATGACTGATTTAGTAGATAAAGTACAACGAGCATTTGAGTGCGAGAAACCGAAAAAGAATAAGATCTTATCAAAGAAGTCAATATGTCATTGAAAACGTTCACGGAAGAACAATTCAGACCTCTAAACATGGAGCTCAATTATGCGGTGAATAGTAAAATGACACCAAAAGAAGAAATTTTGATGGACGTGGAAGCAACAATAAAGTTTCTACCGAGGGGAAAGGAGTTCGTGAGGGAAAGAACGGTGAATTTGTTTAAAAAAAATCAAAGGTCATGAGAACAATTAATTAAAAACCAGGATTTTATCTGAAAGCCGACGAAGGAAATAAAGTGGTTATAATGAAGAAGGAAAAGTATGATCACCTAGTGCTTGAAAAACTGAACAGCAGCGAATATTTTGAACTAAGGAAGGATCCCCTTCCGGAAAGTGACAAACGAGTGGAAAAGGCCCTAAAAGAGTACAAGGATTTATTTGGCGAGAATACAAGCATGGGGGTTACCAACCATGTGCTCCCAAGAATCAAATGCCAACCCAAGATCCACAAGAAAGAAATGGAGGTGAAGGAAACTATAACATCAACAAACGCTCCAACATCTAGAATAGCAAAGCGACTGTTACAGGATTCGAAAATTTAGGAATTTCGACTAACAAATACTTCGTTCAGAACCGAGATGTATTAGTTGAAAAGCTAATACAGTATGACAATTTACAAAGTGAGGACAAAATTGTGTCTTTTGATGTCAAGCCGCTATTCCCAAGGGTACTGGTGAAGCAAGTTCTCGCGCTCTCTTGGGAGACAAACTGATTTCAAAAGGCCCAACAATGGAAGGAAAAAGAAAAGCACTCACAAAGCTGGCAACACTGTATATGTCGGGGAATTATTTCACCATTAGAGAAAAGTACTACAAGCAGAAGTCTGGGGCACCGATGGATAGTCCTGTGTCGCCGTTTTTATGCGAGGTTCCCTTGAGCTGGATTGAGGAAAAATTTGAACAGGAAGGAATAATGCCCAAATTTTGGGTTCGATACGTGGACGATATTTTCGACATAGTAGATGAAAGAAATACCAACAGCTTGCTGCAGAAATTACAGAATATTCAAAAAAATATCACTTTTACAATTAAGAAAAAAACCAACAATGAACTACCATTCCTCAACTTGAACATTAAGAGGGCTAGCGGGAAATTAAAAATGGACATACGAGTATATCGAAAAAAGACAAGCGCTCAACAGACCGTACCAAGGACAACAAAACATGCATACTCACATAAAATGGCATCTTTTCGAGCTTGGATAACACGATGTTGTCAGTACCATTGAGCATGGAAAACTGAATGAAGGAAATGAATTACATCCTGGATACAGGGAAGAAAACAGGATATGAAGCCAGGACAATCTTACTCGTAGGAATGATGAACAAGATCGAAGCAAGGAGAACACGGGATAGTTTCACTACGCTCTACACTCAAAGCAGAAGGCAACAACAAAGAGCAGTGGTCGTACATTCGGATCTAACAGAAGGCTTAAAAAGATTACTTAAGCAAGTTAACATCCAAGAAAAGAAGAGAAGTCTGGTATCTATAGAATCAAACGCAAAAACTGTGATAAAGCATATATTGGACAAACAAGACGAACGGTTAAAATAAGATTTGAATAGCACGCAAAGAAGGCATAGTTGGCGATGAGACGAGGAAACATGAGCAACGCTAAATCTTCAGTAGCTAAACATATTTGCGAAGGACAACTTGAAGTGTACGAATCATTGTGGATTATGAGACAGCCAACCGAAACTAGACTCAACGATGACCTGAGTAATGGATACTCTTGATTCCTGAATTTAGTGAAATAGTTGTGGGTTTTCCTTTTTTCTTTCTTTTTGTATAATTGCACTCAATTAAAAAAATTATTTTTTTTTATAATAATAATAACAACAGTAATAATAGAAATAAGAACAATTAATGTAATGATAAGATATTGTTACATGTACAAATAATTACATGTACGAATAATTCTGCGAGCTACTGTCGCAATTGTTTTCATAATTATTAAGAACGTCAACAAATGAATTTACTCGAACCCACGAGAACCCAACAAGCATGATCAACATCTGCAAGTGACGTCACTCCATTCATTAATTTGCTCGAATCTACCAGGTACCTCTCGGTAGAACATTCGCCAATGTACGAGAAATTGGTGAATAGGTAGAGACCCTATATAAAGGCGAGCTGAATGAATGGGGGGATCATTCATTCGACCGCGATAAGAACTGCGATAGTATGTGGGAAGCGATATTATTCGAGTAGGAGAAAAGTGATTTTCGTAATAGTGAAGTGATTTAGAAGACAATTGCGATAAGAAATTTATGGACAAGTGTTAGATTTTTCATAGTGAAAATTAAAATTAGTGAAAGTGTTAAATTGATCATTGTGCACTTTTGTAATTAAACAAACTCTTTTAACTTAAATTAAAAGACATTGCTTTTTCACTTTCCCGGAACATTTAAATTATTGGCCGCGAACCATAACACGCGACAATATGTAAACAGGTAAAAAAAACATCATTAGACCCTAAGTATAAGAAGCTAAGTAATTAGATCCAATAAAAATAAGCAAAATAAGATTAAGACATGTAGGCAGGCAATAGAATCCTACAGTAATTAAACCTTAAGCAATTAGACATAAGGCAATTAGAACTTGGTTTATCTTAGTATTAATATCCCTATAAAGGCATTGTAATATCAGAAAATAATTGACACTGAGAAGGGAGCAACTTACTCCCGAAATATATATATATATATATATATATATATATATATATATATATATATATATATATATATGTATATATATATATATATATATATATATATATATATATATATATATATATATATATATATATATATATATATATATATATGTATATGACGTAAGATCCACCTGTAAATACTTACCGTATTACATTATTCATTATGTATTCAAAGCAAGATGCAATATTGTATTCTTAAACTGCAACTTTGTATGCAATGCATAAGAAAAGAATATATCAAAATTGTTTTGCAAACAACATCCGGCTCACTATCGAATATTAAAAGATGACATGTTCTCGAAAGAATTTTCTTTCCAAACCGAGATTACGTTTTAAGTTGAAATGGAATTGTATTTTAGTTCTAAGCTGAGATTTAAGAAATAAAGTTGTTCAAGACAAAACTTACTCGCGTTTTATTTTTTTTTTTTTTTGAACAATCACTTCGGCTCAAACATAACTGGCGCAGTCGGCGTTCGTATCTTAAAACTAATTTACTCGTAATAAAGTTTCTGAAATACGTTTAAAAGTGGTGTCGCGAAAAATTAAATCTGCGAACGAAATAGCTGCCTTTAGAAGTGCAATAGGCCGAAATAGTGAATTATCTGAGCCGCACGGACTTGGCAAGTAAAATAAGTTAAAAGAAAGTGACCAGTTAATAGTGCAGTGTAATAAAAAATGGCACGTAATTAACAAAAGTAAATTAATAAAACGAGTGAAGTGAACCTTTTGGAGATTCCGAAAAGCCTCAAAAAAAGGAATCGTAAAAAGACTACTGGGAGACTCTCGTAGGAAATCCAAAAACTAACTAAAAACAAGTTAAAATTAACAACTGAGAAGCCTGCAATAACTCAGAATACAAAAAATCGTCAGCGTACATAAAAACTAAAAGTGAAATAATATAAAAAGTGAAAAATGGAAGCAATCAGGCAACAAATTCAAAATTTAAACATCGAAGCAGCTAACAATCAAGCTATCAACCGAGAAGATCATGTCAACGGAGCAGCAAACATGCATGCGGTAGCAGATACGACAGCAAGAGTCATGGCAGCGGTAAAGCCCTTCACAGGAAAGGAATAAACAAATCGACTTAGTTTACAGAGGCATAAGGAGCCCGGAAGACACCGAATTTGTCAAAAACTTCTATATCTTCTCCAAAATCCTTGGATACGCTGGAGACGTCATATCAACCATCCCACAAAATCAAAGGACATGGCCCCTAGTTCGAGAGCTATTACTAAAAGCATTTAAATCACAGGAATCATACGAAACGCTTATTGAAAAAGCAACGAGAGCATCATCGAAGAAACCTGTCAGTGAAATTTACAATTATTTATTCGGAATTATTTTAAGCAAAACAAAAAGTGAGCAAAGTGTTTAATATAACGAAACAGTATACCTGATCTAATCAATGATATATTCTAACAAAAAGTACCGAAAATAATATCTGTAACTCTATTGAATACTGAATCAAACAATATCACAGAGTCATATCTATATCTAATTAAACAAAATATGTTCAATAACCCCAAATACGACAATATATCTTCCGATAAGTCGAACGAAAAATTTCAAACATATCGCCAAAATAAATTTATACTTTTCATGAAATTTTCCATAACCAAATCGCAAAGTGGCTGCCCTATGTCCTCGATAGCCTCACGAATTCCATCTTTGAGGTCTTGAATCGACGCTGGGCTGTGTTGGCGTAGACTTTCTCTTTCACGTGGCCTCAAAGGAAATAACACCTTTTATTGGAAAACCCGAATTTTCCCAAAAATATATCAATACCCAGATATCCATGAAAAAGAAGAAGAAAAACAAATGCTTAAGGATGGCATAATAAGAAAATCTAAGTCACCATATTATTCTCTTCTTTGGATCGTCCCTCATAAAATCGATAATTCCGGCTAATAAAAATGGAGATTAGTTATAGATCACAGGAAACTTTATGAATATACCGTCGAAGATAAATCCCCAATCCTTAATAATGAAAGCATATCGAGCAAATTAGGCGAAGCTCAATACTTTACAACACTCGATTTAGCAAAAGTATTCCATGAAATCCCTGTTGACGAAAATGACCGACCAAAAACAGCATTTTCAACCCCATATGGACACTACGAATTTAATCAAATGACCTTTGGTTTAAAAAATGCTCCAGCATCATTTCAAAGGATGATGAACGAAGTACTAGACGGACTAATAAATAAAATTTTTATAGTGTACTTGGACGACATACTGATTTTTCAACCTCTCTTGACGAATATATCCAAAATTTGACGAAAGTTATAAATAGACTTAAAGAAAACGGATTGAAATTACAAACCGATAGATGAAACTTTATGGAAAGGGAATCAGAATTTCTAGGACATACTCTAAACTAATCAAGAAAATCCTTGAAGTAGAAATCTCAAAACACCGAAAGAAATTAAATCATTCTTTGGTATTACAGGATATTACAGGAAACTTATAAAGGACTATGGAAAATGAGCGTTACCTCTTACAAAATGCTTGAAAAAAGGAAACAAAACAAATATAGAAATGCATTCGAAATATTGAAGAAATGTCTAATTAACCCACCTTTGCTAAATTATGCGGAAATGGATAAGGAATTCAAAGTATCAACAGATGCATCAGATATGGAACAGAATTCATTTTAAACACTGATCACCAACCATTAAAATGGCTTCAGGTCAAGCATAAAGGGAAAGATATCAGTCCCCGATTACAAATATGGCTAATGGAATAAGAAGAATACAATATCAAAGTGAAGTACATCAAAGGAAAAGACAATGTTCCAGCAGACTTCCTTTCACGGATAGTCAGAAATGAAGAAATCGATCCTTTGGATAACGAAGATCAACAAAGCTTACTACCAACCATTCATACCCAAGCCGAAAATCTTAATGATCACTTTGAAATCCATGAAACAATTATAAATTCCTTAAAAAACCTTAAAAAACCTTAAAAAACTAAAGAAAACTGCTGCGGAAAGCCATCGTTTGCTTGTAGAAGTTTATGGCGACGATGCTTTAGCGAAAACACAGTGTTTTGAATGGTTTCAACGCTTGAAAAGTGCCGATTTTAACATCAAACACCAAGAACGCCCAGGACAGCCAAAAAAGTTTGAAGACGAAGAATCAGATACGCTACTCGATGAGGATTCGTGTCAAACGCAAGACAAACTTGCCAAATCGTTAGAAGTGACTCAGCAAGCCATTTCGAAACGTTTGAAAGCCGCCGGATACATTCAAAAGCAAGGTAATTGGGTCCTCTATGAACTGAAGCCGAGATACGTTGAACGGCGCTTCTGTATGTCTAAAATGCTGCTTGAGTGCCATAAAAAGAAATCATTTTTGCATCGGATCGATTATGACAATTCCAAGCGCAAAAAGTCATACGTGAAGCCCGGCCAACCAGCCAAATCAACGGCGAAGCCAAATATCCATGGCACCAAGGCACATTATATTATGACTTGTTGAAATCGGGCCAGACAATCACTGGTAACCTGTACCGAACACAATTAATACGTTTGAAGCGTGACATCATCGAAAAACGCCCAGAATATGCGAACAGACACGAGGCTATACTTTTTCATCATGACAATGCTCGGCCGCATGTTGCAAGACCCGTGAAAAACTTTTTGGAAAATAGAGGATCGGAAGTTTTGGCCCGCCCGCCTTATAGTCCGGACCTAGCTCCGTCTGACTTTCGTTTATTTCGCTCGATGCAAAACGCCCTCACCGGAATACGCTTTACTTCAGAGCAACGCATCCAAAATTGGATAGATTCGTTTTTGGCTGCCAAGCCGGCACAATTTTTTGGGGTGGAATTCATAAATTGCCTGAAAGATGGGGAAATGTTGTAGCTTCCGATGGACAATACTTTGAATAAAATATATTGTAAGATTTTTCAGCAATAAAGCATCAAATTTTGCTAAAATATTTTATCAATAAAAGGCAAGCATTGCCAATTTTTTTACAAATCATGATAAGCCGAAGAAAATAATAGCAGATAATGAATTTAGCAGGTTCCTCCTCAAACAAACAATAGTTGAAAAGGATATTGAAGTACATTACACTACGCCTGATTCCCATACTGGAAATGCAGATATTGAAAGATTGCATAGCACGATTCGGGAAAAAACTAAGGATAATGCATGATATTACACAAAAAACTATCATCGAGAAAACTTATGAAGCAGTAGAATTCTATAACAGGCAGGTACATTCAACAACCCTAGAAAGGCCAATAGATATACTATCTTACATGACAAATTAAACAAGGAGAAAATCTTCAACTTAATGAAGCAGACAAAAGAAAAAACGATAGATAAAAGAAATAGGAATCGAAAAGATTATGAAGAAACTAGAAAAACTGGATTTATCAAAGATAAAATTCATCCTAATAAAATTAATCCTAAATACAAGCAGGCACCATTAGAAGGAGTCGATCTTACTAAGATTAGACGGCCTTTCTTTACAGAACGTAATACGAGTAACAATGATGATAATCGCACTGACCCCGCTACCTCGAGCAGAAACTAGCCTATCGATAGAGGAAATTAAAGAAGAAGCAGGATTCACGGAAATTACATTTAGACAAGTGAAAATTCCACTTGAGCATACTTTAATCTTACATACAATAAATTTGGAAGAATTAGAGCAAACTTTAGACATGATCGAATTCAACGTAAATTTGGCGTCTGGCAAGATAAATCAAAGCGGAAATAGGCAATCAATAAAAACAATTTGTTCAAAGAGAATTTCGAAAAGAAGAACATTCAACAGTGTAAATGAGAAACACAGGAAGAATATCCTCAAAAACAAGTGTAACAACCGAACTTTAGCAGAACTTATTCTTAACGATAATACCCACGCATTAGAAACTGACCTTTGCGCTAAATATAAAAAAAATCGGATAATACATATCATGATCATGATCATAAACAAGAAAATCGCACAACAATTATTTGCACAAAAATCAATAATCAGATATAAAATATCTCCATTACTTCCCCATAGAGCTAAACGCGAATTATTCAATTTCGTGGGAAAAGCAAACAAATATTTATTTGGAACCCTAGACTCTGACGATAAGGAAGAATTAGAAACTTATTTTAAAGAATCAACCAAAAACCAAATAAAAATAGCAAATACTCTCAACTACCAAAAAAAAAATAAACGAAAACTTTAACAAATCCAAAGAAACCCTTCAAGATATAATTAGCCAGGATCAAAAGAAAATCTCAATTTGGGCAGAAGTCGAATCTGATTTAATAAATCTTAGAGCAGATACAACGTATATAGCCTTACTCACCCAACTTCATACTTTTTTTGAGGTAGGGAGGTGACTGCCGTTTATGCACAGAGTGTGGGCCTCCATTGCTCGCAAGAAAGCGAATAGACTACCCATTAAACACCTCCCCTGTCAACCTGAGAACCCAGCCTGGAACCGTTTGACACATTACTTCGGGCAAGGTCTCGTTTTGTTACGCTGTGAGCGCCTTCAAGCTGGTGGATCCCTTTCCTAGCGGGAGGCAAGAGGGGAAGAAGAAGTGCCAGAAAAGTGATCCCCCAACCCCAGCGCCCGAGACTGCTGTACGTCCTTTTTATATTTTAGGACTGCCCAAGCTCTCCCGTCACTCTGGAGAGATCCCTTCGCAGCCTGTCCCATTTTATGCACGCAAAAAAAGGTTGGCAGGATTGTCCTCGTCTCCTGGGCGAACCTGACAATCAGTGGAGCGTGACTTACCAATCATGTGCAGGTAAGACTGAATACACCCATGCCCGCTCAAAAGCTGGGACAGATAGAAGTCAGTCTCACCATGCCTTCGATTTAGCCACGGTCTCACGTCCGGGATGAGGCGCGCAGTCCACCTTCCCTTCGTGCAATTGACCCAAGACTGCTGCCAATCGTTGTGCGAGCGTTGTCTCTCCTCGTGGACAACCATCTCCCTCCCATCCTCGTTTCGGCGCAGCTAATTAGTGCGGCGCTCTCTAGCAAGGAGGGCGACAGGTATCACGCCTGCAATTACTCTCACCACCGAATCAGAGACTGTCGGATACGAAGATGCGATTCTCGGTGCTCCTCTTCTCTGTACCTGTGCCAAACATTTTCGGTATACCTCCTTGTTGAGAGCATCGCCCCATACCTCTGCTCCATACAGTAGTACTGACCCTACAGCACTCATCAAGAGGCGCCTTCTTGACGGGCTGGGTCCCCCTACGTTGGCCATAAGTCGGCTCAGAGCCAATATTCCCGAAGAAGCCTTCTCAACCGTTGCCCTGATTTGCTCAGAGAAACTCATCTTCGAGTCGATCAGTAGCCCCAGGTACTTCACCGCTGGCTTCGATTCGATTCATGTATCTCCAAAACTGATCATCCTTACTCTAGGGATTCTCTTTTTTGTCAAGATGACCACTTCGGTTTTCTCCAGTGCTAAACTCAGCCCGCGAGCAGTCATCCAGTCCCTCACTCGGCGCATTAGCATACCTAGCCTAAGTTGCGCTTGTTCAACGGTGCGTCCGGCGACCAGAGCCGCAACATCATCCGCATAGCCGATCAACCGCGACTCATCTGGCATCTCTAGTCTCAGTAGCCCGTCGTAAGAAACGTTTCACAGGTCCAGACCAAGGATAGATCCCTGGGCAACACCCGATGCAATTACCATCCTTCGTTTGCCCTGTGTCATGTTGTAGTGCATGCTTCAGTCCTTCAGGTAGTTCCTCAAAAGCTGTATTAGATATTCTGGAACTTGAAAAAAGTTTTCCAGCGTGTCCAGAATAGCCACTCATCTAGCGGAGTTGAAGGCATTCCTGAGTCGAGTGTCACCAACAGGACGATCCGTCGTTTGGTGCGACTATATGGCTCTACCTTTTGGACCGCGTTCGCCACCTCCGCAATCGCATCAATGGTAGAAAGTCCTGCTCTAAAGCCGTACTGCCGAGAAGATAGGTGAGTTTCTCTAACACTTTCCCAGCCGTGTTTAGCATGCATAACGGGCGGTATGCAGATGGCGTTCCGGATTTCCCTTCCCCTTGCTGATCATCACGAGCCTCGCCACCTTCCATCGTACCGTGAAAACCCCATCCCGTAGGCAAGTGTTGAATGTGCTGAGCAGCAAGTCAGGACAATGGTGATAGACGAGTCGCAACATCTCAGCTGGAACACCATCTGGACCTGGAGCCTTCCTCGCTTTCAATGAGAGGACTGCCTCCTCCAGTTCCAGCTGTGTGAACAGTGGGCACTCGACTGCTGTTTCACCATGGACAGCATCAACAAGGACGGGATGAGCGGGGAAGAGTCCCCGCACTATCGCGTCCATCTTTCCCGCGTCATGTATACAAAGCTTCCGTAGGGCACCAAGCTTCCGCATGACCAGCTTGTAGCCAAGGCCCCACGGATCCTTGTTCACATTGTCCACTACGCCTTGCCAGCAGCGAGCCTTGCTACGGTTGATCAATTCGCGAAGGCATTTCCTGACCGACTTATATGCTGCAACCCAGTTGCATGCCTCGTCACGGTTCCACGCCCGTTGATCCTCACGTTGAAGCTTGTGACACTCCCTTCGCTTTTCAGCAATTTCAGTTGACCGACAGTACACTGGGGGCTTGACGTGCCGCGGTCTTCGACGGGGCATAGAAGCGTTGCAAGCAGCCGTAATGATGCTCATAGTAGAGTTCACCACGTCTTGAGCTGTCACTTCCTCCGTCCCCTCCGAAGCTCCCTGCAGCGGCTCACCTGCTGTGAGCACCTCGATGGACCTCTCGACGTCCATCCTTCCCATTTTCCATCCAGTTGTAGAAAGCCGAGAGCACGGACGTCAGGAGGCAACATCACTTATCTCAAGCAGAATGCACTGATGATCGCTGGCTGAGTAGTCCTCTAATACTTTCCAGTTGTGTATGCTCCGTACTAAGGACTCCGAGGCGAATGTCACGCCCGGTATGGTTCCCTCACAGCCAATACGGTGGAAAGTCAGCGTATTACTGGAGTTTAGGACGACGAGCGCCGTCATGGCCGCCATTCCCAGGATTCATTTTCCCCGCGGATCCGTTTGAGGCATGCTCCATTCGATTGCTTTAGCATTGAAGTCGCCCTCGACGAGCACTTTGCCCTCTACGTTCGAGACAACGCCCTACAAAGCATTAAGCTTGGCTTGGAAAGATGATATCGATTCGTTAGGCGTTAGGTACACACTAAAGAAAGTGGTCCCTGAGCACCGAACCCACACGAAACCATCCCCCGTCCACAACTCTCCGCTTGTAAGTCACTGTTCCGAACCCAGATGGCGGCAATACCAGTTGCATCAGAATACCATAATGCAGGACTTGCTCACTCAGCAGCAAGAAGTCCCTCGCAAACTGCTCAAGCAGATTTTGGGCGGTTAAACTGCGGTAGAGTTTTAGCTGCAGGATGCGGGTCACTGGAGTTCTGATGTTGCCTTGGCTAGGGCTTCCTGGAACACCCAGGATTTTCCTGATCCCAAGACGTGTCCAAAATCAGGTTTTGGATAAGCATCCTTGCAAAGAATACGGTGTGCCTCCTTCGTACACTTGTTTCTTTTATGTCCCATTTCACCGCATTTGTAACATAGGGAACTCCTATCGGGTCTTTTGCATACTTGTGTGGTGTGACCATTACCAGGGCATTTGAAGCATTAAAGAGGCGTTGTTCTTCGCCGTATCCTACAGACAACTCACCCTATTCTTACTTTGCCCTTGTTCAGGAATTGTTCGGCGTCCTTTTCGGTCAAGTCAACTATGGCCATGCGTTGTCCCCTGTTGTTTTTTTGTGTCAGTCTCGATTTGATCCTTCCCACGCTAGGGAAGTCCTTTTGATGGCCTCTTCTACCTCGGCCAGGTCCATGACGCAGTCAATGTCTCGTATTTTGATCGTTGCCATCGGTTCGAGCGAGGCTATAGTTGCGCTTTTGCCAAGGACTTTCTTTAGTGCGTTGCAAAATGCTTCCTTATTGCCGGCCTCTGCTCCGAATTCGACCAGTATGTGGCCCGACCGCGTTGATTGTACTACTTTAGTGGTAGTATTCGTGCCTTTGGGCCTTTCCCCTGATGTCCTGCAGTACCTCCACGTAGGGTCAGCCATCTTGGGGCTTTACGAGCAGTGCCTGCTGCCGGGGTCTTCATCGGGGCTTCTGCCTCTCCTGTTTTGCATCAGGTCCTTTTTCTGATTGGGCGTCCTTGCGAACTTTACTTTCTGGCACTTTTTGAAGGAGTTTCTTTGCAGCTTTCTTCGCTCCTTTTGTAAGCACTATCTGGAACTCGTGACCTGGTGCTCCACACTCATCAAGTGCCTCTTTCTTCCTTCTTTTATCCCGATCTCCTTCGATTGGGTGGACGCCATTCTTTTATTGACTTTTGATGGTGGAGCTTTCTGCATGTCGCCTTTAGATTTCGCCCCAAGCGCCTCTTTCGCCTTCTGTTTGTCTCCGGCCCTTAACCAGCTCCTCCGATAGTGCCCTATGTGATCTAGGAGCTCCTTTAGTTCAAGGAGCCCAACTTTTACTGCTTTGCTGATTTTTGGGGAGTCGCATGCAGATTGTATTTTTTTCAGAACATCTCCCATTTTTTGGAGCAGCCTTTCTTCTTCGTATTGCTGGGTGGCAAGTGTACTTTGCAACCATCCTTGGGAGAGGTTATCGCGTTCTGTTTTCGAATACAGTACTTCCGCCACATTTTCGACGTTGGCGGTGCAATCGCACAACATCGCTTTATTTGTCTGGTTACTCGTTGCTTTTCATGCCGTAATCTTCTCTTTGGCTTCAGGATGTTTCTTTACGATGTCGGGATTTGCGACCCTTGCATCGGTCGCTTCGATAACGATCGCAGCAGTGATAATCGAGTTTCCGATGCTCCTTATATTATCTTCCACCGCTTGAACACCTGAAGCGTCCTGCAGAGTCTTTTCCTTAATAGGCTCTGGCATTCGCATCATTTTTTTGCTGCGCTCGAACGCCGCAGGAATCTCAGTCGGAACCAGACTGTCTTCTAATCTCCGTTTTTCGTCGTTTTTGTCATGGTTAATACCGCTCTTGATGTACTGTTAACATCGTGGCTGCAACCGCTGGTTGCGTCGTCGTTGTTATTATTTTTTTGTTTTTTTTAGTATTTCCAGTTTGATTGGGTCCCCCCTCGGAGCCGCTATCCCCGTTCGTGTGTGTAGTCACCTTTTCTGTCCCATGGTTATCTTTGCAGAGCAGAGAGTCCATGCGAGGGTTAGCACAAGCCCTTATGAGGAGAAGTGCTCAGAGCCAGACCAGCGCTAACCAGGAGCCCGTCTCAACCGAACCTACACCATCAACCCAATGGTGCGCACTTCAAACGTACTCCGACGCCTGCCAAGGTTTTACCGGGACGGAGACGGTATGACAGTTGAATTGGAGCCGTTCACACATGAGTTTCACCTCGTCGCTACTGTGGAAAGCAACTAGGTCCAAACCATCATATCCGCCAGCCCAAAGCATCAATTCGAGTTCGTTGTCCAAAGCTTAGTCCAGATCCAATCAGAGTCGTATCCTGTCATCCCAGGAGGGAACTCACGGCACCCCGCATATCCTCGGGTCCGTGGGTGCGACGCTCCCCAAAGAATGCTAGCCTCCAAGAGTGCTCTTGTCGACTGGCATTCCCTCTGCGGGAATTTCCTCGGGTACGTGGGGCGGAACTCCCCAAATAATGCTAGCCTCCAAGAGTGCTCTTGTCGACCGGCATTCCCCCTGCGGGAAGGAATTTAACATGTTTCCTGTCCGCTGAACTACATATGGCTCAGAAAACGTGCACATGGATTGCACAACTACGTTCATGAGCCATATGTGGTTCAGTGGACACCTACAACTTGTATAGCGAATTATTTCACGAAACGTGGCTGGATGCAACTGTTTTTCTATGGGACGTATTAGTCCAATCATATGGTAAAGAAAAACACCGGGACGTACGAGATTTTTTTTTTATTTTTTCAGAAAATGATAGCTTTCTTAAATTTATTAGTTATCATGTTTATTCTGGAAACATGGCAAACAAAAGGTTTTTTTCCTAAAAGATTTAAACAATTTCTGATTTTCATAATTTTTTAGTGGCTCCAAAACGACTATTCAATACAAGCCAGATACCACTCAAATCGAAAGCTCACCTATAAAATAGTATGAACCAAAACTCCAGCGAAAGAACACTTACTTATAATATACAATAATGTAAGAAACAAGTACGCGTTTAATGAAAATAGATTTCATTATTTTAACATAAAAATAGACTTTAGCTGAGCATAAATCTAAATACAATAGTTTGATGATGGCTCATAAATAATAGAGTTTGTTTAAAAATCTTCTTTACAACATCGAAAAATGTTAAAACTATTCCGAAAATAAAACAATAATTTCATAGGGTTAATCTATAAAACTGTTTCCATATGCTCGCACGAATGTAAATCTTGAGTAAAAGCTTGTGAAAAATTAAGCTTGTTTATCTAATTTGTTCCCCCACACACGAGATATGGGGAGCAGAAACTATTGAGCCAGGAAATCACTGATTCGACTGGCGGTCATTTGTAATTGAGCGTCAATTATCAGAATCGGAAAATAGAAAAACAGTCGAGAACTAAGTACTCGAACCTCGCATGCGATTTTTCAGTGTCTAGAAATTTACCAGCCCCAGCGGACGACAGTGGCTGTTTGGCGGGATTGTTTCGCGATTCCGCTCAATTAGGATCCGGTTGATGGAAGTGATATCGCGCGAATTCATACTAGTTACTCGGACTTTTTAAGTTTCTTTCAAGTGTTCTCGCTTTGGAAAATACTCAAAATGCAATCGAAAGGTGCAAATATTGCCGGTTACGCGAGCCTTTTCGGGTTGCAAATAATTCTTCTCATTGCCTACTGGATTTTCGTTCGATATGATGATGAACTGCTCCCGAAGAATCCTGGAAAACTTTCTGGTTCCTTGGAAGCTTCAACACAAGAGGATGGATTAGAAGAAAAACACGTTCCAAGCTACCCTCGTGAGTGTCCTTTCCTCTATTTTTTTTCTCTCTATATAATGCTACATAGGTAAAGCAATAAATCTTGGATAGCCAAAGTGATTTGCAGACAGGATTCGAATTTTCGAGAGACTCCTTCAAGCAATTGAATTCTTAGGAATCAGTTCCTGGAATATGTGTTAGGGGTAAGGTTAATAACGAATGCAGTTTCACATTCCTCAGAATTTATAGACTCTTCAGCGAAAATTCCAATCATTATAAAAGAATTATTTTTAATATCGCTTCAATGATTTGCTTTGTATGAAAAACGACATGTTTCTAGAAACGAATTTTCGTCTTGTTCGCAGCACAAACTTCTCTTTGATTCGGTTGAGTTTCCCTCGGGGTATCTTTCGTTCTGCAGCCATTGTTGCAGTCTAAAAATTTCAGTTTTCTTTCTTCGTCGTCAAAGTCTTCGGAAACTTCTACTGCACGATAATGAACACTTAACATCTTGTGTGAAACTTTATGCCAAAAAGTTCACACAGAACTAATAAAAGTGCATCAAGTTCGTGCTCGGGGAATCAGAGGTGCATCGTGCGATAAACAACGTTGCATCGTTGGATGTCTGTGGTGCAGATTGTGTTTAATATCTGGAATGGAAGTGTTTGCACTTAGCACGACTCATTAGCGACTGATTTAATAAAACTTGCCTTCTCAATGTGCCACGCCAAGCGTCAGTTTCAAGTGCAATGAGGAGTTTAATTTCGGGAAGTTTTAATTGATTAAAAATTCATTATGTTTGCGTTGCAGGTTGAGTTTTCAATTGGGAATTTTATTTCAATAGTAACTGAAAGATAAGTGTCTGCCTAAATTAATCACGATTAAGTGTAGAAATAATTCCTTGGATAATTTCGAAGGATATTTTAAGAATGAATAAATTACGTAAAATCAAAATAAGTTCTTGCAAATATGGCTCAACTTTTTAGTTAATTGTGAAAAATTACTCGAGCAAATCGGAAATTTTTGAAACTTTAAACAAGCACCACCCGAAGGGTTCTGAAGAACAAGATAATGGCATTTAATAATTTATCAGACATAGAATTTTGAAGAAATTTGAGGGCACTCCCCGGGAGACCTTATCCGAAAATAATGGGTGTTCTTAATCCGAGATCTCGAAATATTGTGCAGAATATTAAAAGTTTTACTGATCCATGAAATTAGAGCTTAAGCTCATATGAAAATACAATTCAGGTTTCATGGAAGGATACGCATCCTGAAATATTGAACCCCGTCATTTGACGACGCTAACATAAAACGACTGCAAAAAATCAAACTGGAATATCTTCCAGTTTGATTTTTTGCAGTCGAAGGCAAATACAATAATATACCGTGATAAACTCTATTATTAAAAACATAAAACTAATTATATTAACATTATTTAAAGCTAAAATATATTTATTGCATCGAATGACGTGGATTGAAATAAGGAATACATAACCAAACATTGCACATAGAGCATTCTGTCAAGTCAAGTCAAAAGCGCTTTATTCAATACCAATCGTTATGAATTTTTAAAAGAACATAAAGCAAGTTCCAAACAATAAAATTATGAAAAACATAATGGCCGGAATGGCTCTCTAAATTTATACGTTATCAATGAAACAAATTTAATGAAAAAAACACTAGCAAATTTAAATTAATTAAGATTATTACATTTTTTTTTTGATTCAATTGGAAAAAGGAGAAAAAACCAACCAGCGTTATTCAAAAATTACTTATATTACTAACTAAACCGTGAACTTTTATCCTATACCTAATATGCTACACCCTAATTCTAAATAAGTTCAATCAAAAGAAACGTTACCTTATACTAAAACCTATCCCTAATTTATAATACAAATAAACAACAACAATAGATGTAGCAATACTGAGATGAAACTAATAACTAAGTAACGAGAAAAAAACACAAAAACAGAAAATAAACACGAATAATTTAAACATTGTCATTCAGCCACCAACACCTAGATTGCCCCGTCTCAGCTCGATCAGCCTCAACGAATCTAGAAAATGAGTATCTCCATTGGAATTGTTGGTCTCGTGAACTCAGATTCGGAGGATATTTTATCTTCTTATCGGTGGCCCGTCTATATATGTGATATATGATTAGGACGCCGTCAGAATCAGAAACATATTGATTCATGTCCAAATACACAAATGCTTCTGGAGGAACGACGCCAGTAGAGAGGCAAGTTACAATATACCCGTCTCTAGGGTGGAATGGCTGTGAAATCCAAGGGTTTTCACTCACAGTTACAGATCTTGCGATATGATTCTGGAGAAGTTTCTAAATGGAGATATCGACTCTTGTCACTTTAGCGGTTTGATAAATTTTTCTATTCGATATATAGTGCTTCCAATCCGTCTCAGGCTTTCTGTACAAACCAGTACATGCACGAAGACATTTCCTTTCGAAAACTCTTAATCTTTCCATTGTACTAGCACTCTGGTTGTGCCAGATCTGTCATCCATATGTCAAAACTGGTCTAACCAGGGTCTTGTAACAAATAACTTTGACTTTTTGATCAAAGTATCTGGAATGAAAGACTCACCGAAGAGCCATGACTACTTTGTGTGCTTTACTGAGCATGATTTTGACATGTTTAGTACAGTACAGATACTGATCGAGATGAACACTGAGGTATCGAACACAGGGTTTATGTGGAACCCCTTCTGAACTACCCTCACCAGCCATGATGCGGAAATACTTTCAATTACGTTTCAGGTCTTGACTGGCCCCCTGGAGCGTTGTCCGAAACAAAATTGTTTCGCCAATTTTCGGTGTAGAGCTGCACATCATTAAACATTTTTTGGAGATTGCTCTGAACTATTGTAACTTTTCGGTCTGCTGTATAGATAACCAATCATCAGCAAACGCTACCAATGTTCACGTTGACGAGACGTTAAAATCAAAGCTGTTCAATAGCTTGCGAATGAATATTCAGAAAAGCAGGGGCACAGTAACTGTTCCCTGCTGTAGACCATTCAAGACCTTGAATTCACGCATTATTGTCAGATTTCCATCAGTGACAACAAATGATTTCCCGTATTACATATTGCACATTATGGCGGCAAGTTGTCTGGGAAACCTGTCCCGAAGAAGTTTGAAAACTAGTCCATCTAACCACACCCTATCAAAGGCTTTCTCCATATCAATGAGACATGCTCCAACACATTCTTTGTTGTTTAGTTTCCAACAGATGTCTAAGGTTACTTTCCTTATTGCATGTGTGTTCGAATGCCTGGCACGAAAAACAAATTGGCGATTCGGCATCAACTCATATTTCTCAATGTGGGCGTTTAATGCTCTGTTGAGTATCACTTCAAACACCTTGCTGTTGTTAGGCAGCAAGCTGATTGGGCGATAGCTTTGAGGGCATGAAGATTACTTTCCTTTCTTCAAGATCGGAAATACCTTAGCCTTTTTCCACTCATTTAGGAAATATGAATTGTTGTTGAACAATATGCTATAATTCCTAATAATAATCTCAGGCAAATGTCGTAGAACTATGTTTGGAATACCGTCAGTACCACATGATTTTTTGTTGTTTATTCTACGAAATATGAAACACAAGCCTTCATAGCTGACAAAATAATCAATAAGATTCAGTTTTTCCGTCCGTTGATTGCTGACCTCACTCCTGAAGTATGAAAGGGCTAAGTTCCGGACATTCTTCAGGTGTAATTTCAACAAAGCCAACGAGGGATGGTTATTGTCTAAAAATCGCCGATAAATATTGTTGACGCGTATGAGAAGAAGGCTTTTCAATCTTTACAACCTTGTGATGGTTGGTGTTTGATATCCTTCCATATTGTTTTGATGTTTTATCTTGGGAACTACTTTCTCAATCGTTTTCAACGTCAGCTTCTCTAATTTCGACAAATAGAGATCTATTTCATCGTCAGTCAGATTTCTGTTATTAGGAACCATTGAGCAAGCGTCGCCATCATCAGAAGGAGGACATTGCTTCTAACAATCTCGAATAAACTTCTCTTGAAACTTTCCCCAGTCTGTTTTTTTGAAATTCAACCGATGGTTTTCATGTTGAACTAGAATGAGGAAGAAGTCATCGCTTTGATGATTGATTTCCATTACGATTGCGTTATGGTCGCTGTCATAAGGAAGCACCTGCAGTTTCCGTTGAGGACTATTAAAGCTGAATTGAAGTCTTGCGTCAGCAATGCAGAGGTCCAAATATGAATTTGTCCTAGGGTATGTTGGGAACTCCGACCCATATAGGTTGAACCTGTATTCAATTTAGTTCTCTGTTATCCACGATTTCACGAATACACCACTTGGATTATTGGTGGCGTTTAGCCATGATGTATGCTTGGCATTCAAGTCACCGGCAAAAATATAACAACTATGCAGCCTGTTCAATCCGAGTATTTCAAACAAGGAATTGAGTTCCTCCTTGAACTTGAGAACATTTTGACCAGTTGCATAGGCAGAGATAACGAAGAGGTTATGCCCACCTGGCAGTGGAATTTTGATGACGGACACTTTAAGAAATTCAAAGTTTTTGAATTCTACTTTTTCAATTTTTTGGAAACAATAGCGTCTTCTAACCAATATCCCGGTGCCACCTCCCCCATCACCTAATACCCTATCGTTTCTTACGAATGCAAAATCTTTGAATTCCATGGAATGGCATGAATTGAGTTGGGTTTCAACTCTAAAGAATTAAGTTGCTGGTAAATTTTGAGAAGCAGCTCATTATTGCCACTTACATTATTTATATTATTTCCAGCATTTTCTGCTGGTCCTCTAGCAGCAAGTGCAAATGATACTCCGGGCTTGACGAAGTTGGAAAGTATGATATTACAGTGTACTTTTGTTTGCTTGGAGCAAATTTAACTTTTGCATCTTGATATCGAGAGCATCCTCGATATGATGCTGGGTGACCAAAAATACCGCAGTTAACGCAGTATAATTTTTCTTTAGGCTCCGTCTGAGCCAATTTACACTCACCGGGAGCATGAACGTCTTTGCATTTAACGCATCGATAGTGCATGGCACTATTGGCAGCCGGATGTTTCTGGAGGCGTTCCCACCTCTCAAGTACCTTATTTGTTGAAGGGCACTTGGACTGCTCTTATTTGCAATTGTACAAGGTAAAGTGGTAAATTCTTCCTTTCTATGGTCGACATTCTTATCGCAAAGGCTTTGACTGACACAAAATCAATATCTGGTGCAGCCTCCTTGAGCACCTGAAGAAGATCGACCGTATCCTCTCCGCTGTCCAAACCCTTCAA
Organism: Odontomyia ornata; assembly: GCA_963969285.1. NCBI lineage: Eukaryota > Metazoa > Arthropoda > Insecta > Diptera > Stratiomyidae > Odontomyia > Odontomyia ornata. Next base: position 92,327,974 of record OZ017741.1, on the reverse strand, counting down.
CATGAAAGTCTGATTCTTCTCACTTTTTGGGGTATAGGTGAAGTGTGGAACCTCCCCAGAATTCATCTTTGGCTGACTTGAAATCAACCAGTGATTTCGTCTTTATAGTTAATTTTTCGGCATTAGCTCTTTTGATTTCGAAACTGGCCAGTTTATTTTCGGCTGCCAATAGCCGAACCATATCTTTCCCGCTTTGTCTGAACACGGCGATTGGCGGAACTTTTTCTGTCTTGTTGGAAGCTTTTTCAGAGGAACCAGCAGAAATGCGGGCTGGTTTTTTCTCCTTATTTTTGTTCTTTAAATATTGAATAAAATTTAAGTCATTATCTTTATTGAAATTACCTTTGATGTTTTTTTCAATTTCCATTTCTCAATTTAATCTCTCCAGCGCTGCAAAATAGTTTTGGCTCTCGTTGGTGCCACCAGCACTTAGAATTTCTTCTGGAATTGCTTGTTTTGTATTTTTCTTCGGCTTTGATACCTGTTACCATTGATATTGCGGCTGCGTCTGTTTAGGCTTCATCCCTTTCTTGAAGAGATCCTTGAGGGACTGTATCTCTAGCCTTAGTTCTTCATTTTCTTTTTGCAATTTGGCCGTTTGTTGATTATCCGCTATTACTTGTAGCTTGCACCCTCTATCTGCGGAGTTTTCTTCGTTATGTTTTCTCTTGGTGATTATCGCCAGTTTCGTATTCGTCGTTTCCCCAGGTTGCCCCAACGGTGGGAAGCCGCCGGGCTCCTCCATACCAGCGGCGAAGTTTTCTTTGGTAATTTGTTTTTCGTTACTAATCGAAGTAAAAAATATAAGTTTTTTCCGACTTTAGACTGACGTTTTTTAAAAAATTTATTTAATTTTTGAAAACTTTTGACAGCAGCGATTTAAAAGACGTCTATACGCAAAGACTACTACGATCTATCCGCGAGCATTCTGTTCTCACCATAGATTTGCAAATTTATTCAGCACATCTCCGTTCCTTGTTTCTAACGGTTTTTTGACAGTGTTAAATGTTCACACATCGGTATACACTAGCTCCAGCCGCTTATAATAGCCTCCTTACAATACATTTTGGTGGTTTGCAAGACTGGCTTAGATATGCCATTGTCAACTCCTTGCGGAAATCAATCTGATTGATATTTTTTAAATGTTGTGAATAGCGTGCCGGTAACCTAGCAACCATGTAAACAACGACCACTACTACTTGTTACCCTTCATAGATACTCTATAATAATTCAAATTTTGGTGCATTTTATCCGTTCCTCCCATATTTATATTGTATATTTGGATCGAGTGTGGGATGTTCCCGCTTATGTGTTTGTTTTTACTTTTAAATCAGCGCTTAAAACATTTCTCAGGGTCAGCTACAAAACATGGAGATGCCACAGTAACTACAGGATTGTCCTTCCATCGCGTGACAAGAAGATCCTTTTCCATGACCTTTACTGTAGCAACTTCGTCAAGCCTCTTTCTTTCTTCCACCAGTAAGGAAAAGGATGTAAATAAACTATCGAATAGGTGTGATATGAGTAAACAGATTTGCCAGGTGAGTACTGATCAATGAGTTGTAAGACTGTTGATATGCACTTCCCAAAATCTATTTGATAAATTGATAAATTTTGCCTTGATATGGGTCAAAAGCAATCAAGTATATATTTGGGGAGTTTTGAAACTTTTCTTTATAGTTGAATCTTATTGGCTTAATTCTAAAGGCTTATTTGCAACCATGTCTGCCAAATTATTCAACATTGACTCCATCATGACATATTCTATCCGAAAGCGCATATGTTTTCATAATTTTTTTTTTTTTGTATGTGACTAATAAGTGGATGTATTTTTGAGTATGTATCGTTTTGTCCTATTCAACACCAGCTTAAAATGCAACGCCATCATACTGGCATTCACTCTATCTCTTCTCATAGCTTCCTGTATCGCAACTTTTCAAAAACCATCCCCACTATTACAAAACATTGCTCTTTTTGGAAAAAAGTTACCTTCTTCTTCGTAGCAACAAGCGCCTAGTACTGCCTCGATCCATTGACCACCTCCTCCAATTCTGAAATTCGAGTAGCGATGAACTGTCTTTATCGACCATGTCAGACCAGCATTTCCTCAGTTTCCCCACTGGCCTGCGGCCTTCAGTTCTCCCAACGGATACCTTTTTGGATATCTGTTGTTCTTCCATACGATTCATGTGGCCAGCCATTGCAGCTTCTGCAGTCTTCCAATCGTTGCGACCTACGGTTCGTCAAAAATTTCATACAGCCCGTGGTTGTATTGAATTCGTTATTGGTTCTCGTCTAGCTCTTCAGGCCCGTCGCTCTAAATATAATTGCGGATGCGTGGATTAGAGTCCATGTTTTCCACCCGTTGCATAACACAGGTCTTATCACAGATTTGTATACTGGGAGCTTTGTTTTCTTGTGTATGCATACGGTCTTTAAGATGGTCAAAACTTAATGAGATCTTTTATTTGCGAGCTGTATTCTTCGGCGATTTTCGTCTCTACCGGTTTTCATTATTTTGGCGCCTAAATACACAACTTCGCCCATATTTTGGATACTGTATTCGCCAAGTGTGATCTTTTGTGTACGTGAAGTATTTTTCCTAGATTGCGTTATGAGCTTTGTTTTATTCTCCTCTATTCGTAGCCCTTCTAGTTTTGCTTCGCTGTCGAGTTTCAAGAAGAGTTCTTTGGCACTTGTTAATGACTGTGACAAAATGTTGATGTCATCCGCATAGGCAACTACTTGCATCGACTTGTATAGTAATGTACCTCGTGTATCGACAGCTTCCTTATGACCATCTCCTTGCTTTAGTCTGATATTTGTGTCAAACGTATCGATGAGTTGGTTATTGATGCAGACATGGAAGGTCGTCAACATCATTGTCATTTTGGTAAGACGGACTAATTTGGCTGGGATGCCAAAGCAAAGCATTATTTGGTACAGTACGTTGCGTTCAATACTGTCATATGCTTGCTTAAAGTCAACGAAAATTTGGTGTACGTCTATGTTGAAATCCAAGCATTTTTCAAGTACCTGTTTGACAGTATACAATTGCTCTGTTGCCGATCTACCTACTCTAAAACCCCCTTGACACTCCCCAAATAATACTGATGACTTATGATCCGATTTTATTTTCTAAGATTATTGAAAATATTTTGTACGCCGTACAAAGAAGTAATGTGGGTCTATAATTTGTGCACTGTAGCTTGTCACCTTTTTTATGCATAGGTAATATACTATAATTGATTGACTTCACTCTTTCGGCATATGTGTTGCCAATATACTGGGTGAATTTGTGAATAGCTTTGTGAACACTGCTGCCACCATATTTGTTGAGCTTCAAAAGAATCTCATCGATGACTGGCGCTTTATTATTCTTTTGGGCTTTGATCGTGATGCAAACTTCACCCAGAGTTGGTGGAGCCAATGGAAGCTCTCCGGAAACATCTGTAGGCGCCGATGTTCTGGAGTTGTGCGGAGGATTAACGAGGTTATTATGATGCCCATCTTTCCTTAATCTTGGTTTCATGAGCCATGATATTGCCGATGTCATCACGATATAAAGTGGTTTTGGGCTGATAACCACGTTTCAGGCTTTTCAAAGCAAAACATTATACCCAGAAAGAATAATTATGGCTAAAAAAGCCTTCAGCTCTAATTTAAACTTTCTTACATACGGAAGAGGAAGAGACATTTTCAGGATCCTTCGTGGCGCCACCTTCAATCCAATCCTTTCCAGTTCTTCATTTTTTAACAACGATGTTTGGCTTCTTGCTGATTTCTTGCAGATTATTTCTGGAATATTTTCTTTTCTGCTGGGGCCAACAGTTGATTCTGGGAGAACTTATCAATGTTTTTGCCTATTTCTTTTTCGCAATCCTCGACAACTCATTTGTATCTCATTGCTGTCCTTATTTTCTACAAAATCGAATAGTTCTCTAGAATATTGTGCCCAAAAAATGACAATGATATGAAATCAATGTTTATGTATTCTCCTAGCGTCGTCATATGACGACAGCCAAAAAATTGAAATAATTTCTTTGGTGGAGCATCAAAGTTTATAAATTTAACTCGGAGGACACTTTTAGGATCCTAACATTAACATATAGTGGTAAATTCTTCAAAATTGCTGAACTTCAATGGCCGTCTCCGTGTTTTCACTGAGTCAGAATAAAGGATTGATTATGACTCGGTAGGTTACCCTCCTTTAAAGGTAATACAGTCAGTCATATTTTCTACAGGTGCTTTTACGTATACAATGGGTTAAAATAAAATAAAGAGACTCTTACTGCAACACAGGTTACAACAAAGTTGGAAGCTCATAAACGGCAGAGGGGGGCTGACCACTGGCAAGCAAGAGCCGAGAAAATAGAATGTTACTCCTTGCAGATTATCTCAGCAGATCAACGAAAAGGCCAAAAATTATTTCTTGAAAACAATTGTAAATAGAAACAATACAACAATACAAAAACTGGAAGTTTACGCCGCTAGTGCTTCTAGCTGGCTTGAATGGCTTGTAAAAAGCAAATTCTGAGCTGCCTTCACGATTCCTTGATGCCGGATGTCTCCAATAGCGAATAAAGCTGAGGGCATGGCAATACTAGTGGTCGCCAGACCTACGAGTATACAATTTAGTATTATATACGCTGGGTGAAGTATGACCAGGCGCTGAATGGTTAAAGACGTTACATTATATTACACACCGGAGTAAAGAGAATCGACTTTACATAAACAGTCTTCTCAGAAAAATTTACATTACAGAAGTACGAGTATGACCTGTGAACTAGGTTGTTGTTTCGATCTCCTAGAATTCGCTTCTTATGGAGAAGAAATAATCAAAAATTTGAATAGCTAATTTGACACTCTAAATTTAAACAATATAGCGATTCGCAGCTCCGGGGGGGTGAGGGGGCCAACAGATATGGCATCTTTAAACTCATCAAAAACAACAACAACGGCTAAGACATTAAAGAACGAAGACAAACAAACGACTAAATAAAATGGCTCAGAGAGCACGTATCAGCCGACATAATTACAACCGTTCGGGTGCAGTAAAATAACTGCACATACTCCAGAACATAGTATACTCAACTAGTAACCACACTCCATCAACCCTCCGGAAAAATCCGAACACAAGCCGAACAGCGAGCCATAAATCTTCGGTAGCAGGTAGGTAGGTAAATGCTGACGCGAGGATTGGCGCAAATATAAACATATGCTTCAATGAGAGATTTCAGGATTACCATATCTCAAAAAATCAATGACTTTGCAGAAAAAAATATACATTCCATGCTATCTTTTAGTTTTTTATTAGGATCTGGCAGCACGCCTATGTCCTGAAATGCGTCAAAAAACACGTGCGTCGGAAATTTCATTTGCATTTTGCTTTGTTTCTTGAGCGCGCCAAACATGGGATCAGCTGTAATGCCCCGGAGCAGCTGACGTGCCCCTGGGAAAATTCAAAAAGTGTGCAACACAGGGTAAATGAAAGGTGTGGGTACTAGTTGAGTATACTATGCTCCAGAACGACGCGTAAGAGAAATGCGCGTAATGAACCACCCCGAAGTCGAAAAACAAATCACGACAGAAAAAGGTGATAAGATCAACGAAGTGCCGTTGTGCGAAGTTGCAAACATTGCTGAAAATTTAACTGAAGCATTGTATCCAAAAATCAAAGCAGAGAACCTCTCTTCAAAAAGATACAATAAACGTTAAGCACTATCAGGAAGAAAGATTAATCCTAAAAGCGGGAAGTATTCAGAAAATAATTAAATCGAAATGTGACTCACAAAAAAACATTAGTAAAGATATAAGGAATGGGCTCCTCGGGTTACATGAGCTCTTAGACCGAATGGAGCATTACAGGCAGGGCTGGTTGAAGGCTGAAGAAAAACTGAGAGCTTCATCTACGAAGGAAGCGCAGATAGTCTCAAAAGCAAAAACCATCAAAAGAATGCCCTCTATTCCAATCGAAAGAGGCCGGGAGAAAAAAGAAAGAGGGGGCACTTAATGGGTGTGAAACGATAGATCAAGTGTTTTAGACAGTTCTGACAAAGGCAGCTGAAAAAGCACCAAAGAACGCCAACAAAATATCCCAGAAAATAAATTTCTCATAGATGCGCAGCAAAAAAAGTACCAGATGCGAGCCAGAAGAGAAAAAAGCCACAACGAAGACCTCGGCGACAGGCACAGCCCGTTAACCCCAAAGATGGCCGATTCTACGCAGATTGATTGTAGGAGATGGGGGCAGGTGTAAGGTCTGAAGATAGTAAAACTCCTATTTTTCCTTAGCACTACAACCCCTTTTGGACCTTTGCTTAGATATAGTTAGAGTATCACATTATTTTGGCCGAATGTGCCGGCACTGGGGAAGGTGATATGGTCAAAACCGCCCACCCAACTGCGAAACGTTCTGATTTTAAACCATGTATCATAACTAAACAAGCTTATAGTCCGCCCAAAGAATCACTCGAAACAAATCTTGTTGCCACCAACAGGAATCGAACCGGGGACCATCGGCATACGGAGTGAGTGCATAAAACTCCTATTAAAGTAGTTTAATCATCATGACCTGGCCATATACTGATCGAATTTGGAGCAAAAGCCAATAATTAAGCAGCATTCTGCAATACAGTTAAGAAGGTTTTCAGCATAAGAGCAACTGTAGCGCTTGAACCGATAACAACGAGTGAAATCAGGGACATTAACTACATCATGGATCTGACTGAGTTATAGAAAGCAATCATAGAGGAGCTCCTTAGCGTAAGTAGGATTAAGGTAAGGGTGATACCAGAACACAGTAGGGGATAATAAATGGCGATCATCAACTTTACTGAGAAGGCGAAGAATAACTTCTGAGTAAGGGAAAAGTAGGAATAGGGTGGGTAATTTGCAAAGTATGGCAAAGAGCAGTACCTCTCCGATACTTTGAGTGCCTTAGATATAGTCATACCACACCGGGATGCAAAGGACCGGATAAAGATCCCTATGCTACAAATGTGGCAAGATGGGACGTTCAAGAAAGGAATGTGCAAGGGAGGCACGTTGCACTTTGTTTCGAACGCAAATGGACACGCACTTCTTGGGTAGACTTCAATGCTGAAGCAATCAAATGGGGCAAGCTACAAACTGATGCGCGGAGAAAACGAATAGGAGAGATGGTAATAAGAACAAGACTCGTTGTGCTGTGCACTCGCGATAGGCCAACCTTCCGCCGCGCGGGCCATGAAGGAAATATACCCGATGTGATATTTGCCTCGGACTCTCTAGTATGGAATGTACACAATCGGGGAGTGTTAAAGGACTACTCAGCCGGAGATCATCAGTATTTTCTGCTTGAGATCCACGATGCTATCTCTGAATGTCCATGCTATCGACTTCCATGATTGGGTGGAACATTGGGAGGATGGACGGCAAGAGGCTCATTGAGGCGCTCACGGCAGGTCGTTGCTGGAAGGTTCGCAGGGAAATGAGTGGCTAGCAGTTCAAGATGTAGTGAACTCATTTATCAACATCATCACATCTGTTTTCAGCACCTCTATGCTCCATCAAAAACCCGGGGACGGCAAGCCTTCAGTGTTCTGGCGGTCTTATAAAATCGCTGAAAAGCGAAGGGGGCATCACAAGCTTTGATATAAAACTCAACGGACATAGAACCACGAATGGGTTTGCAACCACTAAACAGCATATAAGTATTGTAAAATGATTTTATAATTCCCTTAAAAAACGCGTCTTCGCTTTTTGAAGGATTTCTACGGAATGACCCAGCTACAAGCTTAAATTATTTTTTCATGTCTAAAGTAAAATTTTCCATGGTAATTGTTAAACCAGTTGAGCAAGTGAAATATGATTCACTATACGAGTATATTGTATACTTTAAATATTTACTGTTTAGCAATTTATTGTTATTCTTTCAAGCTATTCTAAAAAAGCAGAATATTTATCTGGATAGTTGAGAGAATATTTACATTTATACAAGTGTTTTGAAATTTTTTATTAGCCTACGAATAGTTTTAGGAAGTTTTTATTGCCATATGTGAACTATTACCATCTGTTATTCCATAGTTTTGTTTGTCAACCTGATATCCGGATTGAAGCCATTAACATAGTTACTATTCAACTGAAAATAACTATACAGCTTTAATTATATATTCAATTCATTTGGGACTGAAAGTACTTCAATTGCAAATTCCGCGTGTGATAAAATGCATTTTTAAAGTTTAGTCAGGTAAACAAGGTCACGATACGTGAGGAACTTTTTAGTCGTCTGTGTTTTGAAACAATTTTGAATTTTGAGATAGTTTAATATTTCGATCAGTCACGATTCTGGAAATTTTGTTCAACAACATGAAAAAAAACTTGGTAAACAACTTGCTGACGAGCTTTTAAAACAAACGGAAAATTATGTTGCAAATGTTTTTAATTTCTTTACAAATTAGGAGCAAGGACCTAATGGTTCAATGGAAACTCGTATAGAATAATTTGACTCATTAACCTGAGTGAAACGAAAAATTGGATAACTTGTAGACATTGTTTTTTACCACAGACTTATGTATATGTATGTACATACGAGGTGTTAAAAAAATAAGGTCAATTTGTATTTTTATGAAAAACTATTTATTTATTCGTCAATATTTATGTTGCCCCTTTAAAGTAAATGATCGATGTTTATTTCATTATGAAGAGGAAGGTATGTTGTTAATAGTCGAAAATAATTTCACGCAAATGACCACCATGACCACGCTTACAAGTCCATATCCTTTTCATGAAATTTTCCATAACAAAATCGCAAATCCTCGATAGCCTCACGAATTCCATCTTTGAGGTCTTGAATCGACGCTGGGCTGTTGGCGTAGACCTTCTCTTTCATGTGGCCCCAAACGAAGATGTCGCAGGGTGTTGAATCACAAGATTTATTCAAAATAACACCTCTTATTGTAAAACCCTATATACATCTATATTATATACGAGTATATATATATATATATATATATATATATATATATATATATATATATATATATCATTTTACAATACTTATATGCTGTTTAGTGGTTGCAAACCCATTCGTGGTTCTATGTCCGTCGAGTCAAAGCTTGTGATGCTCCTTTCGCTTTTCAGCGATTTTATAATACCGCCAGAACACTGAAGGCTTGCCGTCCCCGGGTTTTTTATGGAGCATAGAGGTGCTGAAAACAGATGTGATGATGTTGATAATTGAGTTCACTACATCTTGAACTGCTAGCCACTATTCCCCTGCGAACCTTCCAGCAACGACCTGCCGTGAGCGCCTCAATGAGCCTCTTGCCGTCCATCCTCCCAATGTTCCACCCAATCATGGAAGTCGATAGCATGGACATTCAGAGATAGCATCGTAGATCTCAAGCAGAAATTACTGATGATCTCCGGCTGAGTAGTCCTTTAACAGTCCCCGATTGTGTACATTCCATACTAGAGACTCCGAGGCAAATATCACATCGGGTATATTTCCTTCATGGCCCGCGCGGCGGAAGGTTGGCCTATCGCGAGTGCACAGCACAACGAGTCTTGTTCTTATTACCATCTCTCCTATTCGTTTTCTCCGCGCATCAGTTTGTAGCTTGCCCCATTTGATTGTTTCAGCATTGAAGTCTACCCAAGAAGTGCGCGGCCATTTGCGTTCGAAACAATGTGCAACGTGCCTCCCTTGCACATTCCTTTCTTTAACGTCCCATCTTGCCACATTTGTAGCATAGGGAGCTTTATCCGGTCCTTTGCATCCCGGTGTGGTATGACTATATCTAAGGCACTTAAAGTATCGGAGAGGTACTGCTCTTTGCCATACTTTGCAAATTACCCACCCTATTCCTACTTTCCCCTTACTCAGAAGTTATTCTTCGCCTTCTCAGTAAAGTTGATGATCGCCATTTATTATCCCCCATTGTGTTCTGGTATCACCCTTACCTTAATCCTACTTACGCTAAGGAGCTCCTCTATGATTGCTTTCTATAACTCAGTCAGATCCATGATGTAGTTAATGTCCCTGATTTCGCTCGTTGTTATCGGTTCAAGCGCTACAGTTGCTCTTATGCTGAAAACCTTCTTAACTGTATTGCAGAATGCTGCTTAACTATTGGCTTTTGCTCCAAATTCGACCAGTATATGGCCAGGTCATGATGATTAAACTACTTTAATAGGAGTTTTATGCACTCACTCCGTATGCCGATGGTCCCCGGTTCGATTCCTGTTGGTGGCAACACGATTTGTTTCGAGTGATTCTTTGGGCGGACTATAAGCTTGTTTAGTTATGATACATGGTTTAAAAACAGAACGTTTCGCAGTTGGGTGGGCGGTTTTGACCATATCACCTTCCCCAGTGCCGGCACATTCGGCCAAAATAATGTGATACTCTAACTATATCTAAGCAAAGGTCCAAAAGGGGTTGTAGTGCTAAAGAAAAATAGAAGTTTTGCTTTCCTCAGACCTTACACCTGCCCCCATCTCCTACAATCAATCTGCGTAGAATCGGCCATCTTTGGGGTTGACGGGCTGTGCCTGCCGCCGAGGTCTTCGTTGTGGCTTTTTTCTCTTCTGGCTCGTATCTGGTACTTTTTTTGCTGCGCATCTATGAGAAATTTATTTTCTGGGATATTTTGTTGGCGTTCTTTGGTGCTTTCTCAGCTGCCTTTGTCAGAACTGTCTAAAACACTTGATCTATCGTTTCACGCCCATTAAGTGCCCCCTCTTTCTTTTTTCTCCCGGCCTCTTTCGATTGGAATAGAGGGCATTCTTTTGATGGGTTTTGCTTTTGAGACTATCTGCGCTTCCTTCGTAGATGAAGCTCTCAGTTTTTCTTCAGCCTTCAACCAGCCCTGCCTGTAATGCTCCATTCGGTCTAAGAGCTCCTGTAACCCGAGGAGCCCATTCCTTATATCTTTACTAATGTTTTTTTGTGAGTCACATTTCGATTTAATTATTTTCTGAATACTTCCCGCTTTTAGGATTAATCTTTCTTCCTGATAGTGCTTAACGTTTATTGTATCTTTTTGGAGAGAGGTTCTCTGCTTTGATTTTTGGATACAATGCTTCAGTTAAATTTTCAGCAATGTTTGCAACTTCGCACAACGGCACTTCGTTGATCTTATCACCTTTTTCTGTCGTGATTTGTTTTTCGACTTCGGGGTGGTTCATTACGCGCATTTCTCTTACGCGTCGTTTTGGAGCACAGTATACTCAACTAGTACCCACACCTTTTATTTACCCTGTGTTGCACACTTTTTGAATTTTCCCAGGGGCACGTCAGCTGCTCCGGGGCATTACAGCTGATCCCATGTTTGGCGCGCTCAAGAAACAAAGCAAAATGCAAATAAAATTTCCGACGCACGTGTTCTTTTACGCATTTCAGGACATAGGCGTGCTGCCAGATCCTAATAAAAAACTAAAAGATAGCATGGAATGTATATTTTTTTCTGCAAAGTCATTGATTTTTTGAGATATGGTAATCCTGAAATCTCTCATCGAAGCATATGTTTATATTTGCGCCAATCCTCGCGTCAGCATTTACCTACCTACCTGCTACCGAAGATTTATGGCTCGCTGTTCGGCTTGTGTTCGGATTTTTCCGGAGGGTTGATGGAGTGTGGTTGCTAGTTGAGTATACTATATTCTGGAGTATGTGCAATTATTTTACTGCACCCGAACGGTTGTAATTATGTCGGCTGATACGTGCTCTATGAGCCATTTTATTTAGTCGTTTGTTTGTCTTCGTTCTTTGAATTTTTAGTGTGTATTAAATTCTTTAATGTCTTAGCCGTTGTTGTTGTTTTTGATGAGTTTAAAGATGCCATATTCTAGAGAACTATTCGATTTTGTAGAAAATAAGGACAGCAATGCGATACAAATGAGTTGTCGAGGATTGCGAAAAAAAAAATAGGCAAAAACATTGATAAGTTCTCCCAGAATCAACTGTTGGCCCCAGCAGAAAAGAAAATATTCCAGAAATAATCTGCAAGAAATCAGCAAGAAGCCAAACATCGTTGTTAAAAAATGAAGAACTGGAAAGGATTGGATTGAAGGTGGCGCCACGAAGGATCCTGAAAATGTCTCTTCCGTATGTAAGAAAGTTTTAATTAGAGCTGAAGGCTTTTTTAGCCATAATTATTCTTTCTGGGTATAATGTTTTGCTTTGAAAAGCCTGAAACGTGGTTATCAGCCCAAAACCACTTTATATCGTGATGACATCGGCAATATCATGGCTCATGAAACCAAGATTAAGGAAAGATGGGCATCATAATAACCTCGTTAATCCTCCGCACAACTCCAGAACATCGGTGCCTACAGATGTTTCCGGAGAGCTTCCATTGGCTCCACCAACTCTGGGTGAAGTTTGCATCACCATCGAAGCCCAAAAGAATAATAAAGCGCCAGTCATCGATGAGATTCTTTTGAAGCTCAACAAATATGATGGCAGCAGTGTTCACAAAGCTATTCACAAATTCACCCAGTATATTGGCAACACATATGCCGAAAGAGTGGAGTCAATCAATTATAGTATATTCCCTATGCATAAAAAAGGTGACAAGCTACAGTGCACAAATTATAGACCCACATTACTTCTTTGTACGGCGTACAAAATATTTTCAATAATCTTAGAAAATAAAATCGGATCATAAGTCATCAGTATTATTGGGGAGTGTCAAGGGGGTTTTAGAGTAGGTAGATCGGCAACAGAGCAATTGTATACTGTCAAACAGGTACTTGAAAAATGCTAGGATTTCAACATAGACGTCCACCAAATTTTCGTTGACTTTAAGCAAGCATATGACAGTATTGAACGTAACGTACTGTACCAAATAATGCTTTGCTTTGGCATCCCAGCCAAACTAGTCCGTCTTACCAAAATGGCAATGATGTTGACGACCTTCCATGTCTGCATCAATAACCAACTCATCGATACGTTTGACACAAATATCAGACTAAAGCAAGGAGATGGTCATAAGGAAGCTGTCGATACACGAGGTACATTACTATACAAGTCGACGCAAGTAGTAGCCTATGCGGACGACATCAACATTTTGTCACAGTCATTAACAAGTGCCAAAGAATTCTTCTTGAAACTCGACAGCGAAGCAAAACTAGAAGGGCTACGAAAAGAGGAGAATAAAACAAAGCTCATAACGCAATCTAGGAAAAATACTTCACGTACACAAAATATCACACTTGGCGAATACAGTATCCAAAATATGGGCGAAGTTGTGTATTTAGGCGCCAAAATAATGAAAACCGGTAGAGACGAAAATCGCCGAAGAATACAGCTCGCAAATAAAAGATTTCATTAAGTTTTGACCACCTTAAAGACCGTATGCATACACAAGAAAACAAAGCTCCCAGTATACAAATCGATAGTATATATATATATATATATATATATATATATATATATATATATATATATATATATATATATATATATATATATATATATATATATATATATATATATATATATATATATATATATATATATACGACGTGTGCCAAGTAAGTAATGAGACTGATTTTATTGCTACGCTTGTGGTAAACCTGCGACCTTGAAATTTCGCACCAGATTGGGCGAAACAGCTTCGGAAACGTACGCTAAAATTGTAAAAGTTAGTCGTGCCCAGTTGTTTAGATGGCATAAAGGGTTCAAGGAGAGGCGGGAAAGCGTGGACGCGAAGGCGCAGCGTGTGCGCAACCTAATCCGTGAAGATCGGCGTTTAACAGTTCGCATGTTGGCCTCGGAACTGTGTATGAACCGTCAAACAGTCAGACAAATTTAAACCGACGATTTTGGGATGACAAGGTCATGCGCGAAGATTGTTCCAAAGAACCTTTCTGAGGAACAAAAGCAGCATCGAATGACCTCGCAGAAGACTGTTTGGAACAAGTCGAAAACCCTCTCATGCTGCTTGATCGAGTTATTACAGGCGATGAGAGCTAGTTTTTGTTCCCTAGAACAAAATCGGTGGTCAAAAGAACCCATTTTGAGTCAATTACGCACATCCAGGCGGCCGTGACGAGGGTACTCGCGAACATCCCAGTCGAAGCGCTCCAGAAATGTTACGAAGCATGAAAAATGCGCTGGAATCGTTGTATAGCTACCCAAGGGGACTGCTTTGAAGGGGATGGCAGAGTTGTAGAATTATTTTGAAATATATCATGGAATCAGTCTCATAACTTAATTGTCACACCTCGTATATATATATATATATATATATATATATATATATATATATATATATATATATATATATATAGACATATGAATATATAATGTGTGTGTATATATAATATTCGTATACAATATATATATATATATATATATATATATATATATATATATATATATATATATATATATATTTGTGGGGAAAAAATCTAAATCATTGCGTTTTATTGGAAAAAATTATCAGGATTGATTGAAAGCTCTGAACATGAGAAAATACGGACAGTTTAATAGGAAAACTGAGTCTGATCCCGATTTTTGCAATGACCAATAAGTAATATTGAGATACTCTGTATATAGCACGAAGACATGTGCCTGAATTTTCTACTAGAAATTTTCACACATTATTTAACAGCATATTGAGTAATTCATATTTCTTAAATGAGTGGAAGAAGGCAAAGATAAATATGATCTTGAAGAAAGATTGCCCTTGCCCTTAATTATTTTGCAGTCTAACGTCAGCAAGATGTTTGAAATAATACTGAATGAAGCATTAAACGCTCACATCGGAAAATATGAGCGGATGCCGCGCTTCAAGACACCGGATGGGCGTTTCGACCAGATACACGTCGACCTTATTAAACTCCCGTAGTGTGACGGCTCCGAAAACTGCCTTGCCATCATCGATCGGTATACACGCTGGCCTTAAGCAGTACTAGTGCACGATATCAAAGCCAGCACCATCGCGAGAGCGTTGTTTGACTGTTAGATCACCATATTCGGCACGCCACGTAGAGATCACCTCGAACCAAGGTCATCAGCTTGAAGCCGACCTCTTCAATAAACTCGGTCACCTTCTGGGATCCAACTACATCCATGCTACACCATATCATCCACAAGCCGATGGCATGGTGGAACGGATGCATCGAACGGTTAAGAACGCTTTGAAGTGCGTTTCCGAAACCCTTGATTGCAAGCACTTCTGGCGATCCTGTTGGGTTTACGCACAACTTTCAAAGACGACCTATAAAACTCCCCAGCAGAGATAGTTTTTAGCACGTCACTACGAATCCCAGGCAAATTTATCGCACCTCAAACAACACCAACCAAGTGCCCACAGGATTTCGTCACAGACTTACGCCACCTATTCAAGGCAATTCGTCCGGTCCCACTAACCAGGCACACCGAACACCGTTCACTCGTCTTCGAGGATCTCGCCACCTGCGAATACGTATTCCACCGCATCGAAACAATAAAGAAGCCGCTCGACCGGCCATACTCTAGACCCCAAAGAGTCATCGAAAGGATCAGCAACCGCACCTACGTCATAGACGTAAACGGCGTTGCCACGACCCAGTCCACCGACCATTTGAAGCCAGCGTACTTGGAGCACTTCGATGCCCGGCCATCAACATTATCGTTAGTACCACTTCAGTCACCAACACCACAGTCGCTCACGCCAACTCAGGCGATTTAACCAACTGCTAACATGCTGAAACAACAAAAGCCACCTGCTTCCAAGAGGAATGTCACCTTTTCAGTCCCCGTGACTGTGGCGACACGAAATGTTCCAACGCCAGCGCACACTTCACGGGACAAGCAGAGCCTCACCCTTCGAGAAATCTTCGCCTGCCACCGAGCTCACACATCAGCGGCGCATGCAAACTCCTGCGAGAAAAAGGAACATTTTCTTGAGCCGCTCTTCTAGTTTCTCATAAGTCAATATGCCTGAGAAAAGCTAGGCAAAGAACACAAGTGAATTGGCCTGCGCATGTAAACAAAACAAAGTTAACTTTAATCTTCAAATTGTAAAAACAGTTTCATAGAAATAAAAGCATAGTTAGAATCAGGCGTCTTCAACATTGTCGTCATCGCCTAATAGCCGGTCTACAAATAAAAGAGTAAATGTTGACGCCTAAATATATGCGTGTAAAATGTATTACAAAATTATTTCCTAATTAAATTTTATCAATTTTTTTGGTAATCTAATCATGTAACTAATAGCAAGTAATTAAAATTTTCATTCACAAAAGGACTACTGGTTAAATTACGGAAAGAAAGCCACATCATGATTTTAAATTTAATAATTGGTTAAATTACGAAAAGAAAGCCACAATAATTTTTGCTTTGTAACTTTATGTAAGTTAACTCAAGTAGCTAGGTCGCTTTCGATTTACACGCAACATTTATGGACAACGCAACCAGCAACAGGCGCCGAAAGCATCAAGAACCAACGCGAGCTCAAAACAAAACGCAAATACACATGGTAGCGGAAAAATTCGTTATCCAATCAACGTATACGGCTACAGAGCCTTCATTAAGCAGACGAGCGGAATTTGTCCCGCCAACGGGCTTTAATCAACACATTGTGCCAGTTGAAATTCTTGAGTCGTACGTTACGATGGTTAGGAATGGAGAATATGCCGAGGCAAGACTGACCTGTGCTTATGATTTCCCGGCTGTGGCATTCACAATTGGCAAACAAAATTGGCATATACTAAGGAACCTTTTACAATATCTTTGTGACGAATTAGACTGGGAAGTTAGGAAAACGGTGGCGTAATTTATTGGTGTACTTGCAGTGATCCTCGGAAGGGAAATACTTTCGCGGGATATAGTCCCAATTTTTATTGGCCTCTTCAAAGACTTAGACGAAATTAAAATCAAAGCTATTGAAAATTTTGCCAAACATCTTAGATTCGTTGATTTTCCAAAGTATGAAGAGATTCTACCAAATATCGGCAAGTATTTACCAATCGATAGTAATACCAATTGGCGTATTAGGGAAACTTTAGCGCAACAAATTCTCATTACTATTAAATGGTACAATTCGATAAATATGATTTATTTATTGTACCTGGCAAGTGTAACTTGCATCTTTTTGCAAGATAAAATATGTAAGTTGCGGTCGTGAATTCGGTGCTGAAGCGATGGCTGAAATTATTAGGATTTTTAATCCGACACAGCGCAAGGCAATTATCAAATATTATTTAGCAAAAAAAATTTAGTTTGAGCTATACGTGGCGAAAGCGACAAACGTTCGTCAATGCCTTTTATAAGTACATCAAAGCTAAAAAAATGTTATGGATTTGGTTCAAATGGTTTTACCAGACATCAAAAGGTTATCATACGACGCAGTACCCAGTATAGATTACTTGTTGCTAAGAGCTTAGTATAGTTAGTTAATAACGATGCAAATATCCTGACAAGCGGAGATTGTGAGGATGTAGATATCATGAAAATCATACGTAGGCTGCAAGAGGACGATGACCGTGATGTTCGGGAGACGGCGTATATGGTAGAATTGCCGGGTAGTGGCCGGAAAGAAAGTGATTTAACGAATATACCAGCAGCCAGCCAACAAGTCGATGAATTGAAAACAACCGACTATGAATGATTAGAAGCGGCATCAACCACCTCCACAATGCCAGCTCATAACTCTGAGACTGACGAAATGAATGATAATGATGATGCAAATGTAGTTGCTACCTGTGCAGATTTAAATTCTTCGTCCGTACCGTAATCGCGTATATCTAGTGAGTAAGAAGAGGAGAAAGTATATTTTTGGCGATGCAACAAACATAAAAAAACTGACATGTCTCTAACTCATATTTACCTACGTTAGACAATATATTCTAGTCTTGAACTTTTGTGGCATCAAACTATTAAGAAGAATAACCGCAATAAAAAAAACTAACCAAAAACAATCGTTGTTTCTGAAAACGCGTTCATTGGTTGGTTTCGCAAGCAAGGTTCACAAATTTAAACAAAATGAGTAGCGTAGCAAAAACTTCTCTGAATAAATATTCTTACGCGCGATGTAAACAATCATTACTTACAGTTCGAACTGTCAGTCAAATGCATTCACCGCATTCAGCGCGTAATACACTCAATTCCCACTAGGATTGCCACCAAGTGGAACTTATGATGAGTGAAATCAAGCGAGGGGAATTACTCACACCAATGGAAGAAAAGCAGCCAAAAACAAGATTTTTCCGGTGGATGAAAGGGAAAAAACGTTAACCCGGGAGGTTATTTAAGCCCGAGAAGATTGGCGCGCTTTCTCTTTTGTTCTGTTGAGGAGTTTTCTTACAAGCAACCATAGAGTTGCGTGACACCAAGTGTTTAGGGTTTGAAATTTAACCCAACAAGCGGATTCAAACGAAGAAATACAGATCGAGTAATCAGCGACCGTTTTTCTTTTGACGAGAATTGGAGCCATACACTGGATATTGAATCATCAAACGAAGACGAGACAACGGTGGCGAATTTCAAGCAAATGGAAGCAAGGGGCCCCTTACTAGAATAGGGAATAAGTGTAAGTGGCTTTCATTTAGCATCTAATTAATCGAATTATCTTCTTGGAATAAAATAACGTAGGTATAATTGTTCATTTTTTTCTATTCTCGCTACAAGAACTAAACCTTCTTTTTCCAGCTGTAAGAAGTGCGGCTCGGGAAATGTTCTCCCGGGGCGTTGACCAGGCCGGGAGACCTGGAGAATTTAAAACAAGTGATAGTGATTAAAACAAGTGGTAGTGTTTGTGGCTGGGTAATTTTGGTTCCCCTGGTGTAGAAAAACCCGAATTTGTGTGGTGGCGGAACACCTTAGCTCGCTCCGCGGGGTAGTTTCCCGTTGCAGGCGATTCTCGCGGCTAACTGTCTAGTCGAAACTTCGCTCCGGACGGTCGTCTTCTCGTTCGGACGATTCCCTTGAGAGGTTCGGAGAAACGAACGAGTGGCACCCACGCCCGTCTTCGAGTGAGTTAGACTGGGTCGGTGGAGCCCCTTCGCCGGAGTCGCCGCAATAAAGCGGTGGCAGTTAGGGGGCACTGGGAAATTTTCAATAATAAGACTTAATGCTTAAAAGTACAACTATTTTATTCCAAGTTTAAGAAAATTAGTTTTTAATATTTTCGAATTCTTAAATATAAATAATCATTTAAAAAGGAATCAGAAGAAGAAAAATATGTAATAATTAGAAGAACGGGGAAACAGGCGAAAATTATAATCTTTTGATTTTACAGCTTCTGGTTCAATATTAAAAAGAATCCTACAACTTGTGAATCAATAATAAAAAAAAATTCTACGGCTTGGATATACAATTTCCGATTCAATAGTAAGAAAAATTCTACAACTTCCAAAGCAACACTGGCACAATATCTAATAGAAAAGAATAGTGATCATTCGAAGCATGATTATTGAAGGTAAGAAGTATCTCGAAGTGTTATTATAAAACAAGACTAGCAATAAGAATACAAGTCAAGCATATTGACAGAAATGGGTTTTGGTAACGTCGTAGATGGATCAATGAGGTACATGGCGATAAGCAAAGGGCCATTCAACTTGTGAAAAGTCCTGCATTCCATGCAAGCACATTGACAGGTGCGTTCATAATATCGAACAGGCATACAATGAAGGCATGTTGGACGTGTAATATACATCTACTAATCAAATGGTTGTTGACATTCTGACCAAGATACTCGTTGAAAACAATCATCAGATATTTGGCAAATTATTAAGATTATCATAAAAATAATTTGATCTTTTAATGATTATCAAATGAATTTCTTTGCATTTGAATTCTTATTCAATTCAATTCAATTCTAATTCTTGAAGATTTTAAATAAAGAAAGAGAAAAGCAAACGGCCTTTTATTATGGATGGCTTAAAAGTTAGACTATACGTAAGCTTGCAATACCTCATGGTTTTTTTACGGTACCTCCTTACTGAGAGTGTTGCCCCATATTTCTACTCCGTACAGTAGCACTGACCGTAAGTGTTATATCAAGAGGAGTCTCCTTGATGTATTGGGTCCTTCTACATTGGCCATAAATCGAATCAGAGCCGATATTCCCGAAGCAGCCTTCTCAGCCGTTGCCCTGATTTGCTCAGAGAAACTCATCTTCGAGTCGATCAGTAGCCCCAGGTGCTTCACCGTTGGCTTCGGTTCGATAAGTATTTCTCAATACTGATCATCATTAATCTAGGGATTCTCCTTTTTGTCAAGATGACCAGTTCGGTTTTCTCCAGTACTAGACTGAACCCGCGAGCAGTCATCCAGTTTCTCACTCGACGCATTAGAGTACCTAGCCCAAGTTGTGCGTGTTCAACGGTGCGTTCAGCCATCAGAGCCGAAATATCATCCCCATAGCCATTCAAGCACAACTCATCTGACATCCCCAGTCTCAGTAGCCCATCGTAAGATACGCTCCACAGGCCTGGACCAAGGATAGATCCCTGGGCAACACCTGATGTAACTTCCATCCTTCATTGGCCGTATGTTCTGTCATAAAGCAGGCTTCGGTCCTTCAGGTAGTCTCTCTAAAGCCGCATTAGATATTCTGGAACTTGTAAAGGATTTTTCAGCGTACCCAGAAAACTCACCCATCTAGCGGAGTTGAAGGTATTCCTAACGTGAAGTGTCACCAACTGCGACTATATGCCTCTGCCTTTTGGAAAGCGCTTACCACGCCTGCTATCGCATTTAATGGTGAAGTCCGGCTCTAAAGCCATACTGCCGAAGAGATAGGTCCCCAGTAGCACGAATCGCGTCAGTGAGTCTTGTTACGAGTGACCCTTGTTTCCCATCCGACCACCTGGAAGGAAAGCTCTCGTATACTACCCACGCAAGACCGTAAGAAAATGATGAATTTATTTTGAGCACCGGGATACATAAGCCACCGCGAGCCAAGGTTTAAAGTTAGGAATTATTGTGAAAGGAAAATTCAGATGGATGTTCGAATTTAAAAAAAGAAAAAAACACTGTGTAAAGTAAAGCAACTATGTATGTAACTAGTGCGTAAGTCTGCCAGATAAATCCACTTTCACACCAGACAAGGAAAAGGAAAAGTTTCCTCTCACGAAACGCCAGAACAACAAAAACAAATGGCCATCGACTGCGATTCCTCCGACTTTGTAGCTTCAATTTATAGCGCCCTTGAACATCAGGACACAGAAACTGTCATACGGTTGCTTTGGGGTGTCATGAAATTTTGGATCTGATGGGATATTGCGGTAGTGGCATTTGCAGGATATACATCAAGTATCGGGTCCGGCAACAGAACCACAAATCATCTATTTGGGCCGTGAAGTGCACCAGGAGTTGGAGTAGTTACAATCAAAATTCATATGGACATAAGTCGAGCGAACGCCCTTCACAAGGAAATGCAAAATTGACCAATTTCGACGTACCAGCACAGATTACGGCGACAATAACTACAGCAACTGCAACTAGCAATGATGCTAGGATCAATACGACTTCAAGGAATAAATACACTCGTTCAACTCACCTATCAAACCCATTCAACACTTATCAATCGAAAATATCCTCATCAAGTATGAAAAACTTACGAATATAACCACATATGATGGAATATGCCACCAGCTTTTCGTTTCAGCTTAAAAATAAATCTTCGATATTTAAATTATTAAACATTCACGAATGTGCTAGTTAAAGGGAAATTTATATTTCAATTGCCCAATATCAAAACAGTTTGAGTGCCGCTGGTAGATAGCGCACAGCTATAACAAATTTCATTTCTCGCGAAAAAAAAAACGTAACGGGTTCCCGCTGGAGATGAATTGACAATTGGCAAGCCAGTGTGTGGAATCGGAGCCACAAGAAGTTTTTAAATCGGTAGCTGGAAAAGGTGGCAAAATCACCGGAGGTAGCGACGAAGAATCTTGGATTGACGGCGGAAATGCCGGGGGCCCTTCTACGTACGAGTATGTAGATTTATTAGTAAGTAATTCAATTTCAAGTATCATTAAAACAGAAATATATGTTCCTTTAAATTTAAGCGTGATTTTTATAATGAATTGTTAAAAGTTTCGGATTTGTGCGAATTAAATATTGAATTTAGTGAAAATTTTAGTTTTGGCTATTGTTAACTTGGCTCGCGGATAACGTGGAAGAGTGAGTAATATCAGTTCCAGGAGGTCCCCTATAAATTTCGGGATACCACCTCATAATTTTTCCTGCCTCCCAGCTTAGTGGGAATCGCCTTCGAGGATAGGTTGTGTCGGTGGGATTCCGTTAGCGGTTGATTCCTGGTGCAGATTCAATTCGTGCGTTAGAGATTTTCAGTTTAGGTGCGTGAAATTTCTCCGATAAACCGTCCGCTCGCTTGGCGGTTAACGTGGGGGTTTAGGGCTGAAGCGAGTGGCGCTCACGCCCGTCTCTGCCGAGCAAAACCGGGGCCCGCAGAACCCTCAATCGGAGCGCCCTCAAGGGAAGAGTAACAGTCTTCCCTTGATGACTTTCTCTAGCATGCATAACGGGCGGTATGCAAACCGCGATCTGAGATTTCTCTTCCACTTGTTGATCAGCACGAGCTTCGCCACCTTCCATCGTACCGGGAAAACCCCATGCCGTAGGCAAGCGTTGAATGTACTGAGCAGCAGGTCAGGACAATGTAGAAAAACATGTTGCAGTACTGAAGCCTTCCTCGCTTTCAATGAAAGGACTGCCTCTTTCAGTCCTGGTTGTGTCAAGAATGGTTACTTGATTGCTGTTTCTCCGTGGACATCGTTAACATGGATGGGTTGGGCGGGGAAGAGTGCCCACACTATCTCATCCATCTTTTTCGCATCATGTATGCAAGGCTTTCGTAGGGCCCCAAACTTCCACATAACTAGCTTGTAGCCAAGGCCCCACGGATCCTTGTTGACAATGTCCACTAGATCTTGCCATCAGCAAGCCTTACTATCCTTAAGGAATTTGTGGAGACATTTCCTAGCCGACTGATATGCTGCTACCCGGTTGTATGTCTCGTCACGGTTCCGTGCCCGTTGAGTCTCACGCCGGAGCTTGTGACACTCCCTTTGCTTTTCAGCGATTTCAGTCGACCACCAGCAAACTGGAGGCTTGCCGTGCCAGGGTTTGCGGCAGGGCAAAGAAGCGTTGCAAGCAGTCGTGATGACCCTCATAGTTGAATTCACCACGTTTTGAGCTGCTAGTTTTTCTGTCCCCTGCGAATCACCCTGCAGCGGCGCACGAGTCATGAGCGCCTCAACGAACCCTCGACGCCTATCCTTCCGATGTTCCACCCAATTGTAGAAGTTCAAGAGTACGTACGTTGGGAGACAACATCACTGATCTCAAGCACAATGCACTGATGACCACTGGCCGAGTTGTCCTTTAATACCCTCCAATTGTGTATCCTCCGTACTAAGGAAAATTCAATAAATCAACTTACGAGTATATCAATAAATATCACAATATTTGTTAAATATTTCAATTTTCACTACACTTTATTTTATTACCTATATAAATTATTTCCTGTATTAGTCGGACCTATCATCAAAATAAATCTAATGTGGAACATTTCTAACTATTCTATTTAGGACAAGCAAATTCGATAGCCAACTGTGAGATTGGATTGGCCCCACCGCTAAAATTGACTATTCAATTAACCGCTTGCCTTTATAGGCTCAGCATTCATAGATCCATTAAACACTAACCCTAAATAATTATCTGCGAAATGAAAATAATGTGCATATTCACAACAAAAGACGATTATGCACAGACGAGCTCATCTGCATTCGCATCTACATTCGACGGCTACAAATTACCTATAATCCAACATGCGCCCTCACATCTTGATTATTTATAAATCCAATGAAGCGCGCCGTAAATAAATTTACTACTACATATTATTGAAATTATCCCTTTGTACAACCGAACAAGCAGCGGGAAAAAATATCCTTTGCTAATCGATTGATTAGCTTTCCAATTTCGGCATATTTTCGAAGCAAATGGAAATTGTAATTAGTTCTATCTAGCTGATTATGGATCCCCGTACATGTGTGGCAACTTACCTTGCAGGATCCGAGTGAGGTACTATGCCTGGGAAGCTGCAGCATGTTATGGGGCGCCCGGTAACAATCATTGTGATAGCGTTCATTGTGGTTAATAATGGTCCTAATATTGGTGCGAATCATCGTTGAGCAACAATAGGCGAACAAAATTCGTGCAGTGTTCGCAACAAATTGAACCAATTTAATTTCAAACAGCGGACACATGTTGATAACTAGATTGTCAGATATTAGCTTGGGGTGTTGTGTTGAATTTTCACGAGGTCAAACAATTATTGGAAATTTCGTGTGAACTGCCAATTGTCATATTTAATAGCAGTTTGCACCAAAGGAAACAATTGCAAAGGGAAATTAAATAGATATTCATGGAATTTAAACAAACGTTAAAAAGCTCCGCAGGATATGAACGTGGTAAATTGAGTCTCATAGAGTATGCAAAAGTAAACACATTATTGAATACCGTAAGTAAACACTTTCGAAACGCATAAAATAGCTTTCGAAATGAAGAACGACTCAATTAATTTTAATTCTATTTTAAAATAGATCAACAACTATGTGAATACTCGGACGGTGTACTCTAGAATATAGAACAGATTTTGAAAATAAATTCACTATTATTTTATATGAAAGTGTTACTGACCACGGTACTCGCTGAAATCGCTAAACCTATGAGGGTACTTGTATTTATTGTTGTTTTAAACGTCCGTTATTAAATGCACCATAAACGAGCATTCATATGGTGTTAAATATGATAAATCGTCCATCAGGTCACCCTATGAAAACCGCAAGAATTTTGCAGCGCTTTCAGGATATTCGCCAAATTTAGCGCAATTGAAAACATTTCTGACGTTAAGAGTAACCAGCAGCACAACCCATCGAGTGAGACTGCTGTGCGCCTTTGCGCGCTGGACCGCACTCACTACTTCCCCCATTCCTATTGATGGTAGAGCGACCTGCATTAGATCACTAATCCCGTGGATATAGGTCCCCAGTAGCATGAATCGTATCAGTGATGAGTATTTCGAACCTTTTTTCGGTCGTGTCTAACATATAAAACGGCTAGAATGCAGATGGACTCTCGGGGTTCCCCTTATTCATCAGCAAAACTCTCGCAACTTTCCAGCACTCTGAGAATATCCCTTCACACTGGCAAGCATTGAACGCCCCGAACAGCAAGTCTGGGCAAAAGTGAAAGATCATTTGCATTCCATCTGATCTTGAACCCTTTTTCCTTCATGGACAAGACTTTTCCCTCCAATACTATCTTTATACTAAGTTGACAATCCACTTGAATTTCATCAGGGTCCGCATCAACAAGGATGGGATGTGTAGAACAGCAAGTCCGGGCAAAAGTGAAAGATCATTTGCATCCCATCTGATCTTGAACCCTTTTTTCCTTCATGGACAAGACTTCTCCTTCCACTACTATCTTTATACTAAGTTGACAGTCCACTTGAATTTCATCGCATCAACAAGGACGGGGTGTGTAGAGAAAGGCCCCGGACAATCTCGTCAATTTTTTCCACCTTGTATGAGTGAGCAAATATTGGGCACCAAGCTTCTTTATGCTTGTAGTCCAGGCCCTAAGGACCCCTGTGCACGTTGTGCACCAGATCTTGACAGAAGCAGGCCTTGCTGTTGTTGATATGTTTCCAAATGTGCTTTCTAGCTTATTTGTATGCACCAACTTAGTGCAAGCTTCTTGAAAGGTTCGTAACCATTTGTCAGATCTTGTGACATTAATTAAATTTTTCAACAATTTCACATATCCACTAGTACTCTGGAAGTTTGCCATGCCAAGATACACCATAATGTACTCCTTGAGGACTTCATCCTCCTCTCTGTGTCTTCTTGAATTGAGCTACAAGCAACCCTTTACATACGCGTAGTTATAGGAGCTTCGATGACTGGCACTTTGCGTAGCATCTCAGTCTTGTGGTCTCCCTATGCCATCAGCCATCTAAGTCGATGTCGTACCTTAGAGTTCTCCCATCTCTAGGATATCCTTGTGTAAGCTTTTGTTGACACTGCGCTGTTATTGCCTTCAGAACCGTTCTCGCCTTCCGTATGAACTGCTCTTCTTCGGAATGATCATGAGGAGTTGAACTTTCTGGTACCTTCCTTGGAGCAAGGCTTTCGGCATCTGTACTCTGTGTCTCTATTGCTTCGGTGGTGATGAGAGCAAGTTTTGCGCCATAGTTTCTTCGGTATTGGTGGGATTGGCTTTGGAGCTTTCGATATGTTTGGTTCCTTCTTCATGTTTTGAATGGGGCTGCTGTATCGTTTACTTCCTTCATAGCAGGCGCTCGAAGCATTTCCTACTGTACCCAAACGGTTTCCGGTTAGACAAGGTTTTGCCGTGCTTTTCGTTCACGCGTGCGTTTTTGTCCATCTGTGTTGTCTTAGTCGTTCCTGTCATTATTTTTGACTTTGATATGTTATTTTCGCCGGCAGTTTGTCTAAAATGAACCTACAGCATCACCTCAATGGTGCAAACCTCAAACATACTACAAGGTCTGACAAGATTTTACCGGGACGGAGATGGTATAATACTATAGTTCGGCTGGAGCCTTTCACGCACGATTGTGACCTCGGTGCTACCGTGTAAGGCAACTAGATCCAAAACATCATATCTGCCAGTGCCAAAAGGTCAATTATATTTCGTCGCTCGAATCAAGAAGAACCTTATGGAAAAGTCCATTTCATCGAGTAAGTGGGGCCGGCACTCCTTAAAGAAAACGAGTCTCCAAGAATACTATCCACTAGCATTCCCCCTGCAAGAATCAGGAAGATATTGACACCGTTAAAACTTACGATCCTGTAATTAAGAAAAAGATAAAATTTCTAAACAGTGACCAGATAGCAATCTCAGATATTTACGAAATTAAAGAAAGAAATATTATTGAATTGAGTAGTAAAAAACATCAGCAACTAAATCAATAGAACATATAGCTAGTTTCTTAGCCAGTTCAAGTCGTAACCCGGGAGATAGATGAAACATACAGACTGTTAAGTAAGAGCGTATCCAGCATTGCTTGGGATTGGTAAGTGATATCCACTTCAAATTTTTTTGATCAGTAGAGAGAACCTCTGTTTTTGGCGCTTTGAAAAAAAATGTTAGTCGAAGTCAATCTTCCGTCGGGAAAACACTAAAACCGCGATGAGTGCCATTTACGTAAAGCGCTTCAAGGCCATGTTCCTTTGCACACACCCCAAAGGAAATGAACTATGTCGTGGCGGCTAAATACATTAAAAAGTTTGCACCGTTTGTCAAGAAGTGGGTTCAACGATTTAAAAAGTCAAAAGCCGTCGATGGCCTTCCAAATCTTGGTTCGGTAGGAAAAGTAACCAAAAAGGACGAAAAGTGAATCGTTATTTTGTTTTCGCGCAATCCTGCCTTGTCCTTACGTCAAGGACAAGCGAAATTGAAAGGTCTCGAGTTATCACACGTTGCCATTCTTGTCTGGACGTCACGTGGCCAAACGGCTCGACTGGTCTCA
Organism: Odontomyia ornata; assembly: GCA_963969285.1. Taxonomy (NCBI): domain Eukaryota; kingdom Metazoa; phylum Arthropoda; class Insecta; order Diptera; family Stratiomyidae; genus Odontomyia; species Odontomyia ornata. The sequence continues at coordinate 92,300,468 of OZ017741.1, read as the reverse complement.
AGAAAACACAGATCGCGATTGGGGTAATGTAATTTTTTCTGACGAAGCTTCTTTTTGGGGTTTGGCAACCATATCACGTTGCTGGTGTTCCACATCAAATCAGCTCGTCCAGTGAACCGTTAAACATAAAAGGTTCATCTTTGGAGCTGCTTCTCAAAGAGGGGTTTTGGCGTTTTGCACATGTTCACCGAGAACCTCAATGCTCCCAAGATGGTTGCAATCTATAAGAAAGCTCTATTACCAACTGCCAAACAACATTTTATCACAAAAAACGAGAGCTAAATCTTGCAAGAAGATAATGATCCCAAACACCGGAGCCAGCTGTGTACTAAATGGAAAAGGGAAAAATGCATTGTGACACTTGATTGGCTCATTTGGAAGGCGCTTCCCCTCTAATACGCCGAAAATTTATTGGGAAGTATGCCTCGGAGATGCCAAGCAATAATTGATGCTGGTGGTGATTAGGCTCACTATTAAACTGAAAGCGCGTTACCTCAGAATGTATTTAATGTATGTATAAGTCAAAAATGTTGTTAAATAAGCTATTTCAAAAATATGTTGGACACGCTCTTACTTAACAGACTGTACGTACTTTATTCAGAGAATAGCAATCAAAATGTCAAATGAAATGATTTTGTAAATACCGAGCGCAAAACCCTTGACTTTCAGGGTTTCACTCTCATTATTTCCTTATTTTTTCGTAGTTATTTGCATGAGGTCGTAAGAAATACGTTATTGATTTTTTTTTTTTTTGATTTATGCAGATAGTCTTGCGTGGATGTCAACAAACTGTAGAACACCCAAGTTCAGCTGACAGGCTTTTATTAGTATCACATCTAGTTTTTTGGGAACTAGCGAAAAGAGATTCTTGTAACTAGAATAATAGAAATAATAATCATTATAATATTACTTTTATTACCTTGAGAAATTTGTATTTATGACGTTTAGTTAACACAACAAATAAACAGGGGCCTACGTGTATGGAAACCTGATTTTATATCAAGTAGCAACATAAAGGTGACACTGACCTTCTCCTTCAAAGTTCATTATATTAAGGGTTAAAATTCCTAATAGAGCCTATTCCTAAAGTTTACCTTCTACCGCCCGGGAATAACTCCCACAAAATCCCTTCACTAGCAGCAAATAAGCCACTAATCGTTATCTTGGTTACATAAGAACTTACCAAACTTAAGAACTACAATATTTATTTGAAAGTACCTAAGCAATTTTGACGAGGCATCTGATTTTATCAGGAGCTGCAACAGCCAATCACGGATATATCCATATGCGTGTCTGTACATCCATTTAGGAGCTTATTACGTTTTGTAACAATTCTATAACCCCATACCATTCCTGTTTGTCTGACATCGTTCCAAAGAATTTAATTGAATGAATTTCAATTTCTGAACAGGAAATTCAACATAAAAAATAGTTCACAGCAGCCAGAAACGTCAGGATTGGGGATCATTTTTCTAGCAATCCCTCTTCCTTCCTCCTCTCCCGCTTAAAAAGGGATCCTCCAACTTGACGAATGATGATTTGAATAAATAACTTCGCTCCGTATATTATTCTTCCCAGCTTTCTGATTCAGTGTAAGGATTAATTAATCTCTATATCGTTTTCAACAAACCACTCTTTGATGGTGTCACCTCATCTTACTGAGATACTTCTTTAAATTAAGAAGGGTATTGCTATAACATCGACGACTCCAAACGTGTTCACATGGCTGGAACTGGAGGAGGCAGCCTTCCCATCGAAAACAAGGAAGGCTCTAGGACCAGAGTGCATCCTAGCAAACGTGTTTCAGCTTAGATATCACCATGGCCCTGACGTGCTCCTCAGCACATTCAACATTTGCCTGCGGTAAGGTGTCTTCTTAGAAAGTAAGAAGGTAGAGAGGCTCGTATTGATAAGGAAAGGGAAGGAAAATCCCGAATCACCACGTATATACTACCCGTTTTGAATACTAGACACAGCTGAGCTGGGCTTCGAGCTGATGGAGACCAGTCTCCTCGGTAGTACGTTTTTAGAGCAGGACGCTCTACTATTGATGTGGTTGCAGAGGTAGTTAGCGCGGTCCAAAAGACGGAGACACATATTCGTACCAAACGACGGGTAGTTCTGTTGGTGGTACTTGATGTTCGGAATGCCTTCAACTTCACTAGATGGGTGAATGTTCTGGATACGTTTAAAGCTCTTTTTCGAATTCTAAAATATATGATGAGGCTTTTGTGGAACTACCTGAAGGACAGAAACCTACTTTATGACATGACGCAGGGTCGACGAAGAATCGAAGGGACGTAGGGTGTTGCTTAAGGATCTTTTCTTAGTCAGAGCTGTGGAACATATTGTATGACTGGCTACTAAGACTAGAGCTACCGGATGAGCCATGCCTGATTACCTACGCGAAAAATGTTGCTGTACTAATTGCTGGACGCAAAGTCGAACATGTGCAACTCAGCTTAGGTATGGTTATGCGCCGGACGAGAGACTGGATGACTGCTCGCGGATTTAGTCTAATACTGGAGTAAAGTGGAATAGTCACCCTGACAGAGCAGGAAATTCCCAGAACAAGGACGATCAATATTGGAGAAGCACTGGTCAAATTGAAACCAGCAGTAAAGGACCTGGGGTTACTGATCGACTCAAAGATAAGTTCTGCTGAGCCAATCAGAGCAACGCCAGACAATGCTGCTTCAGGTATATTGGCTCTGAGTTAACTTGTGAGCAACGTAATGGGACCCAACCCATCAAGAAAGTGACTTTTGATGGGGTCCATAGAGTCTATGCTACTATACCGAGCAGAAATATGGGACGATGCTTTCAACAAATATGTGTACCGGAAACAGCACAGATATAGAGAAAAGAAGCAATGAGGGTTGCACTCGCATACTTGACAATCTCTAATACGGTTAGTCATCGCGGACATGATATTCATTTCCTACCTTACCAGAGAGTGCCGTACTATCTACCTGCGTCGAAATGAAGATACAAGAGAGACTATCTCCACTCAATGGTTTGCAGCAGCGGTAGAAAGTGTGACGAAAAGGTGGAGTGCGCACCTGATCTAAGATTAGGGCACAATCGAACGTATGGCGAGACTGACTTCCACCTGACACAGATCTTGAGCGAGCATGGCTGTGTTCATTTTACTTGCACAAGATTGTTAGGTCGCGGTCCCTTAACTGTGGGTTTTGCACAAGAGAACCAAACGATGCTTGTCATATTTTTTTGCATGCAAAAATAGGGATGTAAGAGAGCTCTCTCTCTGGATAGTCTAGTCCGATAAATGCTTGAATCAGTTGAAAATTGCATTTGTATGGCAAACTATATTCAGACAGCCCTAATAGATAAATAGGCTCACTGTGCAGCCAGGGACGTAAATGTTTGGGGATCAATTTTCTAGCACTCTTTCTACTTTCATTTCCTCCAGCAAGGGGAGGGATAACCCAACTTGAAGGCTTTTTTTTTGTGGTAGGGAGGTGAATGCTATTTATGCACAGAGTGTGGGACTCCCATGCGCTGGACTAACCACTAAACACCTCCCCTGTCAACCTGAGACCCCAGCCTGGAACCGTTTGCCACATTACTTCGGGCCAGGTCTCGTTTTGTTACG
>OZ017741.1:89840095-89844152 GCA_963969285.1 Odontomyia ornata | reverse complement strand
TGGACATATCGTTATTAACTGTTCTTGACTCATAATTTTTTTTGAAAAATTCGATTGGCATTGTACGGAATAAAATTGATTTGTTGTTTTCCATTGGGCGTAAAAAGATCGGAATTCTCCTGGTGCATTAGAAGTAGCTAAAATTGCTGCGCCCCATAGAAGTAAGCAGCCCATCATATTTTCTTTATTGATTGGCTGCAAATCGCTGAATTCATTTATTCCATTAACATTACCATCGTAGCTTTATATGAATGGTTGCAATTTACATAATATGTTAAATGCCAATTTTTATGTTCGGTCGTTTCCATTTCCGATGACCATTTGTCTACCTTGTCGCGCTTGAAATTTTATTATTTTTCAGAAAAAATTGAGTTTTGGTGCAGTTGAATTAAGCAGTTATGTATTATTTACAGTCCTTACGCTGCTTCCTGTTTTAAACTTTGACGTCGAGCTTATTCTTTCCTAGCGCTCTTTGTTTTACACACCACATGCAGCTTTAACCTTTTTCGTGAAGATCTTTATCACCGTCAGAAGGTGGACATTGTAATCTGGTATTCCCAAATAAACCTCCTGCGAAACTTTTCCTACTCTTCTTTTGTTTTCATTTCAACCGAGGACCTTCATTTTGAACTAGTGAAAAAGGCATTGTCCCTTTGATGATTTACTTTCATTACAATGGTAGAAAATCATAGGGAAGCACCCGCAATTTCCCTTGAGAATAGATAAATCTGAATTCAAGGCCCGCGTCAGCAATCCAAAGATCTAAATATGAATTCGCCCTAGGGTAGTCTGTGTGGCCTAGTGGTTAGAGCATGAACCCATAAGCCAAAGGTCCCAGGTTCAAATCTCGTTGGGAGCAACGTGATTTAGTTCAGGGGGATTTTTCGGGCAGACTACGAGTGTTCACTCAGTGGTGATATGTACTAATTTAATCAGATCATATCATAGCTGAGCAAGCACACGGGAGCGTGGTACTGGCCAAACCAACTTCCAAAAAAAAACCAATACGGTCATGAAAATGAGATACTCTAGCTATCTTTAAGCGAAGGCCCGAGAGGGGCTGTAGTGCTACAAAGAAGAATATTGGGAGCTCCGACCTATATATATATAAATTGCAAATGTATTCAATTTGATTCTCTGTTATCCACGATTTTATGAATACAAGCTTGCATTATTGTTGGCGTTGAGCCATGATGTATGCTGAGAATTAAAATCACTGGCAAGAATATAACAAAGTTCAATTCGAGTATTTCAAGCACGGAATCCCCACTTTGGCTTGGAATTTTGATGACGGACATTTCAAGAAAGTTGAGCTCGAATTTATCAATATGTTGAAAACAATAGGGTCTGCTTTCTTATATCCCGGTCCCGCCTTTTCAATCACAGTTTACCCTATTGTTTCTTATAAATTCAAAATCTCTGAACGTCATTGAGTGCCATAAATTGAGGTGGGTTTCAGTGAGAAGCATGATGTCAGGGATTTTGTTCAACAATGAATTCCAGGATATAGTCATGTCAAGGTAGACTAACAATGGTGTTACCGTTGATCGAGATGAAGCGAAGCCCATCCATGGGAATGTGGCCGAATTGCAAGTTGTTTTGAGACATTCAAAAGAAGCAAATCTTGTTTGTTGATTCTTTCCGGTTAGAAATTATGTTTTATGACGCAGCTCATTGTTCCATTTTACATAATGTACAGTATTGTCTGCTCGTCCTCTAGCGGCAAGGACAAGTGATCTCTCAGCTTGATGGAGCTAGGAGGCATCAAAATGTGGTGTAATTGCATTTTTATGGTATAAATTTAATTTTTGCATCTTAATATCGTGGGCATCTGCGATATGATACAGGATGACTAAATTTACTGCAGTTGATGCAGAACAATTTTTACTTTGGGCTCCGTCTGAGCCAATTTACACTCACCGGCGGCATGAATTTGTTTTACTTTTCATGCGCTGGTTGCGCAAGGCGCAGTTGGCAGCCGAATGGCCAAGTCATTGACACCGATCAAACTGGCTGACTTCTCTTTTCTAGAGGCGTTCTCACCTTGCCACTCTGAGGTACCTTATCTATTGAAGGGCACTTGTACTGCTTCCATTAGAAATTTGTTCTAAATAAAGCGGCAAATTTTTCCTTTCGATGGTCGACTTTGTTGTTGCAAAGTTTTAACTGAAATACATGCAGTTTGTGGTGCCGCTTCTATGAGTACTTGAAGGACATCGAGCTGATCCTCTTCACAGTCCAGGCCCTTCAACAGAAATGCCTGTTTTTTTGCTTTTTGGGGTATAGGTGTAGTTTGGAACTAGAATTCAGAACATCTTTGGCTGACTTGAAGTGAATCAGTGATTTCATTTGATTTCTCTGTATTTACTCTTTTAATTTCAAAATTCTTTAGTTTATTTCGGCTTCCAATACAAGCACCAAGCCTTTTCTTTGCCTTGTTGCTGGTTTTTACCGAGGAACCAGCACAACAGCGATATTGTTTTTCTCCTTGCTTTTATATTTTAAATATTAAATAAAAATGACGTTGTAGTCAATTATTTCGTTTATTTCATAACCATAGACCAATTCTAACTTTTCTTGAAAAGCCGTCGGGACTTGCTTGATCGTGTTTTCGTTTTGTGAACATTGTCACCAGCTTACTGTTTAACGTTTCCCAACGATGGGAGGCCGTCCGGTAATTACATGCCACCAATGAATAGTAACTTTCTTGCTAATTTTTGAATAGGCACCTCAAAATTTTAAATTACAAGTACAAACGAGTGCATTTGATCGTTAACAATGGTACAAGACGCGCAGTTTTAAAAATTTATTTAAAAAAAAAAATGAATGACAGATTAAAAACACGTCTGTACGCAATGAATGCTAAACGTAGAATGTACTTGACCGATTATTCTGCTCAAGAATCACGAGTGCTAGATTATCCCAAAATGTGACCCAGTAGTTCAGGATTTTCTACTATTAAAAATATCTGCAACTACCATAGCAAAAGTTTGATTCTGGAATTTTAGACGATAGATTATTATATTTATTGTTGATTAAAATATCCTCACTGAATCAAAAGGCTGATTATTTATCTTAGCTGAATCTCATCAATATTGAAAAGAAACAAGAGTCGAAACCAATCGCGCAAGTTTGATACAACATTTGGTCTGTGAGTACACCGACATTGGATGGGAGGAAGTATTGATTTTGTCTTCTGCTTTATGAGCTGGTCAGCATCACAACAGACGATTATCAATTAAATATCGACTTGAATCATCGGAAGCTGTTAGGGAAATTTAGAATTCCATGTAGCAGTTGATTTTATCAATACGTGCGAAAATTATTATTAGTTTGTACCGCTGGCGTCATCAACGAAACTTTTAACTAATCCATTAATTATACAGTTTCAAGAAAGAATAAATTTAAAACTTAGTATGCAGCGTTTTGAGAACGGTGGAATTCTCCTTACTAAATGAACATACTTGCTCTAAATACTCGTTACATCATATTGTAAACTTGCAAAACGCCTCACATCAAGAAGATATAAATACTAAACTCACCATTTTTACTTTCTGTATCGCTCGCATCAAATCCTCCATTGACACTGCCATTAGCGTCCTTGGGCTTCCATTTGTGATTTTCAAGGAGAAATTGCTTTATCGTTACTGGTCCTTGATAAAAGGTTTTGTCGCCGAATGTGATATCCGTTGAATTTTGAACAGCTATGCTTCCGATTTGTGGGCGGGGTGTTGTTGTTGCTATGGTAGAACTTTCTCCTAATTTATCAGTTTGATTTTGACTAACTATAATGATGCCGTTTTTGGCCTCACTTTTGGTTACATGTTGTCCTAATTTTTCAATTATAAATTCGCCATTTTTAGGTAAATCCTCTAAATCGGAATCAGAGTCGATTACCGACGAATCAACAGCATCCTCGTCGATTGACTCGATCGAGATATGTGTCGATTCTGGGGAGCTATTGGGCTTTGTTGGTTCATTCGAGATTGAATAGTGGACTTTGTCGTCGCCATTTTGAATTTTGCAAGTGTTAACCTCGTTAAAGTCGTTATCATAA